>VWZO01006594.1:707857-833796 GCA_013396975.1 Bucco capensis
ATGAGTTTAAATAAGAGTGACCTAGGTAAGCATGGAGTCAGAACTAATCAATAGCAAGTATAAACTCACCAAGCAGTCATCCATTAGACTGAGATACAGCAGGAATCACCTGCCAAAGGCTAGCTGAAATTTACTATTTGACCTGAGCCTTGAGATCACTTGGACAGGTGGCTGCTCTATTAAGATATTCCCATCTGGGATACTAATGTGAAATTCAGCCATCTGCTTGTTGAACTATTGAAGAGCCTATATCCACTTCTACACAGAGAGCTTTCTCAGTGTACTGCTGCAGGGCTCTGAGTGAGCAGGACAGGACTCAGCAAGCACAATTAACCATCACATGCACGTGCTACTTCTTGCACAGTGTAAAATCACCTGTGGAAAGCACTGCAAAAGAGATGCAGGACAGGCACAGAAGAAACACTTGGCTTCATTCTATTCTTCCAGAACAGTCATTTGGTCATTTTATTACACCTGAAAGCATGTGTGCACTGTAGCTGAGAATTCTGTGAAACTTGGCTGAATGTTAAACATGACCTGGGACATTCTTCCGATTTCCCAAATTAAAAGAACTAAGTTTGCTCTAAAATGAGTAGCCAAGGCAACAGCAAGTGCTGTGTTTAACTGAGGGCAACTGTGTTTATCTGAATTGCTACTTTTTCTGATAATATTTCCATTTCACAACCTATGTGACACCACTACCAGGTAGCAGGGTATTGCAATTCCTCAGTATCCTAAAACAAACACACAAACCATTCTAAAACCAGCAGCATCAAGGTAAAGAAATACCACATTTCCAAGTACTTACAAATTTTAGGTGCCTTTCTAATGCCTACATGGACAAATTAAGCAACAAATAGCTTTTCATCCTATTCTTTTTAAGTATTGTTTGCCAAAAGTTATTTCTTTTTTTTTAAAAACGTATCTTAACCTAATGGACTTTAAAGAAGTGCTGGATGATCTGTTCTGGGAAAAAAATCAACCTGTCTTGCTTGAATACTGACTTGATACATTTCCTCTAGAAAAAAATGGATTCAGTTGCCTCATATTTGGCATCACAAATACGATCACAGAGATCACTTGGTCTCAAACTTGGACAAATAACAGGAATCCCAGCACTCATTTCTTCCTGTAACCACTAGATCACAATTCTCATAGGTTTTCAGGAAAAAAAGGAGATACATTGTCATAATTTCACATTGCTAGTAATAATTCTTATCAGTAATTACAGATAAAATCTGTAAGAAGCCCAGATGTCATTCTTCTGATGGCTCCACTGAAGATATGTAACAAATCTGCAAGAATAGGCAGTATTTCCATATAAGAAAACTTCTGTTTGAGACTCTCAAAGTCCTTTATGAATAGGTGTAATTGTCTCTACTTTACATAGGATGTGGAAGTTAGGCAGAATTAGATTAAAGATCTTATCCAAGCTGGCCAAGCTTAAAATGGCCCATTTGGGTGTGCTGACTCAGCTTTCTGCTATGTAACTATATGTTTCCATATAGGCCATGTACGCATGTCATGTCAAGAGATAAAACATAATGCTTTGTAGGCTCTTCTGAAGTTCTTTTGCAGTATACTTCTTCATAATGAAATATCAGCACATTAAGATTGCTCAGAGCAGGTCCAAAGTAATGTTAAGCAGCAGATATCTAGTTACAGAAATGGCATCCAAAGTGTACGTCAAGTGGGAGTCATCACTGGACAGCTCAAATAGAGAGCTGTAGCTTACATTATTTGTATGTTAAGAACACAAAAGTGATTTTTCATCTCTGTAGGTATGGCTGGAATTACCTTTGAATCATATTAATCAACAGGATGCCTAACTTCTTCATTATAAGAGCAATTAAACAGATTAATTACTTAGAAATGGTTATTCTGCATGCAAGCCCTCTGGAGAATGTGTCACAAACATCCCTAGGGCTCCCCCCCGCAGTGCTTGGGAGGCTGGTTAAGCAACACTTCACCTTTTTCAGTTTTCCTAGGAGAAAAGGGGAATCTCTCACCTTTTGATCCTTCTGAAAACAGCAGAAGTATCCCAGCATGCCATGCGGCAGGGAGTATGCAGCCTTCCATGGTGCTTGACAGAACCATGTTCAATTTGTATTGTTCTACCACATGGTTAGATCAAGCACAAAGGAAAACCCCATGAACAGCCAGAGGCAGAGTTAGGCAGCGCCAAAGAGAGAAGAGCGTTGAGAGGAAGCAGCATGGAGAAGCACAGGCTGAAGGTTCACGGAGAACTGCTCTCCACTCCACCCATGCAAAAAGGTGCTGGATACAAGAGGTCATCCTTTATGCTACAACTGCAGGAACACCCTGGAGCACAATTGGGGTTAGTGTACAAGAACAGAGCCCGGGCAGATTCAGAGACAGAACATACTACCAAAGGACTGCAGACAACTCCTTCCAGGCAGGATGTGTAACCTCTACCACAACACCACAATGCCCAACCTACGCTGCTTTTTGTTAGCTACTTACTCTGTCCTGGTGTCTCCCTTCAGTATAAAGTACCATTTTTGTTTCCTCCATGCATTCAAATGCAATCTTAGAAATACTGCAGCTCATATTAATAATAGTAGATTCCAAGCTGATAGCCAAGCTCTGACAGTAAATGCTCCCCAAGCTCCCTTCGAGCCTGCTTTCAGCTCCCAGTGGCCTTTCATATTGCTGACACTTAACACTGATAATCTGTAATTATCACTGCTTTGCTTTTTTTTTTTTACTTTTTATTTCAACTGCACTTTACAGCAAGGTAGCAGATACATGCTACTACAGATACATTAAGGCAAACAGGAGCATTTTGTTATTCTGTTTCTTGGCATAATATTTGTTGGGTTTTGTACATCATTTGCTGATGGAAGCATTCTCTCTTTCTAACATCCTGGATTATTTCAAACAGCTTTACTCTCATAACTCATTCCTGCAACTCTGACATATAAAGCAGGACATTCAGTTTTGGCTTGACTGCTCCCACTGAAATAAAACTCCCATTGACTTTAATGTCTGCAGAGCTATGCCAGTGGAGAGTGCTTTTGAAAGTCACATCTCAACTGTTCTTGCAGGCTTCTCAAATGAGAGAGGAAGTTACTGTCCTCAGCAACTGCTCGGAACATTTTGCTGGACTTCAGTGAAGGTCAATACTTGTGCTTTTAAAAAAATAAATCACTTTCCTTAGTAAGGGGTTTGCATAGCCCAAAGAACAAAGTCAGCATCAAGCACATTATTCATTGCCTTCATGGAGAACAATGCAAGTACTTGTGGAGAGATGACAGATAATACAGCATGGGACTCTCCTTTACCAATTTGTTATGAACCAGCATTATTATGCAGAAAGTCAACATACAATTACTTGAGAGCTCCAGAAAATAAGTACAGTGTTAACTTAGTCACCTCCTACTGTGAGTTTGCATACAGCAAGGAAAGTAAGACAGTTTGATTTACTGTCTAAGGAAGAAACTGAAGCAGCTTTTTATGGGAACCTAACTTAATTCCATCTCCACAAGCTGCCAAACTAGCCAGAGTCCTAACTGATACAAAAATTAGATTATTAATTTTCTTTAGTGACTCATGCAACAAGGCACAAAGAGGCACTCATTTTCTTCCATGATTCATTCAAAGTACGCAATAACCCTGAAATCCACACCTCAGTTATCTAGAAATTATACCTATAACCTAGAACCAGCATTCCTGGCAATAATTTTGTATGGCTCTAGTGAAGAAGGATGCAGAGTTCCATAGCCTTCTTCCTACCCTGGTTTAATAATGCAGCAGTTCTGCAACAGGCTCTGCAAACAAATTCATCCCCAATACTCTGTTAAGCAATGAGAAGTTATAGTTCATATCTTCCAAAGACTTTCATATGATATGCTGATTTTCAGTATTAAGTGGAATATCTATAATAAACGCAGTCATTTCAGTGTCAATGAACTCTTTCAGTCCTATCAGAAACAAATGCAGTCAGAATCCTGCAAATGTCTTCCTGAGAAATCCTGAGAGAATATTCTGAACAAGCCTCTATTCCTCTGCTGCACTAATTAAACACCATTTACAATAACTGCCTAAGCTAATCATCAACGATAATGAACAAGAGGTACCAGCACACAAAGAAAAGTCTGCCAAAACCCTAATTTATGTCCCCAGAATACATGAGAGGCAAAATACTTCACCAGGCACATTCTGGCCTTTCTGCTTGTTGCAGGCTATTGTCAAATGTGCAGGAACATAACCTCCTCTGGTTTGGGGTGGGGCTTTTTCGACAAATAGATTAGATAAAAACAGGGAAGCACCCTATTTTGTAAATTACATTTTACAAAAAATATTCCACAAGCCTTTGGATGCACATAAGATCATTCTGCATCAGATCATATCTTGAGGTATTTGCCAATTTTCATGAAAATCCCCACCCTTTAATTACACTCTACCAATGCATGGTTTGTGCTTAGAGTTAATTTACCTCTTGTAATCCAAGATCTGTTTGTCTATCAGCCACTGAATCTGCAGTTTGCTAACAATTTGAATATAGGACTCTATTTTTAACTGTCCCATCAAGCTGTTAACACCTCAGGAGGCTGCTGCAGTCTCACAACAGTCAGATGAAAATTTATGGTCCAATTGTAGGCTCAGACATTCTTGCACTGGTTTTAGCTGACGAATTCTCTTCATGCCAGTGCCTCTCCAATTATTTTCTTTATCCTATCCAAGTGACCGCTACACACCCAAAAAAGTGCTAACTTTGCATCTCTGGCAAGTGTTGCTCAGCTTAATCTCAACACATGCAATGGCAATTTGAGAGAACAAACTTTGTCTCACCTTAGTTTTCAAGGTATCTAAGCTGCAAGAGTAATCACTCAGCTTTCTGCCATAGTTAATGAAGGTACCTCCAGAGGACAACTCAGCTCTCAAGTGAGGAATCTACACAGCTCTGTACTCTGCCTACATGGGGAATCCAGGACAGCTATGTTATTTGGATTGTCTAAATTATATGGATACACCTGTGACTCAACACTCATTCTCCCTCTTTTCACTGCCCCTGTTCTATAATCACAAGTAAGGATGTTGGCTGGTAACAAAGCAGTTCAGATGTTTAGGTTTTTTGAAGAGTACTTCAACTTAAAAATAAAATGAGGTACAGCCTTAAAATAAACTTTTTAACTGGGACACTTCAATTTACTTTCTTATTAAGAACTACATTCTCTGCCAAACAGACCAACCTACTCTCTGTTAAGCTTATGCTTCCTTGAGTAAAATAGTTTCCATTCTGCCTACTGCAGGGCAGGAAACCTCCATCATGTTCAGCACTAGCTAGTGAAGAGTTAGAGTAACTGGCAGAAATATTAACACAAATATCTGAATTGCTATCAAAGATTTACAGAAAAGGGAGTGCTATAATCACTATACATTATAGCCAAATTACTTTTTCAGCAGGAACATTTCTACAGTACAAGAGACTTTAGCTCCATTACTATTAGTCATAGCAGTCATGTTGTGCTCTCTAATGACTTCAAGTTCAGAAAAAATTTCATGCAAACCAAAGCTCAAATACACTCAGTTACAGCGTACAGTGAAGACTTCAGGTTCCTAAGTATAAAATCAGTCTAGGATTTAATCTGCAGGTGATGTGGTGCTGTTAAACAACCTTTCATTCAGACAGAATTATGGTTATGCACAACAGACACATATCCTTAGTTTCACTATATTCAGAGAGTTTCCAAAGGTACTTGTGCTAAGCCTCTGTGTCTTTCAGCATTTGTCTTCCACCATTTAACTGAATAAAACCAGAACACACAGGAAACCCTCCCAGAAAGAAATCTGAATGCAGTTATTTTCCCAGTTGTCCATCTCTTAGGCAATGTTTCATATTCCTTTCCCTTCCCCCGCTCGAGCAGAAGGCTGAGCAGAGCAAAAGCACTGGAGCTTGGCCTCACACAAGAGTTCTCACAAACCTGACCAGGCCTAGAGCATCGTGTGCACCACTGCCAATCCCCACCTCCAGCATGGACAAACCTACAAGCTGGCAGGGCTTGGTGGCTGCCCAGGCAAGAGCTGCTGGAGCTCAGCATGCTAAGGGCAGACAGCATCATGAATCCCTTAGCACGTGTCAGTGCAGCACTCCAACAAGGCAGATGAGAGCAGGTTGATAGCAGGGATTTTCATCAAACAGAAAATGCTAAGGGCAGGAATATGAATACACAGTCTGTAAATTACTATTTGCTTACTAAAAATGAAGGAATTTGCAAAGTTATCACCATAGTGATTGGCAAATGACAGGACAAATGAGAGTTTCAATCAGTTACACTATGTAAGAACTGGATCAAGTTTACTTATCTTTCATGACTTTTAAATACTAGTTGAGCAGTACCAAAGCCCAAAGAGCTTTAATAGTGTTTACATGTCACTAAAAGCAGAGAAGAGGAATAACCTAGGGAGACCAAGGGACAGGAATTATGTGAACTACTGCAGAGATCTGACAAAAAGCCCTGATATGCAGTCTGTGAGGTCCTGACTGGAAAAACTCTGTCCAAGGCAGTTCTATGCTTTTAAGGCTATAACAGCACACTAGAACAGAGAAAGACATTTCAGGTGATTATAAGTAATAGGAACTCTGTTCCCAAGTAGACAGGTAACCCAAAAATGATGACAGAGATTGGAAAAAAATGTAAGAAGAATTAGGAGAAAAACTGCAATTAGTAAGAAGAGGCTTTAGCAAATGCCTTTGAAAACTGTGAATGAAGAAACAGCAACAACATTACTATCTATTAACAGGAGATGACACAAGAGATATGGCACTTAGCCCTAAATATGCAAGCTCTGGATCCGTATGTACTACAGAGCCTGACTTTGATTTGTGTTGGGTAAAAAGAAGCACTGTCCAAAAAGAAGAGAATTGTGGTGGCAGATGGCTCGTTGTCCTCCTCCTCTTATTCCCTGAACTATCTGCAACTGAAGTAGCTAATTAGCACTTAGATGCAACATAAGCCCCAATGCAAGAGGAAGCAGGAAGACAGGTTTACATCATAGTATTTCAACTAGTAACCTTATTTCTAAGAATTAGAAGATAAGAAGCAATGGTGACACGATGCTTGCAGGTATACATAATGCTCTGATCGTTATCGGATGGCTTGTGTCAGTAGAGCAGGTGGAACTTTTTTTGCCTTGGAAATACACAATATACTGAAAACCATAAACATATCACAGGGAGAAAAAAGATACACAGCAGAATACAAGGGCAGCTCTCTGCAAAAGCTATTTCATACCCAGTGTCACACAGCAATCAAGGAGTCTGCCAGCTCTTGAAGTGACAATAAGCTACCACAAAGACAAAACAATCTGCTCATAGATTCATTTCCCTTCTAAAGCCCAGCGCTGCTTTAGAAAACAAAACTGCTGTGTTGTGAACTTAATCAAATGCTACTAGGCAGAAGATTTTTGCTGTTCATTTTTTCCTCCTGTTCGTACTAGAAGTGGGAGCCTCCAGTGACCTAAGGCTGGCAAGAACCACTGGATCCTTAGGTGCTCATAGTGGGCAGATGCAGCCAAAAGGAAAATGATCATTAAAATTTCACTGTTGCCACTGAAAATGACAGTTTTTCCCTTTTCTGAACAGAAGAGAGAACTAGTCACAGCCTTTTTCATCCAATTTCTCTTTCCAGAAAAAACTTTTTTAGTCTCAGATTCTACAGCTGTGGAGAGAGAGCTGAGCAAGAGGGAGGTTCATTATTTTGGTGCACTGCACTAAAAGGAAAACAGAAAAACACAGGAAATAGTATCTTGCAATCTGAGGCTTAAACATATTTGATAGTATATTCAACAGCTTTGCCTGTCTCACAGCCTCAGGCTAAAACATGCCCCTTTCCCTGCTGTTCCTTCATTTCATGCTATAATGCTTCCAATTCTCCTTTTAAAAAGAGTTGTGTACATTATCTACCTGTTGCACAGAATCTCCTTCCTATGGCCACTCAGAACATTTGCAGATGTTGCTCCATATTATCAGTAAAAGCTTGAGTCATTTGGCTCAGGGAGGCAATAGCATCTGGGAAAAGTGCCTTGATGATGAATTAAAAAAAGGGGGCAAGTTCTTCTTGCAAAATACTGACTAAAAGGATGGTGGGGAGCTGAAATAAAAACTAAAGGAAACGATATGCAGAATCAAGTTTTCTAGACTTCATTTTTTTACTATGCTGCATAGTTTCATCTTCAGAGTTTCATTTAATTTGCATCTCTGAATGTGTCTTCTTGACACCACCTTCTTGATGTTCCTCTATGATTTCAGACTGATGAAACTTCAAACATCTCAGCTTTTCTTTCCCGTTCCTGCTAACTAATTCCTGCTAACCATTCCCTCTCCTATCCTTGTACAAAATGCACTTCCATTACTTACCTTAATTTACTGAACAATCACATGTTTTCTGATGCCAGGTCCTTCCTGACAGTCGTCTTTATGATAGTTTATAGAATTCAAATGAATGGGGAAAATAACACAGATTGTTTCAGGACAGCTTCAGAATATTATGACTTATGAAGTGGACCTTTCACTGATGACAAAGTATCAACCTAAATTTAACTACCCATGGGTGTGATCCTGACACTAACTAAGCACCTCTGCTTCCACAGAGCTCACACATTCTCTGCATCCTCATCATTTCTCCAAGGTCAAAGACCAGGTCAGGATAAAACCCCTCAATTGCTTCCTTAACTACCCTCTTATAGTCACTGCATTTACAAAACCATCTCTCTCACCATTGACATCTACTAAAAGTATTAAACAACTAGATGAAATATCAGGATATGGAAACAAGAACTCTTTGAGAAAAGAGATACACATTTACATAAGGATTTAAAATAAAAATTCTTCTCTCACACACCGAGCAAAAGATGTAAAAACTAGACAAGGAGAATGCCACAGCCAGCAAAGACAATGACAAGTTACTAAGCACCACCATCTCAGTGGGATTGTGCAGGCTCATCCCTGGAGAATAAAAAGCACTGTTCAATAGTCTGACTTTGAATGATGAAGATTCATACCTCATGGACTTTTCTGCACAAAGACGTGCTGCATTAAATCCTGGGATGAAACCTATTCCTCAAAATGAAAACATGGAAAATTCCTGCTAAATGCCAAGTCTGAAGCAGCCATGATTCAAAGGGACAACTTGAGCAGAACAGGTGCCAAGGATGTCTGTTCTCTGGATTGATTTACAAACTAAGATTCTTCTAAATCATTAGACATTCCTCCTGTCTATGTGAGCAGACAGGGAATGGAGTTCAATGTATCTCGTCGCCATCTGGAAACTCTACAGGCAAGGATATCTTCTCTATAGAGCATTTGAATAGAATTAGCACTCATCCAGCTGAAATCTTTGTTTTGAAGCTGTACAATCCCTGCTCTCCTCCTTCTAAGTCAGGTTTATGCTTTTTCCATGTGGTTTTGATATATTTTAGAACTGGAGACCAAGAGAAAAACAGCTTAATGCCTGAAGGGAAGGACCCCCAAGACAAGAACTCACACAAAATATTGCTCTCAACATCACCAGGTACTGTGTTCTGTATCATTGCTCTTCTTAGCTATGACCTTTCATAAATGCTATCAGATGGTGTTTGCCTTATCCAATAGTTTGCCATTGTTAAAGGCATGCATAACATTAATTTCTCTAGCCTATTAATAAAAGCAGAAGAAAATAACAATGGTAAATTGGGTACAGATTTAGATCGACCTGTTTCTGCAGTCTACTTTCTGTTCTACATTATATTTATGCATTTTCATTTCTGTTTTCTTTAAATATGAATATAACTGACTATCTTGTTACTATGATGGACACAATCCAAAAACCTAGATAAAAGGATGTCATAATTTCAGTTCTGGTTATAAATTTTGTGGCTTAAGTCACAAGTGACTGACGACTTTAACAAGCATGTCCAAAAAAATCTGACTGCAAATGAAGTTATCTTTATTTTATTTTCCCCATAAAGAGAAGGTTTAGCTCAACATATTGCTTGCAGAGAGACACAAAGCACAACAGCTTGTTTTGGGCTGCTGCCATTCAGTTTCATGCTGCATCCCCATCTAGAGTCATTAATCTTTTACCATCAGGAACACAATTAATCATAGTATTTGTTTTTTTTTCTAGAGGAAAAAGACAGAAATCATAGTAATTTTTATAGAAAACACTGCAAGGTACTCCATCAATAACAGTCATTTTTCTATTTTTCTTCTCAGTACACACTAATAGATTTGCTCACTGAAACCTGCTTGTCTTTACAGTACACCAAAATGCAGTAATCTAAAATACATATAGCCAACAGAAAAAAACACAGGAAGAAGCAGTTTGCTTATTTGTGCTGTATAAGGCAATAAATGTCCTTTTACTGATAGCTGGACCATAAATAAAGACCAGATAGGGTTGAGAGAAAGGTGTTTGTGTTACTTTAGAGATGTGGGGTTTTTTTTGGTGGAAATATATTTCCATCTAGCTTACAACACAAAATCTTTGCTTAAACTATGATGCAAGTTTTGATTCAAAACTTACTAAAACCCCCCAAATCTTACCAACTTTGATGACAGTTTTACTTGAATTAGTGCATGTTACTTGTAGATAAAAAAGAAAAAACATGAATCCATGGAAGTATGTGAATCAATGCCATCCCCTCAGCCCCAGTATCCCAGTATCCCAGTATGTCGGGGGTTGGAAGGGATCTAGAAAGATCATCTAGTCCAATCCCCCTGCCAGAGCCACTCACATCCTAGGGCAGAAATGCCTATTGACAGTTTGTATAAAAATCTCCCTCATACTATTCTCAGCCTTTTAGGGCTGAGAACTTACTTGAGCTCAGCTCTCATTAAGGTCAATTAAGAGTTCTGCCTGAATACAAATAACAATACCTCCACCTTCCACCCCTTCCAAAAGTGGCATTTGCCACATGGATTCATATACATCTTCACTGCTTTCCTTAGACGTACTGTAACTTAGTAATTCTTTGAAATGAAATGTTACAAGCTTCTCTCTTTCTCTGTTTTTAAGGGACACACAGAAGACAGCTATAGACTGCCCCTCTTATTTTTTCCCTTTTTTTTTTCCTTCATCCATAAGGTAATTGGCTTTCTGGCAAACTAACTGAATTTTCCAAATTGAATTTGAAAAGATGCTCCATAATATCCATTATAGCAAACACTGTCCTGCAGATTTGATTAGCAGGCTCTCTGGAGCTGCTTATTCCTGACTTGCAAGCGCAGTACAGGCTGGATAAATGAATTACCTGAGCAGCGGAACTTCTTGCTCTTGATCTGGCTGATTCGTTTGTTGGCAAGGCGACGCGGATTGCTGCATCGAGCGCCGCTGGTCTCTATCGGATTATCCTGCAGGTAATCAGCCAGCCACTTCAAATGGCAGTCGCACACAAATGGGTTCTGAGCTAAATGTCTGCGAGAAGGATGGGATGTTTAATCAGAAGTGACCTGTGACACTGTGCTCCATCACTGTTTTTCACAAAGGCAAACCTGAAGAGTAGAGTAATTGAATAAGCTTCCAAAAATCCCAGGCCTGGCGGAAACCACACGGAGCTGTGCACGAATGGGAGAACTCTGCGAGCTATCGCATACCTCATTAAGCCTGCCCCAAGTCCTTGCATAGAGGAAACAGAAATGAAGATAGCAAAGTGTGCTTTAAAGGACAAAGACCTCCTGTCTGCAAAGCCCAGCGCTTTCTCCTGAGAGCCTGACATTGTGCCTTTAGAGAGAAATGCACTTTTTTGGATGCACCTGACCTGAAGATCATTTTGTAGCCTGGTTGAAAAGAAATTCTGTTGGCAAGTTCAGTTTCCTGGGGATCAAAACGTGAATCAGTAAAGTACCTTGGATCTGTGGGCAAAGCTAGAAGTGATCCAGAGGTCTTTTCTTAAAAGTGAAATTGGCATTTGCCTACACTCATCATCCTTACATTTTTTCCTGCAGTAATTTTTTTTTTTACTTTTGAGACTGAGCTGTTTATGCAAGGTAGATCTTGCCTCTATCCTTCACCAGACATTTGCACCAACGTGTTTCCCACACAATTGGAAATAGGTGTTATAGCACTGATTTTAAGTGGATATTTTAGACTATGTTAATAGAAATCTGCTAGAGTATCTTAGAGAGAAAAAGCATTTCTCTGCTGCTCTTCTGATTCATTCTGCTTGACAAAGTTGAGCACTGTGTCACGAGAGTTTGTCAGGTCTTTCTCAGAGCCTGATTCTGATCTCACTTAAGTTAACTTGCACCAGTCCTTCTAACTTTCAAGGGAGCAGGACATGGCTCTCCAATAACTGCAAAGAATACTTTAACAAAAAGACAGATGTTTAAATTTGGTTGGACAGAGGTATAGAGTTATAGCCTCACAAGAACTCTGCTCTGTTAGTGTGTTTTTTCCACCTACAGAAACCTATTTTCTGTTTGCAGTTATATTTATGAACTGTCATTTAACAGAATAAGTATGAAATACAAGAGGGCAAGGGCTGTCAGGGAGTGGGAAGTGAAGGCACACATAGCAGAAAGTGCCTGAAGAAACGAAAGATTACTGGTTTATTAGAGCCATTCCTGGTGTGAAAGGCCCAAAGAACAAACAAGCCTGCAGAGACAGGATAAGGGACTGGGTTTGTAGCTCTAGGAAAAAAGGCAGAAAATGGCAATCACTGAAGAGTTCTAAAGTGGGAGAATGAATCCAAACATTTCGGGAAGAAGTGCCTTGGTGAGAAGCACAAGTCCATTCTAAGTAGTAGCCACCAGGAATGCCAATAAAACCCCATGGAAACCAAGGAGACATTTTTATAGCTTAAGGGTGTTGCCTGTTGTTGTAATGTGGCGATTCTTCGATACCTCTGTAAACAAATCTCTGATCCTCTTGTTTACATATATTTATGCACATATATAGCCTGCTGCAGCAGAACAAAGCACAGCAGAGGTGGGGGTGACAGGACAAGGGGGAGAGGTTTTGTGCATGATTATTCTAATGCCTTAATGGTTTGCAGCAATACATATTAGCCAGGTTATCTGTTGGAAATTAAGGTTGTGCTTGTGGCTGTCTGAGGAGGTAGCAGGTACCCTGCTGCTAGAAATCATCCCTATTAGTTCCTTTCTATATGAATGAAAACATACATAGAACTATTTTAGTCAATGAATTTCTAGTATTAAAAGGTCTATGTCCATGTGTGTACATATATATTTCCAGTACTATAGTATGTGTATGTATATACATATATAATGGAATATATATTCCAGTATGTGTATATATATACACACATATCTATTTCAGTACTGGACATGCATGTACCTACACACTACATAAACACACAGAGCCTTATATTTATATATGCACACACAAATATATATAAACTCACACAGACAATATTGGGTGAGAGGCTTCTTCCTTGTTTTTCATTTAAATCAGGCTGCCAACTCCAGCTCTGAAGTACTATTTAGCTTACTATCTTACTACTCACAGTTTTAGGATGAAACCTCCTTCTGTAAAATATTGAGTCATTTCTGTACTTTTGCTTCCAATTTTGCTTCTGATGCCTTTTCTCCTAATGTCTCCCATTCAATGACTCTCAGAAAATGTTTAGTGGTTCTTCTTAATGGATCAAATAATACAGTGTACCATTTCCCTTAAGTGGAATGTCAGCTGAAATATGGTTTCAGAAGTCTCAAACTGTGCAGCAGGACTCAGACCCAGTAAGGAGAGATGCCAACTCACTAGCTCATTATAAACTGTTAGGCAATGGTTTTAATAGAATCTGCTGTTCATATACTGTACAGAGTAAAATTTAGATATTCTCTTCCCAACAAAGAGTATGAATGAATTACTCTGGGAGCTTAATAGACTTCTGCCATTTATACCACTACGGGCAGGCTGTGTCAAGAGCTGGCTGTGCCGAATTGAGGCAATACTTCTTTTTCCTGGTACTTTTATTTCTGCCAGAAAAGGAGGGGCTACTACCCTGGGGTCTCTTCCAAATTGTCTTAATGTCAGATGCAAAGCCTTTGAAAAGACATCTTTGGGGGAAAAAGCAGAAGAGCTGTCAGTTATGATAGGCCTGCATACTCACAGAGTCTGGATCGATCGGAGAGGTGCAAAGAGCCCCTTGCTGATGGTCTGCAGTTTGTTGTCATAAAGAGATAGCAGCTTGAGATTATGCAGACCTTGGAACGTGTTTACCCTCAGGCAGTTGATCTTATTGGCATTGAGAAGCCTGAAAACAGAGGAAAGGTTTATAATTCATTAGTTTTGTAATAATCAAATAAAGATAGACTGAACTTTGGGGTTAAATCTGAAAAAATATTAACCCAGTCACCAAAGTCAACCCACATTTAAAGGTCTACATCTCCCTGGTACACTAAAAAGGTGAAAAAAAACTCACACAGGCAACATTAGTACTCTCCTGGCTGGGGAATATACAGACATATAACAGTGACAGCTGTCTTAAAATGCTTAAAATAGATACATATTTTTTGTATGCCCAGCCCCTCTCCCCCCTTTGTTCAAAATTCTACACAAATATTTAAAGAAGTTTCCAGTTTAATATAGATAGAAATGGCAAATACTCCTCACTTTGCTATTCCATGCACACACTCATACACAAAATCCACTGTGAGAACCTTTTTTGCCTGTCTTCTCTACCAGCAGCTGTCTTAAGTCTAACTGAAATTCTGGAAGTTTGACATCTTCTGATAAGCAGTGTAGGGTTAATTGGATCATGAAAGGAAAGAAAATGTGTTTCTCCTCAGAGACAAGAATAGAGAAATGTAGAGTCTGGACTAAAAATTACTGAGAGGCAAGCTCACTTCATACCTGCAGAGAGCCAAGCAGTGGGCCAGGCTGCCCAGGGGAGTTGTGCAGTCTCCCATCATTGGAGGGTTTCAAGATGACACTGAATAAAGCCATGAGCAAACTGCTCTGATCTAATAAGGTGGTTCTGCATTGAGCAAGGGCTCTCCAGTCTCACTGGATAGGGATCACCTGAGGTCCCTTCCAACCTCCACTGCCCTACAATTCTGTGAACCTACTCCATTCCTGATACACCAGATTCCTGTGCAATTGTGGAAAAGCAGCACAAGGGCCATTTACATCCTTTTTTTTTTTTTTTTAACAAAAAAACAGAACACATATTTTGCATATGTACACAGCAGCCAGTTGGTAGAACTAGTCACTTCAACCAGAATATCTTGGACAGTACTTGTGCAAGTTCTCTTAGATTATCTAGCCAGAGTTCTGTCACATATAGAAGTATATACAATCCTAGACCTGCACTGAATACACCAATTTAAATCTGTTCTCTGCTCAGTTTCAACAAAACATGAATAACCCCAATGCTGGAAAGCAGAATTTACAGTGTGACAAGTTTTGCTGGCATGAGTTTTCAATGGCTAGATTCATGGTGACATTTCTGTAAGAGCCAAATACCAAAAATGAGAGAAACTGATCCTATATATACAGTCACAAGTATAGAGGCACACTCTTCCTTTTAAGCATCAGAGAAAGTAATTTGGAACAGGAAAGTGCTTGTGCAGACTGTTTAGAAGTGGGAATTCAGGTAGGACACAGCCTCTCTGAGGTGACATCACCTGCTCTGTAGATTGTCTATGCAATATGTGTGCAGTACCTAAATCTTAGGAGCACAGATAATGTGCTCAGCAGTAATACAGATGTGGCCAACCCAGTGGGATCACGAGATAGATTAATGGTCTCTTTCCGACCAGAATCAGTGACAAGGGGGAAGGGGAAGTGAAAACCTGTGAGAAAGCAAAATAAATCCTCCAAATTTTTTTTTCCTCCTACTTACTGGGAATTAGAGGATGACTTCTGGCCAGAAGCAATAAGATTCATATTCCTTTCAAAACTCTCAGCTCCTTTAAAATATCCCCTCTATGGATATTCCCCTACATAAATTCCAATTCTTTGCTTAATCTTCCTTCACTATCACAGACTCCCTAATGGCATCTAATTATTAATCAGGCATACAAGGCTGGCCTCACACAGAGTTGAAAGTGGTTATAAGATTTGGGGAAAAAAAAACCAACAACCCCTAGCACAAAGGCAATGTGAAAAATACATTCCAGGAGGCAGAAACAGGGATCTTCCTTAAACACTGAACTCACCACTTCAACAGTGAAGGGCTTCCTTTGAATGGACTCACACCAAAAGAAGGGACAATATTAGAAGTTACACGAGTTACATGGCATTTACTTTGCACCCTTTTATGGTGAAAGTAAATTCCACTAATTTTCCTATTTTGTTTTCAGCTTGCTTGGACAAGATTTACATACAGCCTCCAGATGTGGTGTAGCATTCAAAAGGAGGTTAAAAATTCAAGTAGAAATAAAGCCTCCTGCTAACCAGAGGGATAATGAATTATTAACTCAAGTCTCCATTTTCATCCCCCTGGATATGTTAAAAACATGAAGAAATCTCTCGCAAGCCTAGGACCACCACAGAATCCAGGAGAATGGTTAAAGACCTTGTGGTTTCCACACCATTGAGAGCAAGGAGCAGAACAGAACAGTATCACAATTCCATGAACCCATTTCCTGAAAAAGTGAATTTGTCCACACACATTGAAATACTAATGTGTTTCAGCTAAGCCCTTTGAATGTGTACTGAATTGGCACTGTAATTGGATCAGATGCTCATAAGCACCATCTGCATAATTAAGACGATCCCATAATTGAATTATATGCCCAAGCACAGTTTCAAGTGATTAACATTTAAATAACATTTTGAACTCCAAACCCAAAATGACTGAAAAAAATTGTTTTTTAAGAGTAAATGGGGATGTTTATATGGCTTTTACCCTTAGCAATGTTTGTATTTTCAGCTCAGTGAAGTCAAGCAATCAAACTATCAGCAAATAACTACATAACTCCGAGAACGAAAAAGCAGCCTAGCAACCTTAACACATGCTGGAGACTGCAGGTTGTTTTCTGTTGCTACAGGGTGGACCAGAAATCATCCTAGGCATGTAAACGAGCCAAAAGGAAATTGTCTGGGAGAAAGCTGCACAGAGTCACTGGAAAACTTCTCTTTTTCACCAGCCTTGTGTTTTGACAGCAACAACAACCCGATGAGAATGAAAATGTTCGGCATCCCATGAAGTGGCTGGCACATCCCACATGCCAGACTCCACTGTGGAAATGAGAACTCACCAGAAAAAGGCAGATGTAAAATGCATAGGAGACTTGCATGGAAGAGGAGGAACAGGTAACAGTTTTGCACAGGGACTAGCAGAACATAAATTGAATATGCATAACTTTTATAGGATATCAACAGTCAAAATGCTTTCACCAACATTTAGCAGCACTACAGGGCAGCAAAGGAAGGACTCTGCAGAAAGCATTTCTTAGGATAGACAATATCTACTATAAGAAGCTAAAAAACACTCAGCATTTTCTTCTGAAATGTATAGGGAATCAAGCATTATCTTTGATTTAACACAACTTATCAGGGAAAAGAATTCAAGTGCCAACATGGAAGTTATCTAGACAAGTGCTCCAGCAGTCAATGACAAGCAATGTCTAATGACAGAACTGTGTGTGCCCCTACTTACTTATTGGCCAAACAATTAAATTAGCTTCCAGGAATGTTTTAAATGGCCTAGAGTGTAGGGGAGCAATCTGATTGCTTCTCACTGTGCCAAGATATTTAGATATCTACTAAAATTTACATTTTCTGATGTGGTAACTGACCACTGAAGAGTCTACCACTGCTTCAATTGATAATAATCAGTCTGAAATTATCATTATGCTTGCTCAAATCAGCTTTAAGTGTTCCTCCACGTTCAGGAAACTGAATGATGATGATAACAAATTTGTTCAACAAAAATTAAAATGGAAAAGTAACAAGCTGATAATGAGTCAAGAAGGAAGCACAGACCATAGTTTCACAGTCCTGTTTTGGAGACATTTTAAAGGCCTCCTGGCATTTTTGATAAAAAAAGACTACAACTCCAGTTGAATATCACCCATAAAGCAATCTTGTGGTACTCATGCTACTACCTGGAGAGTTATAAGCATGTGTTGTCATATCACCTGCTCTTCTATTATTCAAAATTCAATTGCCTTACTTAGGCCTGCAGATAACATCACAGCTGATTTTAGGTAACCACACGATCACTCAGACACTCAAGAGAATAAACACATTTTCTCCTCTTCCTGCACCATCAGGAAGGTACTTTTCTTGTGTAATAAAAACTAGGAGAGTTTCTGTGAGTCCAGCACTGGCATCAGAAGAGCTAATGAATTACACACTGACGTAGGAACTAGAGGTTGTTTTGGGAAGCTGCAGGCAGACAGGCTGCACAAGTGACACAGAGCAGGCAGATGCTGTTGCAGTCTTTCATTAGTGCTTCACTGTAATTGTATTTTTGTGTCTGGCAGATGCTGCTCCCTCACTTTAACAGAAGTTATTGAGTTTAGTAATGTTATCACAATAGCAGCCTAAATGCAGAAATCTGGAGGAAAAAAGCTTGAGGCAAACAGCTTGAAAACAATTCTAAAGCTATTAAACAGGTCTGTGCAGAGAGTATTCTGTCCTGGACTACAAGGACAAGGCTGCATAGTATCTCTGCTGTAGCCAGAAATACTTTGAGTAATCAAAGGAAAAGTTCATATGTCATTTTGCTAAGAATTGAGAATCAGAGAACCCAGTAATGACATAGGTTGCAAAGGACCTCCAGAGGTTATCAGGTCTCAACCCCACTCAAAGTATGACCAATTTACAGATATTTGCTTCATCACATCACAGCATAATTCAGAATGGCAGGAAGCTTGAGAGTTTTCTTGTCTTGTTAGACTGTCCATAACAGGGTGAGCTGCAAGGTCAGACCAAGTTGCTTGAGTTTTATTCAGTTTGGTCTTTGAAATCTTCAAGGACAGAGAATGCACAACTTTCTGGGCAGCCTGCTCATCAGAAGGTCTCTTTTTTAATGCCTGTTGTCTCTTCTCCATGAGAAAAATGAAGAACTTCATGGAACAAGAAGATTTTATACATCACTTGAAGTTCAGAAGAGGGGGGAGGAGAGACTACTGTGCTATAAGGGGCTTGGAAACCTGTAATTACTTTATTCTGGCATTTATACACTGTTTGCATCAGTGTTTAATGATACTTATATATACACACAACAGTCTAATGTATACAACACAAAATATTAGAATTGATGTACATTCTTTAGTGTTAGTTTGTATTTCTTTTTTTTTTTAAATACTTTGTGCTTCACTGCATTTTCTTGGAGATTCTAACCATCTCCAAAAGTAGACAATAAATAACTGGTAGATCCTATTTTAAGCTCTTAAGTACTGGGATTCAATTTACAATTACAAATCAAGGCAAGCACTTCAAACTTGGCAAATTTGCCACAGAAATATTTTCCAAGCAACCTCACTAGAAGAGCTACAGGAGGACCAAGTATCTCAGCTATTTATCCACAGAGAAACAGCGTAAAATGCAAGTTAAAAAGGAGAATCCCTCAAAGCAAAATTTGTCTGGTTGAATTTTGGGGAGACTGATAATGGCAGTTTCTGAAAGTACACACATGACTTTTCACATCAAGTCTATTTTAAATAAAGGTCAGTTGAAGCTGTAAATATTAGAGTTAGTTCAAATTTTAACCCAGGTTAGATGTAGGAATCTCATTTTTCACCACTTTTGAGGTTACTTTATCTGTTCAATATGTCAAACTTGAGGCACCAATACAATTATTGATCTTTTCCAACTACAATACTGAGTTTTCCCTCATGATCAGACAATCAGGAGAAGGAGGAGAAAGCTGTAAGCTTTTGGCTTCATTTTATGAGAGAGGAATACAACAAACTGCTGATTTCAATATACATCTACCCCCAGGAGCATATCTGCTTCTAGAAATATCAAAACAGAGTCCACTATAGGGATTCTTTCTTGGCCAGCAAGCCATTAGGATCTCCACCATAAGATTTAGGATCAACACGCCTGAGCACTTGCATGATTAGTAACAATGCAAAGTACATTTCCTCAAGGAAAAGGGTTTATTGAAAACTGATATTTGCCAGCCATTTGAAAAGTGAGATTTCATCCTCCTATATTATTTTGCTATACAAGCTCTTTAACCAGCAGAGATTTTATGATACTTTCTTGTTCCAGGAAACAGAGCACTGTGACGCACAGAGTGTATAACTGTAATAAAAAGGCTCCCAGAATGTTTGTTTTAATATGGTTGCAGAGAGGAAAGAAGATATGAAAAATCCTGGTTAACAAACTCAGTGCCCATTATCCACAGCTCACTGTCTTCAGCCACATGACTCACTGTTCCACTGCAGACTGCCTCTGCACATTGGCTCATTCGGGAGCAAGCAGAACAACTGTCAGCTTTATCTGTCACAGGGCTGCTGAGCAGGGTTATGTTGTGCCCCCTGTGCAGTGACTGGCAGACACTTTGGCAAACTCAAGGGCTCCTGAAAGAGCTTGTTCACATTCCAGGAAAACTAAAAGACAGGTGAGAAGGACATTTAAATATATTCCAGCTTCTAGACAGACCAAAGTTAGTCAAAGGCTTCTCCTGGACAGGAGTTCGAAGTGGCCACAGCTAACAGTTACTTGAAAACTTCCACCTTACACTGAAAATCTTTCCATTCTTTTGATAGTCAAATGCAAGTTACACAAACAACAATAATTAATCAAACACTATTTCACAGCATGGCCACGTTGTTGCTCCAGTGAAATGAAAGTGACAGTTTAAAAATAGATAAACAAATAAAACAACTCCAGTTATGCCTTTCTAGAAAACAGTATAGCTCCCTAAAATTCAGTTGACCTAAAACCCTCAGAAGGCACTTGATCCAGCCTGCTGAAAAGAGGAATGTATGAGGTTGTGGTACAGTAGCTAGAGTAGCTTTCTAGCACCCTGTCTCCTGGCAACTTCAAACAGGATAAAATAGTCCAAGAAAAGATTCTGTTCCACAGAACAGATGTGTACTTAGACTTCTATAATATTGTTTGCTGCTGTGCTGGTTACAATTGCATAATTAGGAAGACATATGATTTGTGAAATCAGGAATTTAACAGAAATTCAATTGTGATTATTTAGGTGGGGAATGTTAACTACTTAAGATAGCTAATTGTAATGATGACTTCAGAAGCAACATGCTAAATTCAACCAATCAGATTTAAAAAAAACCAACAAAACTAACAAAAGAACATCATTCCCAGCCCCCAACAAAAAAATCTTATTATCTAACCATGCCTGGTTATTTTCTTGCCAAATATAATATAATATTGGCTTTCCTACCTCTGTCTTATATGACAGAAACACAGCATTTTAACACTAGCCAGGTGGTCTAAAACGTGTTCTGACTTGCTCATTTCCTATACACCAAAGTCAAATGAGATAGTTTAAGATGCTGTATTTCTGACATCAGTGGTATTGTCTGCAGATGTAAGGCACTTAACACAATACAATTGTGTCAGAATAAAAGTGGAATAATCTGAGTCTGTATTGTGACAGTCTATTCAAACAGCAGAATAATAACATTTCTGAGAAACTCTGATGAGTTTAATCCACAACAGTAAATAACAATATTATCTGCTCTGCAATTTCTCTGTAATTATTTTTCCCTTCTAAATAGAGTCTCAATTATTTTATACAGGATCCACAATGACTCCCTTTTTCTGTGTCCTGCTTTACCACAACATCAGTATATTTTCAAAACTGCTGTAGGTCAAGCTTAGGAAATTATATCAGCCACCAGGATACCTCAATCAGAGCATTCTTATCAGTGTGTCTCCAGACTAATAAGAAGAAATCCAATCTAGAGCCCACGGAACACTAAATTAGATCTAATCACAGGGCACTCTTCCAACTGTTGAACAGCAGGTCTAAAACCAACAAATCCCATTTTTTGAGGGGTATCTATTAAAATACTACAAGCAATCCCATAATAGCTGCTTCAAAGCCAGGATCAGAAAAGTGTACAGCCATTTGTTTGCATTTAAAGCATGATCATGCAATGCTCTCCTTGTCAAAAGCTACTTTACATTCAAACACTTTCAGGAAGACTCCAAAAGGCTCCAGAGTCACAATACTCTGGGAATCCCATCATGAGGCAATTCTTTTACATCTTCCCAGCTTTTAAGGGTTTTCTAAAAGGAACTTCCAAGAAGGCTGGAGAGGGCCTGTTTGCAAAGGCCTGGAGTGAAAGGACAAGGGGCAATGGTTTTAAATTGGAGAGGAGTCAATTTAGACTTGATACTAGGAAAAGTTGCTCCCCACGAGGGTGGTGGAACACTGGCCCAGGTTGCCCAGGGAGGTGGTTGAGTTCCCATCCCTGGAGGCATTCAAGGTGAGGCTTGCCAGGGCTCTGGGCAAGCTGCTCTAGTTGGGGATGTTCCTGCCCACTGCAGAGCTCCAGAGGTCCCTTCCAACCCAAACCATTCTAGGATTCTATGATTCTGTGATTCCAGCATTTTGCTACAAATTTTGCTCCCTTAACAAAAAGACACCACTTGAGCTAAAATTTCTGCATCTGGGCTTTAACATGTAATTTGTTGAAAGTCTACACTACATGCACACAAGACTATAGTGTAAAGGCATTGAAATCCGCTTAAAGCTTTAGGGCAAACTTTTAGACTCACTTTTTAATAGGGCACTGTGAGCCATGTGTTGAGTGATTTCTTTTGTCTTACTTTTTTCTACTGGGAAAGATTCTATCTGTAAAGTTTCCTGGGTTAGATAGAGCAGCTGTGCATTATTACAGATTTCTAACCACAAAATATATGGGGAGGAGAACTATGATAAAGCTCAGATCTTCATAATATAGTATTATTCTCAGAGGTCAAAGTGACAAGTTTTAGCTCTCCTTTTGCTTGCAGCAGCTTAATTGTACCAAACACAAACTGAGTCTGACAGTGACTAACATGCTAGTTTTATCAACATGTCCTGAGTCCAAGCACTTCTATGCTTATTGTTCTTACACATGGCAAACTACCTCCCTCTAAATAGAATGTCTTGTCTTACTGCACAAACTGGCCACTGAAGCAATAAAACTTGTGAGGTATGGGACAGGACAGAGGAAAGGAGCTGCCAGAAAAAGTATGTGCAGTAAGTGAAGACAAAACAATTGGCTGTGTGCAAGAGATGAATAGCTCAGAAACCATCATAACCAAAGCAAGCTCTTGCTTGTCCTTCTCTAGAACAGGGTGCTCCATGTTTGCAATTAAGACCTTATACATAAATTACATATCCTTCACTTAACACACAGAAAAATTTCAATGACTTCATGGTTTAGTTCTGTGGCTTTGTGCACGGATCTGTAATCTAAATCTATGCTTATTGTTACATACCAGGTAAGTGCACAAAGACTGCAATCATAGAGTGACACATGCAATGGTAATCATCAAGTATTGGCTATTCATTTCTGGTAATGTTAAGATAGTCAGAAAGCTACTTTTTGTTTTATATTACATATAATTTTTTTGTTTGGGGTGAAGTGCTGTGTATGATACAAAGCAGAATTGATTAATTTATCATATATCACCATGACTTTCTGAGTGCATCATCCATCAGAATGGTAGCAATCCATATTAAACTCACTTCCCTTCTGCTCCCTCTACTGACTGGCTGAAATAGTAGCTGATTTCCTTCTCTTTGAAGGAGTAACTGGTTCCCAATGTGATTATGGAGGCAAGAGTGAGTTCAATTTGTAATTTTACATTTAGCTTAGGAAATTCCTAAGGCTACAGTAATAAATACTGAGTGCATGATATATACCTTAGCCCTGACCATAACTGTCTGTTAAATCAAACATGGCATAAAATACTCAACTACAGAATCTATTCTGAAATCATTCTCTTGCAACTAAGTGGTATTTGGCATCACATGAATATGGAACTCAGCATGGCTGACAACAATAAGATCTTTCCTATTGCCACTTTGCTTTCATGTGCAGATACTTCCAACACAGTAGCCCTCAAGGATTTAGACATTCAACCACATATGCTAAATGTGTAAAACAATCAGATGGCATCCCCACCCACACATCAGAGTATGACCAAATTTCCTTTCTTGGACTTCAGCAAATCTCTCTCTCATTCCCCCCCCCCAGTCCTCTGTGTCTATTATCCATTATACACACTGTGCTATAAAACTGTTGGCACTTTTTTTTTCAGTCATCCCTTGCCTGACATAGAAACAACAGACTAGCATGTCCCAGTGAGTTTTCAGTGGAAAAGGTGATTATATTAATGTCAGAAGCTGAAAAAACAATAAATCTAGCTAGTCTGTAAAATAAAGAAGAGGAAAGGATCATACTCACAGCAGCTGTAGAGACACAAGATCATCAAAAAGGCCCTGGGGAATCTCTGTGATCTTGTTTCCATAGAGCACTCTGTAAGATTCAGGAAGACAAAATAAATCTTGAATAACAGATCAGTTTAGTGTCCTCCCACATCTCTACATTATCATCTTTATTGATCTTGTGCACCATGCCCAGGATCTGTGGGCATTTCATTTAACTACTGATCTCATTTTCTTTTCAGAGAGCACATGGTATTAAATGAGTCGTTATGATTCAGCCTTCGTCTGCTGGTGGAAAGCATTTTTAATGTAGGAACTGGACATCATCCAAAAATGCTATCTGAAATATTTCTCATTCTGGTTTTTTCTGCTCTTTTTAGAAATATTTTAACTATTGAAAGGCATATTGTATCACTAAGCAGAATTCTAGGGGTTTTGCATCAGACAATTTAAAAGTCAAGGCACAAGGTGGCTGTAGATAGATAGATTTTCATATAACTGAATCTCTTAAGTAGAATGATTGGCATGAAATGTGACACAGGCTTCATTGGATAAAATATTATGGCTTCACCAGCTGCTAGCTAATACAAAGAAATTTAGCCTGAACTGGACATAGACGTATTTCAGAAACTCAAAGATAATTTAGGTATAGTTTAGTTACAAAAATCAGTAAAGACAATAATACAAATGAAAGTCACTGTAGCTGTGCCCTAATAATCCATAATATATCCTCTAATATCCATAATTCAGTTTTAATATTGAAAATATTTCCCTTTTTTAATGGAAAAAAAAAATATAGTGTCCTCAGAAACTGAACTAAAGGGAAAACCAGACCAAACCATCATTATGCTAAGATATGTTACCTAGGGATCACAGGAAGACCATGTAGGAAAAGAACACATGCATTTCACTCACAGCTGAAGTATTTACTTATGTCATTTTTGCAAGTTGACAAAATTTGTCAAAAGCAGAAAGTGAGTTAGGAGTTTATATGTGTCCTAGTAAATGGGGAGAAGATCAGCTACCCTACGAAGATTTTATGTCTTACCTAAATGTTGTAACAAACTTCATATTGGGAAGAACATTATTCATGGAATTTCTATGCTCTACACAGGATACAGTAAATGTTTATAAACCAGCTTATGCCAAAACTTCACTAAACTGTTAATTCTGTAACTTTTTAATGTTGAATTACATGCAAGGAATCAAATAGCCATGTGAGGCTTGGATGCTGGCTGAAATTCTAGCTTGCTCTGTCTTTCAACATTTTAAAACATTATGGTGAGCTGAACATACTGAAAAACAAGCACTTAGCATGAGGAACCATTTACAATACCCTCTGGCCTTCCCAGAGCATCACAACTTCAGTTCACTCTTCATCAGTCACTGGAAGTATATCATCTCTGTGGGAGAGCTCCCAGATCAGCTCATTTCTGAGCCTAAATAAAATTAATCTAAATAAAATAACACCACTTACATATGAAAATCTAAACTTGAAACTTCATTTTTCATTACTTTTTTTGTAGTCCAGCAGGAACTGAACTGCTACCCAAGAAACTAATGATCATTTAGCATTATATTTTCTCTAAACAAATGTAGATGTTTCTCTGTTGCAGAGTCAGAGGCTGGCTTTTAATGTGCTGTTACAGTTAGTACTGTTTGTGAGTAATGAATGCTAGCACCATTGATTTTTTTCTGATTGTTTCCTAATTTCAGCTTCTGCAGACACACACAGTTTCCTCCTTCAACAGAATTTCATACAGTGTATGTAGACTTGTATAACCTAAAACTAGACAGAAATGATGGCTGAATTTGGAAAGGTCTAGTAGGTCCATTTAGATAAGAGTTTGAAAATATAACATTGAAGCCACTGAATTTCACTGGGCTCTGAAACAACATGCAAGTGGCTGACTCACAGGCTTCATTCTGAACACAGTGAGTGCCAGGAGCACCTGCACCACGAAGCAAAACAACCTCCCCTGCAAATCAAATAGTTCTAAAAGGTTACAATATTAACTTAATGCCCCTAGAATCCAGTATACTTCCACTTCAGTTTCCACTCCTTCTGAACACAACATTTCTTCAGCAAATGCATCATCTGTATACAAAGTTCAGACTATACAGCCTGTGATGTCAGATGAACATCTTCCTTTGTTTTGGGAAGTAACAGAATCATCAATGCTGCTCAATAATGCAAATAGGATAGCATGTAAGAAAGAGTTCAGAAGCTAAGCTTTACAGAATGTCCTTGGAAAGAAGGAAACAAACATCTCCACTCCAGACTAAGGATTATTATAAATGTAGAGGTGAAAACACTTCTTTGAAGTATAACTTTGAAGAAATCTCAACATGACACCCAGTGCAGCTGTTAGTTATAGTACCAGTAAAGGCAAATATCAAGATAAGACTCAGAGTAATTTTTCATTTACTTTTAATTAAGAGTCAGAAGGTCATTGTGCAGTGTTCAACTGATTTTTAAACCCTGGATGTTTTTATACTTGCTATTTATTATTTTGAGCAAAAGAACATGGATGAAAATAGCTTCTAAAATAAAGCAAAGCTTCAATTTTTAGAAGCCACGGAAAGAAAATAAGCATTTTTCAAACCTAATTGGGCTTATGTGCATGTGGCACATTAACATTCAAACAAATTAACAGCTAAACAAAAGTCAGTATGAGAGCTCAGGCACTTGTCTCTAATTCATATTCATGTTCAGCACTACACAGAGCCAAATTAGCTAATGCCATTGTCTGCCTGCCATGCCAGAGCTGAAGTCAAACGGTCCCACAGAAAGAAGCAAGAGGAAGGCAAATACATAATGCATTACATCTCATTTCTTGGGTGCCTTATTTCCATTTACTGTATTCAAGAGCACAGAAACTTTTGCTTCCCTCAGAGTTCTTGTTTATTCTGTTTAAAACAGGAAAGCATACTCATACCAACAAATGGGATTATTGGTCAGGTTCTTGATCCAAGATGCTTTTGTTCTGAAGCTACCTACTGCTGTACTAATAGTACCATGAATGTGCTAGCCTGCAGAAGAGACTGGCCAGGCTAGGGCCATGTCATTAGTACAGCCACTTTCCTCTATGTCCTGTCACTCTGCCCATCTCACCAGCATGCACCACAATGCTTGCAGAACAGCTGCTTTGGGGAAAAGAGAAACCAAACTAAAACCCCAAGCAAACAAACAAACCAAACTAAAACAACCAACAAACCCCAAAAGCATTACAAGTTCTAAAAATGTATGTTCACTTGCACCCCTTGCACATGTTGCAGGACATGCAGGTGCCCTGCCTACTGTGCAAGCCTGGCACAGGAACACAACTCTCCTTTTATCCCCTAGCACCTGTCACTTTAGACCCAAAGTATTTTTTATTAAGAATACACTAACAAAGTTAATATGTAATAAAAATGAAATCAGCTCAGTAGTTGTTGCAAATAGACAGTGAACCAGAACAACATTCACTAGAGCATCAAAAAATTACTGAAAAAAAATGACTAACATTTTTATTGTGTACTCTTGATTGTTCATTTGCTTCTCAACCTTGTCAGGAGACCAAGCTAGCCACAGGTCTGATAAATACCTTTTACTGTCAGGTGGAGAAGCTATTCCTCTAAACACAGACATTTTGGGAGTGAGCTGTAGCTTAATTCTATATTCATAAAGCTAATCTTTAAAGTAGCAACTTGAGACTAAGCCAAAATTAAGAGACCAACTGGTATCCTTTTTCTTACTGTTCCTGTCTTTCTCCTCTCATAACACATGAGAGTTTCTTTCATAAAGATGGAAACTAGTCTGAATGGAGAAAACACTCCTAAAGATGTGCAAACAAATCAGACTTGCTATGGCATGGCTTTTATTCTTCTTTTTTCCATAAGGCAGGGAAGGTCTATCTAACAGCAGAATGACCAGCGTGCAGAATCATTCACTGTGTTTTTAATTCAAGCAAAGGTGCTTTGTAGGAGCTTGCTGTTATGGTACAGGTGCAGCTGAGCCACCCCAGGGCTATATTCTGAGGGGCACCTAGAGCCATCAGCTTGCCATTTCACAGCTAAATGCTTTCAGCATGGCCTCAAACTTCAAGCTGCAGTTCTTCAAAAGAGCCTGGCAGATTGGCTCACAACTTGCAGCAGTTTTGAGGCTGCCAGCAACCTTCCAAACAATGGGAAGGACAGCAGATATTAAACACAGATCCCTGGCTGCACTGCAAGCATTGGAGGAGATCCCTGGAAGAAGCACCCTGTTCAGATGAAGAGTTTTTATGGCTCTGCAATAAGAAATTATACAAATATATAAAAGTCATAATGAGGTGTTATGTTTCTCCAGCCTGATTCTGGCATCATACTATAATATTCCCACAATCTAGTCCAAGACACAATTAAATATTACATTTCCAGTTAAACAATTAATTGTTACTACTAAACTCAAGTTTTGTAGATTAATCCAATGGATGTTCTAGAGTAGGTAAAAATAAAGATTAAATACTCACAACAGCCACTGCACAGAGTAATCTAAAAGCATAGAACATAGCAGACAAAGAAAGCCCTGGAAGCAAAGCACACCCAGCAACAAGTACACTAGCTTGGTTAAGAATGCAATTAAGCATGTAAGAAGCTGTCAGCAATAGGTATTGAGAAATAAAAGCCTCCCTGATTCTTCACAGTCTCCAGACATTCTGACCTCTTGAACAATTCTAAAATTAAGGAATTTGCTAAGACTTTACCAACATATGGCCTTTCATATGCACTGAAGTTCAGCACACCACCTTCTAAGGGTGTGAAACAAGAATTGCTGTGCTATCTTTATTTTACAGTTCATTGGTCTACCTTTCTCACAAATACATTTGCAATTTAGCTGCTTCATTAAGTCAGACCATAGAATATAGAGATTTTTCCCTGGAAGGTGACAAAGAACTTTTTTGGGGGTATGAAAGCTTAGCACAGAATCCCTTACTCTAGACCATATGGTTTCCAGCTAAGTGTTCCTTTATTTTGGCTTGGCTGAAACATTCTTACCAAAGTGTCACATTTTGACTTTATGCAATGTCTTTTTCAGTCCTCAGACTGCTTTTAACTTTCCTTCAGACTGTGAAAACAATTCTTGCTAGGAAGAATTATATTTCCCAAGCTACATAAAATGGCACAGACTCAATATGAATTTAAGTTTTCTAAAGAGGAGGAATTGATTGGGGTAAAAACAGCAATAAATTTCTAATATCTGAAAGAAATTTAGACATGCAATTTTTTTTCCCCTTCACTATTTCATATTTCTTCAGAACAAGTTAGGCTAGATAAATCACAGTAAAACTATCCAAAGCAATTTGTAACCTTAAAATAAGTTTGGCAGTTATTGCAATAGACAGTGGTTTATTGCAGATTTCAAATCACCATGAATGACACCACATACATCATCACCCAGGAGATGATGGTCTAAATGGGACTGCTATGTCAAAATGTAAGCTGTCTCTTGTCTTTGTGCCCAGGCTGATCTAAGCTTTTAAATTGTTCACTAGCTTAATTCAGTATATGAACAAAAGCAAAGGAATTCTCCCTCTGCAGTGGTCTAAAATTTATTCATTTGGTTTAACACACTGAAGGCTTAGACTATTTTGTCATATCTCATAAAATGTCCCCAGACAGTCTGGACATAGCCTTCCAAACCTACATTTGTGGCAAGTTTACTAACCCCAAGAATAACATTTATCTTTGATACTATTAACAATAACCAAATGCTGATACAATCCTCTCACTAATAGTAGACAGATTTGGAGTTGATTAAATGAAAAAATAATGTATTTCAGAAAGTGTGTGCAGCAATCTTGAAACATGAAACTATTCATAAGTTAGCCCCCGTGTTCTGCGCTGAGTTATTAACCACTCCAGCTCCAGCAAAGGGCAATGCTAACTCTGTCACACACACACACACCATGTACTACAAATAGAATGTTCCTCAAACTTTTGCTTAAAATTAAGATACCAGATTCTTTTGCAATCAACACATTTTGCCACACTTCTCAATGCAAAGGTATTATTTGTTTCCATGGAAAGAAGTATTAGATGGCAAGACTAATCTCTCCAACACAAAGGCCATGGCTACTGAACTACAGATCACTTACATTTGTGCTGCTTACTGGTTTTCTAGATTTAAAACATTTTATTTGTTTCTCATCTTGGGTATTTCATATGGTCCCAAGTACTGCAGTATCACTCCATCTCACAGCCTTCAATGTACACACATCTCTTGGAGACAGAGAAATACTTCCATTTTAAAAGTGGACTTGGTATAGACAAGCAGTTTCTTTGTCCAACAGCTGTCACTGAAATAGTGCAACATAGCTCCTCCTTCCCAAATCCTACAGTAGCATCTTTAAGACTAGGATGCTTTTTCTCAGGCCTTGATCCACAACATCACCCATTATTCTCCAAAACTGCTTTACAGCAAGCTCTCCACAAGTCTCACTCTCTAAGAGCTAGAGAAAAAACAACAGATTTTTTTCCTATGTGTGGAATACAGAAGTCTCAAGTCCTTACAAGAACACGCTTGCCTTTCTTTTGCTAAATGCAGAGCAAACGTAAGGTAGAAATGGCTTATAGTGTTAAGATTTTGTGACCTGTTTGACTCCCACAGGTGGATTTCTTATTCGAGAAAATACATAGATATAAGATAAAAATCTCATGACCTGCTAGCATATGAATCAGTTAGCACTTTAAAAAGATTTAAGTGTTATACATTTTAGGGGAAACTGCTTCTGTAATAAACATTCCTGTGTTTTGAAAAGTATAATAGACCATTTTTCTTCGATCTCTACCTAGGTACAACAGGCAGAGTACTCAGAGAAACAGTTCTGCCTGGAAACACTAACCTACCTTAACTTCAGAAGAAATAGGTAGCAACCCACTCTATCTAGGCCTCCATTAGCCAGACTCACCATGTTGGCTGTCTGCCAGATAAGCACTTTCCCTCTCCTAGACCCATAGGGAGCACTGCAATTGCATGCAAGCAGCGAGCAAAGGGAGGAACAGAACATCGGAATAAAGCAGGGGGGAAAAAGCAAGGATTTTAGGCAGTACAGCAGTACTTCAGTTTAAATGGAAACAAAGTTGCTTACTTTCATTTGTGCATTAATATTCCCCTCCCTTTATTTCTCTTTTAACTCAGGCAGCTGAAAAGTCCAGCTGCTTGGTGCACAGATTAAACCTCAACGGTGTCTCATTAAAATGTATGCCACCAATCACATTTGACTTACATATAGGAGAAGTTAAGTTCCCCTCAGTTGAGCTGAAGCATTGTATGCAGAGCAGCATTCCTTCAGGGCATGCAGCTGACTAAAGTTATGGGAGCCTCAGGCACCAAGAAGACTGAGCCACTCAAAAGAGAAAACACTAGTAAGCACTAGCCGTACTTCATTTTTACTCCTTGTTGTTTCCCCTTTGGCAGTTTTAATGGGAGGGCTGGCACTTCAAAGGAGTCATCTCTTGTCTTTCTGCAGTTGAGATGGCTGGACTGGTGGCTATAGCAGAGATCAGACAAAAGAAGATTCTCTGCTACTCAAAAGTAGAAACCTGAGGGAGGTTTCTTCAGAGAAACCTAGGTTCTGCAGAACAGTAGATAATCTTGCTCCACAAAGCTATCTAGAGCTCAGAAACTGCAACAACTACTGAGGTGACCAGCAGGGAAGAACCTGCCAGAGGTCTGGGTAATGGGTCATGACAAAGCAGAGCACTAACTCTTGCCTATCAGCCACGGGGAAAACATTGGTAAAAACTACCTGCAACTAACAGCAAGAGCAAAACTTTTCAAAAGAAAGTAGAAGCCAATGGCAAGCCCAATGGACCACTGAAACTAGCAGGGGAGGCTGAGGATTTCAAGGCATACTATCCTAGAAACCAGTCTGCCAAAGAGAGGAGAAACTATTCTATATTCTATTGTGTGTTACAATAGCTTTGTATGGCTGCAGTAGAAGGAAACTGAGGCAGACATAAATGCTGAACAAAGGAAAGCTTGCTCAGAGACAGTTCCCTTACTATAGCCCTTTCTGTGCTGCACCTCATCTCTCTGCTCCCTCTCTTCCCCTTTGTAAACTAGCAACAACTTAAGCACACTCTTAACCACTTGGATATAAATGTATTTAAGTATCATTTACTTAAAATATATTTTTGGATGACTGGGCAGAGAATACACAGTCACTTCACTTGCTTCTGTGTGCAAATCAAAACACTATAAATTCCTGCCCAGCTTATAATCTCATTTCCTCTCTGTCCACTCTGATGTGTTCTGTCTCGCTCCTGAGGCCACCTGGGGGTATCTGAAGTAGCTAAAGTCACCTAAAGCTGACTAACTTCTCAGTTAGTCAACCCCAGTAGATCTCTTGCCTGTCCAGCTTGCTCCTAGATCAGAAAGCTGTAGCAATGCAGTATCAGCAGTAGTTTAATACTGATCAAAACTGTAGTGTTCAGTAAATGTCATTCTCTTACTGAATCATTTCCAGACAGCACTGAGAGATTTGACCATTTCCACAGCATGCTGAATAACACTGCCCTAACAACTCAACAAAGGCTAACAACACTTAATATAGATTTCTGGCATTCTCTCAGCTGGATTCAGGGCACAAAAAAGGCCCACCTTCTGCATTCTGGCTCAGTTTACTGCAACACATAAGTTTAGTACTGGATAACCTTCTAATACTAGCCCTAGTCAACAAGTTATTTATGTTAGAATTATCCAGCATTCAGAGAACAAAATGATGGCAGCTTTTAGAAAGAAAGTACAGTCTTAAAAATCTGTGTCATATGAATATTAAAGAGCTAAATGTTTTCAAAATATTTTTAAAATTAGCAAAGGTAAATATCATTCCAGTTGAGCTTAACCTCTTCTCTCATCCTGGGGCTCTCTCTAACACTCTACTCTGGTTCATTCTCCATATGCAGCTTCTGACCTTGTATTGCTCCTTTCACCCATTTAAAGCTTGACTGTTTTAATAGTGCTGTGGGTAGCTAGGTTGAAATATAGCTGCATTTAAACTCAACTTGGTGCTAAAACTGTTTCTGTGTTCCATAAAGAGAAATGAATGGCTGTCAAGAGATCCTACCTTCCTTTATCTTCTATATGAAGTCATATTTTACCCCCAGCTTAATCAAGTAATTAGCTAAGAATTATAAACATTTTTTTAAGAGCTTAGGTTCTTCCTTAACTCATTCCGAAAAAAAACCAAAAACAAAACCACCAAAAAGCTCACAGGACAGTGCAGTATCAGTTCTTTAATACAGAATTAAAAATCAGTATGGAAGTATTTCTCCTAACTCCTCCCTGATTAACATCACCAAATAGTGTCTGAGCTATGGTGAGTTTTTTGTGTGCCATGATGAGTTGAGGAGTGTGCATTAGCCTGCAGGTGCACACATAGAGCACATCAACTAAGGCACTCATCTGAAGAAGTGAACGAGTCAGTAACCTTGGGGAGTGTTCATCTACGAAAGAACTTAGTAAACAGTTCCTCCTTCCAACCTTCATGACCAATTCTTCATTTACAAAAGATCAGATGCTTCATACAAGCTGGCAACTGCACACAGAAACATAAGTTCTCCCAGACAGCACATTACCATTTTTATTTCTCTCACACACAAGCTCTCCCCAAATGCCCATTCAGTTACACTTCCTACTTACAAGGAAATGAGAGATTTCAAGCCTTTGAATGCATCAGGAGCAATGTCAGATATTTGATTCTTGCTGATGTCTCTGTAAAGAGAAAAGAAGATTAAAAAAAGATTTGTAAACAGGAATTTGATGTAAATATTTTAGCTATAGCTTACTGCAAGAATAAACGTGATGCCAAAACAGAACTAAAAGATCACACTATGTCAGAGAAATTATAAATTAGGTAAGGACACAGAGAGGCAAATTCCAGGAATGATCAGAAAACATCAGTCAGTAGGACAGGCTAGAGCCTCAATAAATTGTCAGCTCCTCTGTTAAGATCTTTCATTTTGTGGATCTTAAGAACTATTGATAAAGGAGATCACATTGTGACTCAAATTTACTACACTTGAGGCCCAGATGCTCAGAACTGGGTGCCTTGTCATGACTGTCACTGCAGTTCAGTCTTTCTGTCAATCACAGCCAGGTGCTTGGGTACTGGCATAACTTTCAGCCACCTTGCTACATTCACTGACAGTTGGTAGCAGCTTGGATCAACATATCAAACCTTTTCACCAACAGCTGAAGCTGGACTAATACAGTATTTCATGTACACCTTCAATGCTACTTCCTCTGGGACACATGCTAAAGATTCCAGACAGACTCTAAATAAACATCACTAGAACAAGAACTCTCCCTTTTTATATGAGTTTGGAGCTACAAATTCTGTTGGTTGAAGTTGTAATGAATTCTTCTGTTTTCAAATCTAGTCACATAAAGTGGGATTTTCTTTTATAAGTTTGGTTCTTGTATAAGGCTCAGGAACTGCTGTGCAATCTACTGATGGTTTCTGTTAGAATATCCTGCCTACAAGGACAGCATTCAGGGAAGGTTTCTGGTTCTTTGCCTCAACTCACAGCAGCCAAATCTGAGACAATGAAAGTAGGAATATTTATTTTCACAGGTTTTTGTGAAACTTGTTTAGACTACCTAGTAGCATTTGCTTTTTACCTAGTAATTCTTATGCAAGCAGAAGTCTTATGTGAATCTCTGCTATCTATTTATTGAGGGGCATATTAAAACCTGAGACAATGACATGAAATCATAGGTTTGCTGAACAAAAGACAAGGACCTGGAAAGGGTCATCTAGGTTTAGAAACAAGTATTTCAGCCCTATTTTATTGATTTGCTACATTTCAATATTTCCATTCTTTCTCTCTCCCCATGTCTGGACTCTAATGAGTGTATAACTAATGGTGCCTGAACGTGCATAAACGACATGCTGGGTGATGACACTCACTCACTTCATGCAGATGCATTACAATCAGCATTAGAAGATAATTAGACACATTATTTCCTTTCCATTAGAGCCCAAGCTCCACTGTTGTTGGATAAGGAGGCTCCATCTCCTTCTGACTTGACTGAGGCAAAAGGATTCAATGATATCCTTTCACTTTTGTTCCCTTCCTCTGGTCTGCTTTGGTATGTTCATCCTATTCTGTGCTTAATTTACATCAAGACAAAGAGATACAAGTTTTTCTAACTGAACAACTAAGTCAATTTAGATCATGTAAGACTAATTTTTATAGTTCAGGGTGTCTCTGAGTCACTCAGTGAAAATGTGGCTCTTCAGATGGAAAAGTAATAAACTTATCAGGATTTCACCCTGCCAGGGGATACATTAGTCACCTCATACTAGTCTCCCTGTACCTCTGACAACAAGGTAGAGATCTTCTTTCAAAAGGCTGTTGAACACAACTTGGGGGGTGGCTGTGCTCGCTTACCAGTTAGGGACATAAATTGGTTTTGACTTTGCACCAGGAGAGCAAGGATACTCTGTGAGTCACTGTTTAACATAAGACTGAATGGCTTAAATGTCTTACTGTAAAAGGTTTTGAAACCAAACAGATTTATTTTTAGATGCAGACAAATGCAAAACTATTAATAGCATTGGATGAATATTCTCTCTGTCAACTAGCATTATTAGAAACAGATTACTGATTAACATGTAAAACTGACTGTTCTCATTTCACATGAGTACTCAGCAAAAAGTCCCTGTCATATATGGTTTAGTTTTCAGAAGCTGCTTTTACTTAACAGAAGTAGCAATGTCACAGAGCTACTGGGAATACTGTGAAATCTCAATCTGCTTTCTGCTAATATATGGTAAAACTAATTTGACCACATGAAATGCCACTACAAGCATCAGAGCTACAGAGGTACAAGCACTTCTTACACAGTGCTTCTACATACTTGGCTCTGAGCCTTGTGCTACAAACTTGTTAAAAGCCTCAGAAACAAAAAGACAAGATGGGAGGCAATAACAAACTCTGGACCTTGTAGGCTAGAAGTTACAGAACTATGGTACAAGCACAACTGCTATGGAAATGAATTCAGGATGGCAGCTCTGAGCTTGGCTACTTCATGCAATAAGGACAACAACTTCTATCTCTGGAGATGGGATGTATCTCTTTCAAGACCCTCTTCACATTTCTTCTAAAGCCCTTGAATAATTGAGCACAGAGACAGGCCCTGTTACATTCATCCCAAAATCAGGGGAACCATCATCCCAAATTATATAATTTAACTGCATACTTGAAACCTACAGGTGCCAAATCCTTCCTTCTGAGAGAGATACATTTAGCTTCATGTAATTAATTGTGTAACAGGATGTGGGTCATTTTGATGAAGTCTAAGATACAAAAGATTTCAGCTCCTTTGAAAAAAATCAGAATAACTCTCCCATTCTAGAAGCTGTTGAAGAGATATTTTAAACAGCAAACTTCAACCAGATGCAAATATTACACTTGAATTAGTATACATACATCTTCTGCTATTAACTTGACCTATTAAAGATTATCTTGGACAACTGGCTCTTATCTAAAACTTAATCTCAGCTATCCAATTATTTAAGAAAAGGAAACTGCATCATCTTGGAGGAAATGCTCAGTAAACAATCAAAATACTGAGAGTGCTGCAAGCAAGCAGTCTATTATCCCTAACATTCTTGCATATTTATTCACCTGAAGAAAAATACAATGCAAATCACAATGGTATGCTAATGCTATCCTCTGGATTATATAAAAGTATTGTTACTGTTCTTCATTTGTACCCTGGGTAGGACATCAGTTAATTAAATCAATAATCTTCATGTTATTGCACTGCCCATTGAAATCAAAGGGACAGAAATTAAGAAAATGGTATTGAACATGTCCTTCATCTATAAGGAAAAGGATGGATAATTCTTTTTCTTTAAGAGGTACTCTTTTGGTCAAAGTGTATTTCTATGTCAATAATCCCAGGAATCTTGAACACTGAAAAGATGTTAGTAATTCCTTCAAACAGTGGAACAAACGTCCTCAATTAAACTTTAAGTAAGAAGAGTGATGCCCAATTTACAGCCTCACTGTCCAGCAGGAATAAAACTTTATCAAGGAGACAGGTAAATAACCAAATGTCAAAACTTCAGGTTTGTTCTGGATCATGCTACAGCCTACCTACCTGCCCAAGTTCTTCCACACAATGCTGTCATGTTAACTAAGCTTTGATACAGATAATCTGGCACAGTAACTTACTCTTCAGCTCTGAGTTCAGATCTCAAGGAGCATGCCAGTTATACTCCAGAAAGCTGTTAACGCAACTTACTAATGGAATTCTGCTGTGAAATTCTAACATTAATCATTTCCCATAGTAAATGCCACATTGGGTTGAGCAGCTAGTCACGTTAGAGGACATTTTTTTGGTCAACTCTCATAAAAATAGAGTTCACCAGTCACGAAAAATGAAAGGGCAGTCCAGCATTGCCAAAATCTAAAATTTGTCATACCTCAGAAAGAATGAAGTAGTGACTTTAATAATGAACAAGTTACAAGTTAGGTCACCAAAAAGGGATCCATCATTTTTCACTGAAATTACCATCTTGCTATCTAATACAGTACTTCTTTAAAAATACATACAGCTATATTGAAAGTGAGACAGAAGAACAGAGACTTGATAAGATAGATGATTTGACCTGTTAAATATTAAGATCCATATTTACAGCTCTTCAGCTCTAGGAACTTGGTAAATTTGGACTGGCAATCTCTTCAATCCAAAGGTATGGCACAAGCTCATTTCAGTTTCCCACAGCATTAGCTGTCTGATAACCCAGTGTCTTCTGTGACATGAGCTGACACTTTCTTAATTCTAGTAAGTGCTGTTCATCTCAGAAAACAAGAACTGTAAAGGCACCTTTTTAGAAGTCTTGGAACTCATCTATAAAGCCTGAATGACTTCTGCAAGTTACTAGTCCAGTGGTACCCATCATCATCTTGATACTACGGTGAAGCAGGAGTAACTTATCATTGTACTACTGTCACATCTCTCATGAATCAGAAACAAAAAGAAAGCCCAACCAGGGGGACCACTCAGCTTATCTGCATTACAGCACTGCTACAAATCAGGATTCTATTTTTTTAAATCCAAACATAAACCACAAAAGCTAATAAAAAAAGAACTGTCTGGGTATTTACTGGTGATAAAGAAACAGAGAAAATAAGCTCCAGCAGGTTTCTTTGTTTTCTTGTAAACAATGAAACCATTTCAACATTAAATGCACTACAAAAAAAATCCTAACTACTCTGAAAGAACAGGCACTCCTGCTATAACTGGGGTCAACTAAATTGAAGTGGTGCAAACAGCAACCACAATGAATCAGGGGAAAAAAACAGAACTTAAAATCTTTTCTGAGGAAGCAGATTTGAAGTTTGAACAGACAAACAACTAATTATTTCACACAGTTCATTATAGGAAGTGAAATTAAGCATTATTAAGGATTTCATGCACTGTTAGGCATCCTGAACCAAATTCCATTGTTGCTTACACTTTGAAGAGATTATTTGCGCAGTCCCCAGTGATTTCAAGAGAGAAATTGCCAATATGCTTCTAAAATGAAGATACTGAACTTGAAGCTAGAAGATTCATGATTACTCTTGCATGTTGGTCTTATTAAAACTTACATTCTCTTAAGCTTCTTGTACTGCGTAAAAGCTCCAGGGGGAATGACTTTGATGAGGTTTTGTTCCAAACGTCTGAAAATAAAGAAAGTCATATACATGTTAACTACACAATTATACAACAGAATAACATTAAACATGATGGCAAATTTTTATATAAATACAAAACAATTTTATAGTTTTTATGAGAAGCAGATTTTTCTTTTGAAAGCCACTAAATGGAGAAAAGAGTGAGAAAATAACTTAGAAAATAAAATAATCTCATTGATCACACTAAATCTGTGCAGAAAAAAATCACAGGCTATAGAAATGGCACCTTTAAAACTTATGGAATTGCTAAAAACAAGGATGTATATCTTACTAACACTTAGTCAAATTTAAGGTAGTAAATACAGATGCTTTCCTTGACTAGCTGCTCTAAATAGAATGTAGCTATCTACACTAGAAGCTATACTATGTTGTGACAGCTTAATAAGCAGATTAATAAAACTATCAGAGTGACTCAGGAATAACAATCATTGTGAATATGCTGAAAAACAAAGTGGAATTCACTGGAATATGAATCCAGACTTTTAGGGGAGGGAGAGTCTATGTTAAAGGAGACCAAAACCTGACTGGATCTATTTTAACTACCAGATACTGAAAGTGTTCTGAAATATGGTCTAGACTACATGAAAGTGCTGCTGTTTTCATTTCCAAGATTTGGTTTAGAACTGAAATACAAAAGCATACTGGAATGATGGAAGGAATCACTCTAGGCTTTCAGAGTTGTGGCAGCTATGCAGAGAGAAGAAAAAAATTTAAAACTGGGAAGAGAGATTAAATGATATACAGGGAAGAGTAATTCCTGGCTTTTAAAGGACTTGGGAATAATGCAGAGAAAATGTGTAAGGCCCATCAATCCTCTGTCACACAGCATACCCTTCTGTTGAACTGTGCTTTAGACAAATGAAAAATCCCCTTAGAAATAAGACATTTTGCCAGCTCAGTAATACTCTAAGAAGCTATTTAAGTTCTGAATATTGTGATACTCACACAGTCAACTTGCACAGCCAATGTGCATGCACTCTTATTTCTGTAGCAGTCTATGCTAAAGGTTGTGATCAGAGTTCACTCCTTTCCTTGTTTTGTGATTTGCATTAGTGTCTGAGATTTCCCTTCCAGTTGGTCTAAATATAACATGCTTCATTTCTGGCAAGCCCACAGTGACATGCAAATTGCTGTAAGCTTCAGCACGCTACTATTGTTGGGTGTTTGTCACCAGAATTAGCAGTACACATACTCTTCCCATAAGGGCTTTTTGTCAGCCTGCCAGTTTGGTGTTTCACTCCTCCCAAGCATTTCTATACAGACACTTCTAGGAACAAAAGAAGGGCATGCCTGGCCAATTCCCTTGCCTTGTGGATGGAAACTGGGGATTTACACATGCCACACACAGGCACAGCATAGCAGTCCTTACAGGGAAACTCAAATATAGGGACAGGGATGGGGGTGGGAAATATGGCCCCTTTTTAAAATCACTTAGAATTCCAAGGACATTTTAGTGACCCAAGAGTGGAAATATACACAGACATTTCACCCCCAAAAGGACAAAAAAAGCCAACATTGGAATAGCCACAGATCCAGAGTAAAAAGGGAAAAAAAATGAAATTTCTAGAGACAAAGAGTTGTTTCAGAGAGCTACCTTCTGAAGCAGTATTGAATTCTTCACCCTTTCCCTACAGAATCTGCAGCAGATGGTCTGTACAGAAATAGATGGACAAGGCTGTTGTCATCTGCTGCTATATTTTCACCTTAGCACCTTACATTTTTTTGTTGTATGAAGCTCTTTGTAAAGGAAGGACTAACCACCCCAAGCAACTTAGTGCAGATGCTATGAGAGAAACACCAAGCAGGACTGTGTGTGATTCTCAGGGTGGACTGCAACTTGGGTACAAAATGCAGCTCATCTTGGAGCATTAAACAAAGGGCAGCATTAAATAAACAGGTATTTTAAAAGTAAGAATATCATCAATTCTGTGGGGTTTTTTCCATAAATGCATGTTATACTGGCAGGCACAGGCTGAAAACCACAAGGCAGTTACACAACTAAAATAGCAGAAAACAAATTATCTGTATTAATACTTTGTGCTTTGATCTCATCTGAGCTCATAAATGACATGTGAAGGAAAGTACAGGATTAAAAATCTTTAGGAAACACAAGGTTTTGCCAGAGGGATGTTGGCAATTTTAAGGTGAAGAAGGCTTAATTATGAACCACTGTTATTCACGATATAATGAAAAACTGCTGCTAGAGATGCCATCTTTCAAATAAAGTGAAAACCAGAGTTTTTACCTAATGTCATTTTTTTTTCCTCTGAAAAGTGAAAAGCCAATTCAAACTTTACAGGCACATTTCATTCCAGAGAAAATTTCCTAGTTTACCTAGAATATGACCTCTGGAAAAGTGTCTTTTTCACAGTCCATCTCTGCACATTCTGAAGTGTTGTCATACACTATAAAACCATCTGTGTTAGTGCAAAGCAGTATCAGTGAGATCATCTTTTTGGTCTATCATCAGAATATACTATAAAATAATTTTACAACACATTGGAGAACTCAGTAGAAGAGACAGTCCAGTAAGGCTAGATTTTGATCATTTGAACTCCATCCCCCACATTTATGATTTCTTGCAACGCAATAAAATTTTCCTCGAGTTCCCTCTGGTATTTCATAACAAGATCTGTTTAAAAGACTCCACAAGTAGAAGTCACAAAACTGATAAAATAAATTGGCTATGTTCAAACCTCTCAGGGGCTTTTGTTCCTCCTTTCAGTTACCCATTTCACTGTGCCATGTCACCTGCTGCCAGCTGTATCATTTAGATGAATTGAAGCACATCTCCCCACTTCTGACACACAGCAATGCTCTGTCTGCCTCCTGAAGCTTTATTTTAGAGTCTTTGACAACAACATCAAAGGACAAGAACAATTTCCTTTCTCTTCTGTAGTACATTATCAGAGCTTGGAAAATATGAAGGCCCAATGGATTCAGGTGCATCTTTCTTGTAATAATATGATGTTAGACAGGATAAAGTCCTTCTCTTTCCCACTCTCTTTGCATGACTTTGCAGCAATGAGAGCAAAAAGTAAATGTATCAGAGAAAGAAAATAAAACAAACAGTGTTGGAAACATGCAGTTAAATACGAAAAACTATCACAGAGAAAAGAATAAGCACTTGAATTTCCAGGCTAACCCATCTCAAAGTTCACTCAGGTGCAAATCTTTTCACCACCTCCTCATCTGGTGCCTGCACTGCTCAGACCCTAGATGGCAAAACACAAAGGATAAAAAAACTTCCACCCAATGCAGCCTTCGTAGAAGCAGCTCACACTCTCAGGAGTGACAAAGCCATTTGTCTTGAAGAGTGATTCCCCCTGCAGAGTGGGGGAGACAGGCGTATTAATTTAGGCTTTAACTATCTCTCTGTTACTGAGGGAAAGAATGAATTTGTTATTTGGGTCTCTAATGGAGCAGTTTGCTAGCAATTTTCCCATTTCAAACACCGTCTCAGCTGCTAATGTGTAATGTTTTGCCAAGCTTACCTAACCATAACATAGACAAATCACTAGCTTGGAGAAAAAGGGAGACGGAGTGAAGCATCAGTACTGATAATTCTTAGCTGTCAGATGAATAGAGCCTACAAATGAGACAGCCATGCTTTATTAACAGTGCCACCAAGCTCCTGCCTGAGACATGTCAGAAACATCCCTCTGCACTGGGCACTCATGAACTTCCCTGCTGGGAGAAAGAGACAGTGCATGAGCCAGACTGCTCCCTGGATTACACTGCTCCCAGTGCTGGGGCTTGCATCACCCAAGCAGCCAATAACCAGAAGAGAGACAGAAAGCATTAAGATTAGATTAGTGTGCAGTAGTAACCTGTTGCACACTCATGTCTGGCAGGATGCACACAACATGCATGAAGGTTGTTGGGAAGGGCAAAACTCTTGCTTTTCTCTGCCCTATAAGCAGTGATTTGCAGTGAGCTGGTTAAGGACTCTTTGGGGGCATCCTCCCCAGTGAGAAAGCCCAGAGCTGAGAAGAATCAATTCTATTAAGGAGGAAACTTCCAAAGCACATAACAAGAGAGACAGAAGTTGATCTCCGTTGCCAAGAAGTGAGAACAACTGGATTATAAAAGCTGCTTGAACTATTACCTTACATTTATCTCATATTTTTGACTTACATATCATATATTCTGGACTCCAATGAAGAAAAGTCCATAGATAAATTTTCAAGTATTTAAGAGGAATAAAGCTTGCAAAAATCTGGTCTTCTTAATACAAATATAAGCTGAATGGCCTGATCTCTTTCTTGCCTCTCCTTGTGAAATATAAGCTTTATTCCAATCATGCACAGCAGATTCAGGTAGCTGCACTGAAGCATTTTCCCACAGACAGCCCTGGACAGGAGGCACCCTTGTTGGAACAGAGGGAATTCTGCCCTGGAGTTACACAGTCAGAATCTGTGGCTTATTCTGCAGAAGTCACACTGATGGTCCTTAGCACCACTGCACTGCAGCACTGCACAAGACACTTCTCTGCAAAGTCCAAGGCAAAAAACCTGCAGTCCTGTTGCTCCAGAAAATGTTTATGGACCTATGTTATCAAGGAACAGCCTTTCAGTGGCCCTGACTCCCACTCCTCAAGTTCTCTGACAGGTAGAAAAGTCCTTTCAGATAACAGCACATTCAGCACTTCAAATATCTGTGCTTGCTGCTGTTTAATGGACCTTCAAACTCTACCTCAGCCAAAGACTCTACCATCAGTATAAAAACCCTAAACACATATGGTTCTCCACAACTTCTATACTGCTGTCTTTCATCACAGTACCTGAATGACTTCCAAATAAAATTAATAATATGGATTATAAACCCTTCTCATTGCGTTTGCTTTAGAAACGCAAGAGCTGAGAGCCAGTAAACTGTCTGCTTATATTAATACAAGGTGACAAGTAGAGTTTCCCTTCATATTCCAAGTTCTGGTGTTGATTTTCAGGGTCTGGCTGTTGAGGTCCTGCTATAGTTTTGAAAAGGACTGCTTCTTAACTATTCACCAAAGTGCAGATCTTCAACAGACAATATCCTATTAAGAAAATCTACCTAGGAAGCTACATAGATAATTCTGCTCACCAAAAGATATCATTCAGAATGAAAACAGATGTTTTGTTATGTTCCCTGATACCACAGTGTTCATCTAAAAGTAGTGCTGAGCAATACTGGATCTTCTGACATATCATGTTGACTTTGGTTTAAGCTGACCTAACTCTGTATTTGAGCCATTGGTCAGGTATCTGCTGGTAAATGCTGAACTTGTAATGGCAATCACATTATGCATCCACCAGCTCTGTTGTGCTATGTGAACTTTGCATCAAATGTGGAAGACAGAAATCTGTAGACTGGTGTTTTGCAAAACACTTTTTGACATAAACACTGTTGTCTCTATCAACATAAGAAGCCAGAATGCAGTATTACAGTGCCAAACCTCAAGATTTCTCCATCTACCACTGTGATACTTGACATCTCACTGCTATGAGTTTGGCCCTTCTCATCACCTTTCATTGTTATTTCTCCTGCCAGCCTTATTCATTTATTGACCTTGCTTCACCCTTGGAGTGAAGATGCATGCACCCAGCAAGAATGCTGCTGGAGCCTGAGCTCCTCTCACTGCTATGAGCCATTGCATGAAGAACACGTCTGAGAGTTGTGCCCAGATGTAAAAGCAGAGAGTTGAGGTGAGCTCCCCTGTGAGCCACTGCTGGTGGGTACCATCAGTGAGGACACCAAAAGGTAAACAGAAGCTGGTTTGGGGTGGAATATAAAATAATGCCTCCCCATTCTTATTCTGGACTAGACAGAGATAACTCTTCCCATCTCAGCAGACTTTATTGGGTCATGTAGAGTTGTGAGCAGAGTTTTCAGGAAGAATTTTACCTGTATACAGGCATGTGGCTGTGATCACAAATCCAAGAAAGAGAGGGTCATTGGGTTGGAGAGATTTGGCAATTTCCAACTCGCTGCTGCTGAAATGCAGTCTAATAGCATACTACTTTGAACCAGTATGACTGTGTTCACACATATTCGTGTTCCCAAATGTTGTGGTGTCACAAACACAACAGAAACATGCATCCTACTCATGGATTTTTGTGATCCTAGTTCAGATCCTCTGATTCCACTTGCCAAGGTTCCAAGAAGAGCAGCCCTCAGGGTGCTACACAGAGGATGAGTAACACTTCTTAACAAATCAGACTCAGAATGTTTGCTTTGCTGAGAGTAAGTTCATGTTCTGTTAGGTCCCAGAAAGACTAAGCCTTTACCAAGTCACATTGCTCTTTTGGTATCACATTAGTAGGTCAATCCTGCCTACCCTCTATTGACTTCAAATTGCCTCAAGAAGCTTCCAGCCCAGATTCCCTTTCCACGTTTTCTAACAATGCAGTAACTAGCTCAGGGATCTGAGGATTTCAAGTTGGTTTGCATGGTATTTGTCGAGCTGTAACACACAAATGTATTTTTAGACTTAGTGGAAATGGAAGAAGTAAACTGAGAGGAAAGAAAAAAGTAATTATTTAATCTAATTATCTAACTTATTGTGAAGAGCTCTGTACAGTCTGTAACAGCTATTTTTAGTACACATTTACAAATGCTGACAAGGAAAGGGTAAACCACAAGAAATAAGTAGAAAAATTAATTAGTTCTCTGGTAGCTGAGGATCTGCCACCTGTAATAGATTCTGGCACTGGAATGTAAGCATTCCTCAAATCCTTTGTTCTTTATCTAATTTTTCTTTTTTTTTTTTAGCAAAATAAATAGAAGGACATATGTAACCCAAAAGACAATTAGTGTTTTATGCAGTTAAATATCTGATTAGTATATTTTATATCAAAGTTATGATTTTATGCTCCCTATTTTATTTTCTGTAATTCCTTCTAAATTTTCATAATTAGTTTTCAGGAAGTATACACTCATTATATATTACAATCTCCTCATTTTGCTTTGACAAAATAGGAGCTTTTGAGTAACATTTATAGTAGATAAAGAAAAATTTTGTTTACTCCATTCATGTTTATTAATTAAACTAAATTTATGTTCCTGCTGGACTAATGTCTCTGGAAAAAAAAAACCACACACACAAAAAAAACCCAACTAAAAAAAAACCCCAAGCCTACAAACCTTGTAAGGTTACTAGCTCCTTCACAGTTTCCCTGAGGAAATTTTTTAAAGGAATCTCAGAACTATGAAGATAATGTTAAAAATTATACAGCCAAAATGAAAATTATGTGCATGAAATCTAGATTTATCAAAACAAACTATCTTATGTCTATAGATGACATCGGTTACACTTCATTTTACAAACAGAAGTAAAGATTTAAGAAATAAATCCTGCCTTGATCTTGCAGCAAACTCCCTGCCATTACTTGTGAAACAAAACTCCCTGTTTTCCTTAATCTATCTCAGCACAGAAAACACCTTTATTCCTAACATTTCCCATATATTTGTATTTTCTCTAGCGACTCTCAATCTAAAGCATTTTCTTTATTATTTCTATGTCTTGCTCTCATAGAAAATGTCTACATATTTTTGCCCTGACAATAGAAACCTCTTTTTTATACATATATATTGAATGCAAGGAGTGAATGACACAGTTTGCCTAGTGAGATGCAGAAAATAGTAGTCAAACTTGACATGTGAAGCTGTCCAGAGCCAATTTACCACACTGAATCAAAATCGTATTATATGAGTCAACTACAGGAGACAATCTGATTCCCTAGCCAGAGAACTTGCCACCAGAGGCAATTATGGAACATTTATTACAGTGTTCAAAAACATTGTGCTGGCTTCAGCTGCACTATTTACTGGAAGCCTGGGAAAATTATTCTAGTTTTCTTTTACGAGAAAGAACAATGTTAAATGCAGGGCTGTCATTCCTCTAGCCCCAAACTTTATAGTTTCTACACACATTCTTGAGAGAAGAAAACACTCTTGCCTTTAAGAAGCTGAGAGCTTCAAAGTCAGTTGTTAATATACATGTAATTGTTATGGTGCTGTTAATTTATAATTTATATAAGAAAAAAAAATTGATTTTATTTCAATAGAGTTACTAGTGCTCTATCTTTTTATAATAGCTTTTCTGACTTTAATAGGTAGAGAATTGATTTTCAATATAGCAGTAATTCACATGCCCAGAATTTGTTGTTCACCTTCCTCAAATCACAGAAGATTCATCAAGATTCATAACTCCTGTAATACACACTGAATTACAGGGAAGGCAATTTCTTCCCAAGAGAGAACCACTGACGCAACAAAGGCAACAAACTCATCTATCTCCAGGTCTGCAACAGTGCCCAACACAATGGTACCCTCACAACAGCAGTTCCTGAACTATTCCACTGGTCAGAAAAGCATTAATTAATGGTGGACCAAGTAGAACATTACATTTCCATGTGATTCTCCAACACTCACGTGCATTAGATTTTTTCTTTAGTGCTCAAACCCCAGCATTTTTCCCAAGAATTGAAATTGTTGCACCAAAATCATACTCATACCTACAAATATATGAGGCATCAATTCAACTGTCAATAGTGAGAATGATAAACTAAACTAACATAGAAAAAATGACTCAAAACTGACCTTAAGGCAAACCTAGATACTGGTAGAAGGGCTTCCATCCTGTTTTACTCTGCTCAGAAGCCTGACTGGAAGCTGTGGTGGTTATCTCACCAGATACGGGTGCCTAAGCAGCATTCTTCCTTGAAGGACTGTCACAGCCTCTTTACTCTGTCTGGAGCAATTACATTAGCATTTAAACAAAAAGTCCTCATTTCTGATTTAGATAAATCCTATCCAGCATTACTCTTGGTTTATATGATTATATTTCTCTTAATCTCACCAGACAGAGAGTACTGTAAAGGTTAAGTAATAGTGACAAAACAAGCCTGATATGAAAAAGCACAGGTCTGAAATCCAAGATCAGTTTCAAGATATACTTTATACTTTAGATTCTGGAATTTGATTTATAAGTCTGCAGATGATTGGGACTTGGCTTTTCATGGTAATTAGCATTGCACAGCACAACGTGTTCAAAGCACAGCTCCTATTGACTTTTGCTGCAGCTGTGAGTCCTCAGCACTTCTGAATATCTCAGCTGAGTCAGCCAGAAACTGAGCATTACATCACTAGTGACCACCCACAAAAAGTTTGTGCAAGCCACTCGCCCAGAACCAATTAATAAAACCACTGCCAAGAAGAGATATTCCCAAATCTCTGAACGGCATTCACAAGATTATCCTCCCCATAGTCCCTATTCTGGAATGTTCCTGTTTCTGCAACAAATAAACAGATTCTATACACACAGGCTTCCTCACTACACAACCCTGGTGCATCCCTAAACTAGAAGCTAATCCAGTCTTTTAACAGCAACATGAGACTATGCTGTAATTGAACTGCACACCACAACAAACACATACAAAAGCACAGAATGAAGACTGCAGCTACAAACATGAATTTTGGTATTTTCTGGGGTTGGTTTTATTGTTTGTTTTTAACTTTTTTTATATACTATATTTAGTTTAGTGGATTCAAACCCCTAAGCTGAAATAACTAATCTCATCACAAGGAAATTCATGTGTAACAAAAACACATCACCCTGGCCTCTACATTGATATCTCACTGGGATACCAGCATTTAAAGTAGTAAATTCCTGTGTAGTCAGTCTAACAGTTAATCTCTGCATAGATGGTCACTGGTACACACGGACAAGGACATGGAAATTGTGATTGGATTCCTCAAGCACACAGTGACAAGGGAGGAAGGCTCTGGAGGCCAAGTGTGTCTTCTGGTGGGAAGAGACTCCGTCTGTCTTGTCTTGGCCCCACAGCCTGCCAAGCCCCCATCCATGCCACCCAGTGTCCCAGTCCTCCTGCCACATCCCCAAGGCCCACTTTGCAGTGCTTTTGTCCCTGGTAGTGATACCAGCAATCTCAGGCCTTATCACCAAACACTCTCAGACTCATAGCACTTGGTTTGAAACACTAGTACCCTGGAAACAGGTGTAGCTTTGGAAATTCACAAAGAATAGATGCTAATTATACATAGATGGTCTGGATCAATGGCACATTATTATTGATTCAACTGTTTTTACTGGTTGTTTGAGGTTCCCCATAGGAGCCATCAGCAATTTTTAAGTTCAGGGCTAGCAATGCCATTACCCCCAGTGCCCCACATCTGTAGGGCAGGAAAGCAGCCCTTTCGCTGGCATAAAACCAGCCACATGCTCAGGACTGAGACGGGGCAGACAGCAGCAGGGCTCAGATCTACCCGGCCCAAGGTCCTGAGCCAACAAGAGCCCAAAGCACATGCTGAGGTAAATCCGCTGTTGTGGCAAGGATACTTCTCACAACACCCTTCCAAGCTGTGCAGGCACAGCTGGCAGCTTTGGATTTAACTGGTCTCTACTATATCCTGGCTTTGCTGTCTTTTTGGGCTGAGCTGTCATTCAGTCTGACAGACACTGGTTGCGAGGCTGTCATCAAGCCTGACCCAAACAATATATCCTTTGGAGACTTTGAGACTTTGTCTCTTACTAGTTTGTAGGTTACTCCTCTCTCCCTACATCCCACAGGTTCAAACCCATTCTGCATTCACACTGTGTTCCCTCTTTATCTTCTAAACATTTTCTCTCACCTCCTCTAAATAGATGCAAACTTCTCCTTTTATTGCAGAAGCTGTTCCACTGTAGTGAAATGACTATATTTTTCATTTACCAACAAACCCTCAAGCCATATTTGTTTTGGTATCTCTTTTTCAGTAAATGCCTCCAGGTGCTTAATGACTTTTGTTTTGATCCCAGTATTCAAGCAAAACTTTTCTGTGCTTATTCTCATGTGTTTCTCTGTAACAAACACTGTTCATTTCTCCTCTGAAAAACAAGAGAACCACTTTGTAGGCAGAGGATTTTTTCTAACATTCAACACACAAGTCTGTATTCCTCAGCTTCAATTGCTGGTAACTCATTTTTTCCTCAGTCAATTTGGCTGCTGATGTCAGCTCCCCACTGAACAAGAAGCTTTATAAGAAAATGAATTGCATTCTGTACATTCTAGCCACCTATTTTATGAAATTATGAAAAAGCAAGGCTGGGACACAGATTTCTAGCTTCCCTAAATTCCTTTATTTAATAATAAACATTCTTGCAACAAGGGCCTTCAGGATAATGCACCTTGGGGAGAGGTGTAATAGAGTAACACAACAGACTTCTAAGTTCCACACGGCAGAGGTCAGCAGCAAGGGAAAATTGGTGTCATATGATGCAGTTTATGTTCTGTTACAAGTCAGTCTGTTTTGTGACAAGTTTTTATCAACAAAACCAAATTTAGGACTTGCTGGCAGCTTTGTCAGTGAAGGTTCTGCCTGTCCATGTTAATGAAGAAAGGCAGGAAAGCTGAGTAAAAGATCTTTAATTAACACTGGAAGAGTGAAATGTAGGTCACCTTTAATAACCATGTTAGTGGAACAGCTGCGTGCTTCACTTCTGTAGAACAGTTTGTCAGTCAAGGGTTCTTATCAGATACAATTTGGCTTACAAAGATATACTGAGTTAAGGGGAAATACAAGAACTAGAAAGCTGTAACTGAATGCAACTAATAACCAAGCAAAGGAATTTGGAGCTGCCCCAAGCAGAACTGAGAAAGGCACAGCATTTTTGTAGTACCATATAAATATTATGAATGGACTGCAGTCTACAGAAGGAAACTATTTTAGTGAAGTATTTACAAAGCTAGATAGAAACAGCTGAATGAAAAATACACCATCTCAAGGAATACCCCTCAGGATTCCATGTAACAGCAACTCAGCCATGTGGTTTCTCAGTACCCCATATTCCATAGGGGGAATCTCATCTCTAGTAAGAGTTACAGCTCTCAAAAATGATGATTAGATCATAGGATTACAGAGCCCAGAAAGTATTCAGGCAGCACCACTACACAGCCACCTTTTATACAAAGAGTCTAATTAAATTCCAACCATGGGAGATAAATCCCAAGAGAAAAAAAAACAACAAACAAACAAACAACCAAAACCCAACAGTACTGCATGAGAGTGAGAGATGTAGGCTGCAGCACATAGAGAGAATTTAGTTGGACTCATTGCTGTAACATTACAGCAACAGAGTATTATTCTGCCTATTATCTCAAATCAAAAGACAGTCATTATTCCAACTACAGCTGGAATCAGACCTCAGATTGATATTGAATAAGCCTTGAGCAGCCTCAGACAAGCTGAATTTCTGTGCAGTATGACAGACCTCTGCATAAACCAGGCTAGCTATCTTGGTCAAAAGAATTTATGTTAGGATTTTTCCAAGAAAACACTGTGACAGCTTCTTCCATCTCTCCAGAAACATTTTTTTCTATGTGAGTTTATCCTTAGTGTAATAATAGTGTAATACTTTGCCCTTGGATATAAGGTGAATTACCCTCTTTCACTAGTGCTTTTACAAAATGAAAAGACCATTTTGTGTAGGTAGGGAAAACCATATATGATGTTACTCACTTACACTTATTTTGATTGAATTCAAGAATCCTAGACTGTCTGGAGCTGGAAGGGACCTTTCAATGTCATCTAGTCTAACCTTCTTGCAACAAGCAGGGACATCTTCAAGATGAAGTTAAGATAGATAAGTACTGCCTAAAATGCAAGAAGTATGACTAATCTAAGCCATTTAATGGTGTGTTAAGAGCTTCATGTGGTGTTCTATCGATCTAGAAGGTTTATAACCTCCAGGTTATGACAGCTCCTTGTAAAGTTACATACATCTGGACTTGCTACCTCATCATTGAACATAAAGGCTCTTCAAGTCTTCCTTCACTTTCTGCTTTCCTCAGGAGATGATCTAAGTTGGTTTTACTCCAAGTTACAGGGGCTAGGTTTGTGGGCTGGAGCAAGCAAAGCAGAGACAGAGCCTGGAACCTAGATCCTTGATACCACACTAAGAGCGAACATTTCCCCTTGCTTTCTCATCCCAAGGTGCACTGCTGTCAGGGGGTTTCTAGAGCACACCAGGCTCAGTCTTCCTGCAGATACTGCTCCTTGTGTGACTCTGGCATGCAGCTACAAAGATCATCTGATTTCTGCCTGATGTTCAACACTACAAAATAAAATTCTACAGTTCTCCTATCCCAATTCTAATCTGTGAGCAAGTTTGGACCAATTTCATCCTCTGTCTCTTATTATTGAGCCATTCCAGCCACTCCTAAGAATCTGTACTCCATTTGACAGAACTGGAAACAGGACTATGCACTAAATATTCTTAGGATGCCAAGTTTTTTCTAGTTTCAGGATAATTTTAACCAACTTCCATGCACAAAAAACCCCAAGTATAATGTGCATATTTTGTGTGCCACAATATACTGGAAATGAACACAACCACATATTCTGAACTTTGTCAGGAGGTGAGCAAGCAGGCAGTGGGCATTCAGAACAGTTTGCATAAGAGTTTGTATTTCCTGTAACCATTTAAGATGTTGTTTGTTCTTTGCATTTACTGAACCTTTTTTTTTTTTCATTTCTGATGTATCTTTTCTATGGAGATGCACAATCAGGCATAAGCTACCTCTAAAACTGTTGTGCTGAGATAGAAATTCAAACAAATCTGAGGTGAATCTTATAAATTTCAAAAGCAACTGATAAAGGGACTTGGAAAAAATGGTGGTATAGAGCAGATCAGCAGCAAAGAATAGAGCACATCACCTTCACTGGCCATAACTGTCACATTCCTGGCATATTACAGTGGGTCAGGCTACAGATGAGCAATTCAACTTATGCTTTATCCTAGAGAACCTTGCAATGCAGCAGATGTTGCTACAGCAACGAGAAGCTGAATGAGTCCAGTGACTACACAAATATTTGAATCCACACTACGTAGACTGTAAATGCTGGTTGGATGTCTGATATCTCTGTAGGACAAGCACCTCAACAGAAAAAGAATTGATCTGTATTCCCTATGGGCTAACCAATCCCAACTCGGATTAATGTAACAGTACTTCAGGACCATAGTACATGAAGTCATAGACACAAAACCAGATGATTAGAGTTCCTAAAGGTAGCAAAGACAAACAAGTCTGTAAAACCAGCATCTGATTTCACAACACAAAAAAACCCCCAAGAAGCATTAAAGAATTGTGAATAATCCATTCTGCCAAGCTAACAAGAAATCCCTCTGTCTCTTGGGGAATTCACCAACAATTCCATTTGAAAAGAAAAAAAAACCAACAAACAAACCCCAAAAGAGTGTGTATTTCCTTTACCTGACTACAGAGCTGTAATCCCAGATTTCTGAGATGTAAACACAATCTGAACATAATACACCAAGAACTTCATCTTGCTTTGGGGCAAGGCAACTTGAAACAACATCTTAACTTATATTAAAGATCAAAAGAACAAAAGCAAAGAGGTCAGCTACAATATACAGGATAACTGCTCAGAACAGTTTTCAAAACATGCCTTTCTTCCACACAGGAGGTTATGACGTGGACTGCAACCAGAGAGACATGGAAAAGAATGGACATTACATGGCACTTACATTTCCCAAATGTCCTCTGGTAGGTTAGCTGGAATTTCTGTCAAGCCCCTTCCTCGACAATCCACTACATTGTTGCTGCAGGTGCAGGCAGAAGGGCAAGTGATGGAACTGGCACTGCACGAGGGAGCTTCAGACTGGGAACCTGAGACATAATGAAAACATGAAACATTGGTTTTGAAAAATGATTGCCTGAGATTTTAACAACAAAATACATCAGCCTCTGAGTTCTCCAGATCCTTTTACTATATTAAGTAATAATTTATTTGGATTCAGTGGATATAATGTGCTACAAAATCAACTGCAGAGGAAACGGGTAAAAGATTACTGTGTTCTTATTCTTTCTCAGTCTCCACTCTCTTTCCTCCTTGAGGACTCCTTTGGTCCCCTCCATGATCAGCCACATCAATTTATTCAAAGATTAAAAAATAAGCCATAAGATCAAGTAGCATTTCCAAAAGTTATCTTTGCCTAGAAGTTTCCATTACACAAACACTCCTCAAGTATTTTTACATCCCAAGAGATGACTGTCTTCAAAGATGACTTATGTTTTTGAAATGAGGTAACCTGTTATGGCATAAAGACTGGAAATCTAAAGCTATTTTTTTCAGGATTAGACAACGCAGTTAATGGAAACACAAAAAGAATTTAGAAAGATGTGAGTTCAAACCTTCAAATCTTTGCTTAATCTAACAATTCCACTGAAAAACAAGAAACTACTTACAGAGTAAAGGTTCAGCATGAGGACATTGCTCAATCAATTAGATTCAGGCTTAATTAAGTTTTTTTGAAACTATAGCACTTATGTCAATGTTGCTTAAAGGGTTATGATTCTTAAATTTAAAATTTTAATATATATGTACACTCATACTTATGCTTTTGCTACACTGAGCAATTTGAGGTTATCAAGAGGTAGTAGTTATTGACTTATTTATGGTGAGTGAAACCTCAAGTAGCTTCTTGACCAGACACAGACTGCTGAATGTGAAGGTAAGAAGTGACAAAATGAATAGAGAAACAGAAAAGAACAGGTATTTCTCTAGATAAATGTAGATTATAATCACAAAATATATTTGCTCTTTTGGAAAAACTGAAAACATCATAACTGGCAAATCACAAATACATGTGAAACCATGGCAAAGAACACCCGAAGCTGTACATTCTTGGGGTTTCTCTTGGAAAACACCCATTATTATCACAAATTATTACTTCAGGTGACAAGAAGTCCAAAAACAATTGTTGGCATCAATTTGCAAACTAATGTCATTGTGACAATTAAGGTTTCATAACAGTGTAGCATTTTTATAAACCTTCTCTCTTGATTCATTCCTACATACCCTCTGCTTTAGTCCTTACCTATGGTACAACAATGGCAACTCATACAGCAAGCCTACAGATGTTTCTATTTGCAAACACTTGTAAACAGCAAAGAAACATCAGCAAGACATTCAGTGGCACCTCTATAACTATTTTGAAAGGCAGATACAGTTTGAGAAGGTGTCAGCTGAAAACTTCTACAGGCTGAAAGCAAAAGACAATTCCTGCCACATGATGCCTTCCATTAGAAAGATGCTGAGTTCTGAAGTGAATTTGCTGCTCTTTCTCTGACTTTCCCTTAGTTCAAACAAGTGGTCATCACCTTTAAATATTATTTGGCAGCCAAGGATGACAGAATTGCCTTATATTAAAGTATACTGTCAAATTTCAGGTTAAGATCACCATCTCAACTGTGTTCAAAAAGTTGTCAAATTAAAGTACTGGATTTGAAAATTTTTATTGGGTACTTACCTGACTTTCTGTCAGGATAGCAGAGAAGTAATGTGGCTTTCATAGCAATGTATGTGTTTAAATATAGCTTTCAGTGATGCTAATCAGAGCTGTGAGTGACTGTATTTTGGCAGACCAGACCTCAGAACTTCAATTCAGGGATCCAGAAATTAGATTTTCAGAGGTAGTGACCATCTTGACATAAATGGATCTCACAGTACATTTGTGGCATGACTAGGAGTCATATTCATTCTTTATGAGAGTGGGCCCCTGCTTTCATCATGAGGTGATCCTAATGAGCCTTTCTCTTTGCTAAAATATCCTGTCTCATTTATAGTCTACTTCCCAACTTCCATGACAGTTGCAGATAAGGTGTTCACAGAGACAGTCTTTTCTTTCACACAGAGCTGGCTTCAGCACTAAAGCAGCTTCACCCTAAAGAATCATCTGGGCAAAAAGCTGCTGTTAAAAAAATAAATTCAATAATGTAATTAAAACCTAAACCCTAACATATATGGCACAAGGAATCATATTCATATTTATCAGGCAATGTGAACTTTGACTTGTTTCAAATTCACATTTTACATTTTCTCTCTCCCTCCCTTGTGGTGCAATGCCCAAAACAAACTGAAGAATGAGGGAAGCAAATGAGCTTTGGGGGATAGGGAGAAATTATCAAACTGGTAAAAAATACTTCAGAGCAACCCTTGCTCTCTGGGAGAAAGTTGGTAGCAAGGTCAAATCTTCCATATGCCCTTTCTCAGAACACCTCCGATGTGTTTTCTGAGGAGGCTTTGTAGCAAGGGAGAACTGCATTTTGCACAGTTGTAACACTACTACATATCACAGTGGTTAGAGCAGCAGTAATACACTCCCTTTTCATTAGGGCACAACATCAAAAAATCTCACATATTGCCAGCTGGAGCTTTAAGAGTCTGTTCCTGACTCTGCTGCATCTAAATCAACAGTAGAAGACGCAGTGGACCTCAGCTCATCACCTCCACATTTTGTGTGCTGCAGTACTGCAGAGTGCTCTATGGTTTGAAAGCAAGGTTATTACCTAAAGTGCTCTGAAAAGAGACAGAAAAGACAAACCCACCAGTCTTCCTTGCACAGAAAGCAGGGAGCAACAGTAATGAGGTGATAATATCATAGTACACTTATCACGGAACTTTCCAACAATTTTTTGAATGGAAGGGCCAAAAGGTAAGTCAGAACATTATTTGTGCTGCCCACTAAGCCTTTCAGATCCTCTCCAAACAAATACCTGAGACATAGTTGACTGAAGGCAACAGGAATGCTTTTATTTACCCTCAGTTTGGACCAAAAAATATTTACCTGTGATTTTCTACTATGAAAGAGGAAATTTTTATGTGGACAGAGTTTTGATGTATGGCTAGTGAGTAAAACAAATAACCAAGTTAACCAAGGAGGTACAGGATGTCAAAATAGAGAAAGCAATAGAAAGTCTTTATTCTTAGTGTGGATGCAGCTGAAATGGGATGAAAAAATAAGAGCTTAAGCTGAGAGAAAGTGAAGTGAAAAGTAAAGAGGCTGTCTTTGTGCAGCCTCTTTATTTTCCACATAAAATGACTAATCAATTTTCTCATTTCACTTAAAATAGGATGGGAAAAGGAGTATTTTTATAAACTTAATTTTCATTATAAGCTAGTCCAAGCTGAGTGCCCCAAAATACCCAATACTCCTGCCACTTCTGACTGACATTTTCTGCTTAGAGTAAAAATACTTCTGATTCCATGCTGAATACAGTCCCTTACATTTGGTGAATTACTTTCTTCTTCATCAACAAAAGTAGATATAGATTCTAGACTTCTGAAAAGTTTAATAAAATAAAAAGACTTTGTGACTAACATATTCCCATTATTAAAAAAAGCTTTTGCTTATCTTTTTCCATTACAAAGAACAAAATACTGTATTACACATGCACCTCAACACATATTCCACAGCTCTTACACAGTCATCACTTAAGGTAAAGTTTTCTTGAATGATGCTATAAATAGCATTAAAATCTGACTTGAATTCCACTGTTTCAATTAAATGAGGATATATTGTTAGCACTACAGCAGATCTACACAATTAAAACTCAAAAAAGCCCAAGAGAGTTTAATAGGTTTCATGTTTGTATAGTTGTGGGGAGCTGGTAAAGAAAGGATTGGTCAAGAAAACAAGTCTAAGTTGGCTATGGAATTTAAAGTCCTTAAAATTAAAATTTGAGTATGATTTTCATAGGTATGCAGAGTATAAACATGCAGATAGATCAAGGGCCCTAAGGCAATACAGTCTCTAAAGAAGGTTATTTGAAATCTAAAAATGGTTTATCCTTATGCTGCTGATACTTCTACAAAAGAAAAGACACAGGAAAAGCAAAAATATTTCATGATTCTTGTTTGTGTCCTGCACAAGTGCAGTAAACTCCTCACAGCATAGGTACAACAGAAGGAAATGGCCACATACAAGCCAGCTACATTTATGTGATTTTCCCTTCTGAAGTTTACTATCTGTCATTTTGTCATTTCAGATTTTTTCTGTTCCACAGCAGCACTAATTAATTATATTTTTCTCTTAGAGATAAAAATCATCAACTCAATTATACATTTTGCTATAAAAAAGAACACCACTAAGAAGATGTGGAAGCTAGGATAGGAACATGATTAACAAAAATTACTATGCTTTTTGTGCCTGATGTAATGGAATGACAGCCTCAATGATTATGCTAGTTAATATCTGGCATGCCATTAGCCTGCACCACTTTCTGTTACAGTCTCAAACTATGGGTTAGGGGAGACAGGAGACAGGGGAGAGAATTAGGACCCAGCAGCTTACAGAGAAATTAAGTGCTTTGTCCAAATAAGCAACTCATTGGCCTCTAGCCTTTTAAGAGCAGCATATAGACTGATATTACAATTAGTATAGAATGGTTATGGTGCATAAATGAACAGTTTAAATGTCACAGGCAATTCAAATAAATTTTGCCGTGCCTAAACTAAATAATCTCATTTCCTCTGACACCCTATTATGGTACACTAAGTAGTGTGCTTTATTACCTCCTCACCTATCCAATTGCCTTTGCAGCAGGTTGTTGGTTTTTTTTTCCCCACCAGCAGAATGTTAGTTATTTGTAAAAAATATTAATGGATTTTAAGATAAATCTGACAGGATTTGCTGGTTAAAAATCCGTGGTGACTTTAAATCATTTTAAGTATAGCAGACATGAAATTATTGATCAATAAACAAAACACTACAAGCAGTGCAGATCTGTGGATGTACTATATGACCTTTTGTGGTTTAATTAAATAACCCATTGGAACCTCTTACAATGCTGGGACATCTGAAATCAATTATGAGTACATGAGCTGTAGTTTTCACTAGACTCCCAGTAATACAATCTCACAAAGATACCTAAAGCAGATGTATTGCTTCTGACTGCTGTTTGCATCCTAGTATTAAAATACACTGAAGCATGCATTGAGAGATGGGCAAGTCATCCACAACTGACTCTCTTCTGCAAAGTTAACATTCCTTATTGATGGCAAATATCCCACTAATGGAGAAAAAATTGTACAAATATGTTTATTCTACAGAAATGCACAGCAAATAGTTTATGCAAATATTGCCATCTATGGCTGTTGAACAGCTTTTTTTGCTGAGTACAGCATTAAGTATTTATGATTAGTGACTTGAGCCCTTGACTGATGACATGAATACCATCAAGTTCATGGCATGCAAAAATTTGCTACTCATGAATATTCATTATTTGATTCAACTTCATCATTTTGTTGAGCACTCCCAAACAGTAAACCTATCTGTTAAAAATTCATGGCACATGAGTACAACTGTTCTGTAGGCAAAGTCAACCGCACTTGGTTTACAAACAGGCACTGAGGAAGAAAAAAGGAAATATCCAATTGCAGTGCAAGGAAGGTCTGGCATACTGAATGAAGACTACCTGATTCTGTAAAAAACTACTTTGTGTTTCAAACTTTATCAGTAAAGCAACGCTACGGAAAATCAGACCTTATTTCACATTGCCTTATCCTAGAAACAGTAATATTGCAATTATTAATGACAGTGCCAATATTGTACTTGTAAACAAAGTGGAAGGAAGCAGAACCAAGGAGCAAGTTCACCTCTAACTACTGAGGTTTAATACATAGATTTTTTTTCTTCTGCAGGATTAATAAAACAGGATCTGTGAAACAACTTCAGTCCTTTTAAAACTATGATAAAGTTGTTTTTCTCTCAGAGAAATTTATTCCATCTAAGTCTTCCATAGGAGGGATTGAAAAGTTAAGAGTTTGAACATCTCCTATGCCTGTGCCACTCAGCTTTTCTTTGATTGCCTTTCTCCAGCCTTTTCAACACAGACATTTTCTCCTAAAAGCAGCCAGAACTTAACTTTCTGACAACTGCACCATAAGGAAAGCTGTCAGCATGTATTTGGTTCTCTGGGTTTTGCTACTGGAAAGTCTTAAAAGATACAGTGCTTTTGCAGTTCAAATGGCATCTATGCACAGTAACCTAATTCTCCAGTTTCTATCAGCAGTCTGGAAGGTGCATGTGAAGTGACACTTAAAAATAGATCCAGAAATAATATAGTGAACTTATAAATATATTCAAATGCAAAAATGAAGAGGAAGACAAATTATTTAAGTGAAAGGATACCACCTGTACAAGGTTAAATGATAGATAATGGTCATGATCAATGGTAAGCCCATGGAGGGAGTATAGTTCTGGAACAGCCTTCTAAGCAGGTTATCCATTTAAAGAACCTGAACTGTTCCATGATGAAATTTGATAAAGTTATGGAAGGGATAGGAATAGTTCAAGGCTATTCTTTTGAGTCCCTGTGGTTTGATTTGCTGGTATTTGGAAGAAAAAAGGAGTTTTAAACACAACTTGATTTTGTTTGATTGCACATTTATCTTTTCTTCTGCTCCCCTCTTCACCATGTTCTGCTTGCAGGAGCAACTGCTCCTGCCCAGCATTAGCAAAATATGCTTTATTAGCAAATAGTCCTCCCCATCTTTATTTTCCAGGGAGCACCAATCTTCTCTGCTGGCAGTACCTCCACACTGAAAGCAGCAGAGCTGCTGCTGGTTATGCAGATATCCCATGGCACAGTCTTTCAAATAGGAGCAGATGGGGGGGAGTTCCTCTCCTGACACACTTTTCCTTTAGCATCTCCTGAATGTTCTCATTATGATACTAAGCTTGAGGAGTGCTACCTCATTAGTTACTTACTGTTGGTTGTCTCCTCAACCATATGCTATGAAGTTCTTAGGAGAAAAAAGGAGCAAGACAATCACCTGTGCTTTGTGGTCTGGGCCAGAGAGTAACAGCTATGCTTAAAGACAGTTTGACCTCACCTAAACAAATAAATCTGCTTCCTCATTAGGGCTTCCAGACTGCATTAAGCAGCAGGAGGTTAACGTATTTTCCTCTTTATTACACTTCAGCTGCAGTCTCACCACATGAATTAGAAACTCTAGATCTTCAACTGAGATTTGAATCAACCCACTATTTTCTTAATATCAGTATCAGTTTATTTAGCTAGACACATGGCTCTGGTTACGATTTCTGTCTTGCATCAATTTCAGATTGAATTTTAACTTATTTGATTCAAATTTTGCATCTTCATTTTCTTCAGGCTCTTGTAGATCCTCAGAATGGGAACTGAGAATCAGAGAAACTAGTTTCTAATGAAAAAGAGAATGATGAATGGATCCAACTTCCTTCTCTACAATGCCTGTTTCATTATTAAAGAAAACTACCTGAGAAGAGTACTTAAAATCACCTATTTTACACTTAAACTTTACTAAATTTTGTTCCAAAGGACATACAGGACAAATCAACTCCAAATTAATGTCAAGATTTTAGAGTCTGGTGCTTGATGATCTCAGAGGTCTTTTCCAACCTTAATGATTCTATAATTCTTAAATGAGAAAAGTATGAATTCATTACCTCTTTGAAATATCAGTCTCTGGTCTACTCTAAGAAATCTCATCCAATCTTCACACTTCATTTTAAATGATTCCCACTCTAAAATACCTCAAGCTACTGGACAAAACTATAATGTGTTTGTTCAGCCTGGAGAAGAGAAGGCTTCGGGGGGACCTACTAGTGACTTTCCAGTACCTAAAGGGAACTTCCAAGAAGGCTGCAGAGGGCCTGTTTGCAAAGGCCTGGAGGGAAAGGACAAGGGGCAATGGTTTTAAATTGGAGAAGAGTAGATTTAAACTGGCCATTAGAAAGAAGTTCCTCCCCACGAGGGTGGTGGAACACTGGCCCAGGTTGCCCAGGGAGGTGGTTGAGTTCCCATCCCTGGAGGCATTCCAGGTGAGGCTTGCCAGGGCTCTGGGCAAGCTGCTCTAGTTGGGGATGTCCCTGCCCAGTGCAGAGGGTTTGGACTATATGACCTCCAGAGGTCCCTTCCAACCCAAACCATTCTATGATTCTATAATACCTCTTAGCCTGCACCTTTAGGGTCAACACTAAGGGCTAACAAACTGCCTCAGAATCAGCAGCAACAGTACAAGAGAAAATTTAACTTGCTCCCACCAACAACTGGAATGAATCCACAGTCTCTTCCTGTTTTAGTCTCTTTTGCAAGCAACCAGTTGAGAAATGGTATTTGAGCTGTTCTGACAGCAGCTAGCTGAGGACAGCAGTGGCTGAACTATGCTACACGTCAAAGTATGAGATACAATGGTTCTGAATGCATCTGCTTTATTCTTAGATACACAGTTCAGATGCACATTTGGCTCCTCACGGATATACTACAGAAAAACAGAATGAAGTATCATTGTAAAAAAAAATCCAAAAGGGGTTACTCAGTGGCTCTTGCACAAAGAACTAAAGAGACCAAGGTACTGCTCATGGTATAACTTCATGAAGTCACTGCTTCAGTCTGCAAAGCTTTACAGCCACAGTAACACAGGTGAGGAAAGACATTATGACTTGATATAACTGATCAATATGTAGATTAATTTCAACTTCTCTAAGTAAAGAGCAAGTAGAAGAAGAATCAAAGAGTCATAATAAAACTTATATAAGAGGAAAATGAATAAAATTACTAACCTAAGGAGATCAGAGGAGGGCAAGAGACAAAGATGCAGTGTGTGTGTGTTTCAGAGAGACAGACAGAGACTTCTTTGGGAACAGATGGCTTTAAGGCAAAGGCCCAGAAAGGCTACTCTGCCCAGGGGTGGCTCTGGAGGATGAGACTCTCCTATAAGGAGGGGGCATCTTGCTGAAGAAGCCAGCCAGAAGGCTCTGGTGAGGAACAGGGTTGCTAGCAGTACTTGGTGCTCCCCCACAATGGTGAGGGGCCATCTAGTTCCAACACTGCTCAGTTCTGTCAGTGCCCTTTCCCTGCCTCCTCAGTAACATCAATCCAATCAGACATATTTGCAAACCTATCTCCAAGCAACTGTGCACTATTTAATCCTGCACATTCACCTACAGTTCTGAGCCAAATGCTCATGGGCATGAACAAGTGAAACCTGGAATAGCTTTTCCACTGCTCACACTGTGCCTGTAAGTGTTGTTTGATTTAGCCTTTTTATAATTTATATGCACAAGCTGAACAACATTTTTGAAAGGCTGACTCCCAGTTTACCCAGGTATGATTCAGTTTACACAGCTAGATCTGCACAGACTTCAGCAACGTGATCTTGAGAGACTTTGCACCTAATGCATATCATGACTAGTAGCACAGTGGCCAGAAGGAATCAAGCAATTTGAGGCACTCCTCTACCAGTGCATCACTTTTTCTTTTCTGACTTGCGCTATTTCTTGGTATGTAACATTCAAAATTTGCCATTAAATTATAAAAATCCCCTATTTTTGCATAGGGTTCAAAGAATAACCAGAAGTCAGGTTTTCAAGGAAGTTTTTCTTCTTTACCCAAATTATTTCATTCTACTTTTTCTGCTTTGAAGCATGCAACAGGACAACTTTTGAACTGGAATGCTCTGATGAAGCTCATTTTACAATTGAGGTAAAAGCTGAGTTTGCTTTTGCTGTGGTGATATTCCCACTGCCATAAAAACACAAGTGCTTGAAATGCTGAGCCTTTAAACAGAGATTCAACATTGTACTTCAGTTCTTTATAACTATGATGCAGCTTTCACTGCCAGCTTGAGGCTAGTTACAGTGATTCATATAAGCTTATATTGTATAAAATTCCTTTGCAGAGGGACAAGTTCAGTTCACTGCTCACCTCCTGTCCTGGTTTGACTTCATAGTCAAACATGATCAAATTATGCTGTAAAATCAGGAATAAGAACTGTAATAAGGAGCAGGGAAGATTTATATCCTCTTTAAACAAGCTGTCCATGTAGGTTTTTGTCAAACTAGCACATAGTAAGCTGAGTTCTCTGCTACATCCTCCACTAAAATGAGCTCTTTAAATGCATTTCTTTTTCAGTACATTTCATTTCCCAAATGGGGGTTAGGGGACACAGTTGATGGACTGTCTCACTGGAAGCTTCTTTAATTTTTATTAATTTATGTTTTTTTAAAAAAGCAGGGCAATCTAGAGAGTTCTTTTATATTTTCTTGGTCCAACAGGCAACTGTCAAGAATCTCTCTTTTACAAGTCCCAGTCTGCACAGAAAACTCCACTCAGTTGAATTCTGTCCACATCACATTTCTCATTCAGCAATTATTATCTCCTCTCCTGATTTAAGCAACTTTTTTTCCTTCACTTCACTGTATCATAAATCCAGATAGCTGAACTCATACTCCATCTGAACTTCATTTGATAAGAAAAAATGCTGTGGTTACCTCCTTGGTAAAATTAGATTCTGCTAATAGCCTAATTCATTTATTCATTTCTTTTATCCTTCCTCTTCCAAGACTGTTAAATTTCTAAACTTTTAGTTAAACTTCTGATGTAATTTATCAGCTATTCTGGGAATCATCAAATCTCCACAACTGCATAGAAGCTGCTCAGCACTCTTGACAATGTCACAAAAATCACTAGTACACAACTTTATTTTCCATGAGCCTGTAACACTTCACACAAACCTCCAGGGCTGGGCATTCATTTACCATCCATGATATAGTTAAGAGGACCAAACCCTTCTTCTCCAAGTACAAACATTTCACGCTTTCTTTGTCACATGTAAATGAAACTACAGAAAAAAAGGCATTCCTAAAAACATTCCTAGCATAAGCACTCCTCTTGTATTGCCATCACTCAACCCATGTGCCAAGGGGATAAAGCTTTAGTACTGACAGACTGTGAGAGATAAAGAAAATACACCCGAAGACCCACAGTATATCAAGATTAGGACTCACATTGGTTTCATAACAAGCTCTCTCTGTTATTTACCATTTGGCCTGCAAATCTGTTCCCATACTTGTGTCTGGTCTCCCTTTTTTCCCCCCCCCTCTCCCCTTCACAGCACACACACTGCCAGGCCTCTCCTCTGCCAGATACCTTTCCTTTAGCCAAATTCAGAGATTGCTTCTCCCAGTGTTTCTATTTTTTCTCTCTTTTATTCTTTCTTTTTTCTTCTTCTTTTAAGAAAATGCATTTCTATCACAAAAGAGCCAAGTGCAGTTCCAGAGACTTGATGAATAGGCTTAACATATAGATACATGGTTTGTGAGTTGGCTGTGTATCATCAGCCTCACTTATCAGGGTGGAAACTTGTAGAACAGGAAAGTGCATTGGCTCCCTAAAAATCCTGGTAAATCTGCTCCTCATGTTCTATAGTCCAACCATTTATCAACATACTCAGATTAGCATTTTCTATTTCCTTTCTTTCATATTCCAGTCAGCTGTAGTGCTCTTCCCTTGAGAACTACCAAATTATCCACACTTAATTGATTTCTTACGTTGATATCATTGGCAATGGTATAGCAGAAAAAATAATTTGAGAGCTGAAATGTTAACTGGAATCCAATAATTCCCATAAAGCTGAAAAAAATTAACAATTTGATCTACTCTCACACAGTTTAGCAGTGATAGAACCCAAGAGAATAGCATTCTCAAACACAACACAGTGATTTGATGTGAGTATCAATATCAAGCCATCAGCTGATGGCTAAATGAATGATTGGCATCATTACCAGAGCAGACAAAGTCCTTCTTCTGCACCTCAGCCACCAGAAAGCCCCTGAGGCTGACGGGCGCCAGGCAGAAGGTGAACTGGCCGATGGTGCGCCTCTGCCGCAGCCACTCAGCCAGCCAGGCCAGGTGGCAGTCGCAGTGCAGCACGTTCGAGTGCAGTCGCCTACAAAACACACAACAAGCCCACAGTTAGCAGCAGTTTTTTCAACAGCAGACAGAAAGCAGAGCAATCAAGTACAAATCTGTCTGGCTCTTCACTACAGTTTACATAGGATCATTGCTGGGTATTGGTTACAGCAGAGTCAGGTCTTGACAGTGCCATATACTATACAAACCTCCACATGTAAATTAGGGCTATTATCTATAATGTCTTGGAAGAATGAAGTTAAATAATTACCTGCCTACAGGTAATCATGAGCTGGCCATTCTAAAGAAAAGAACATGCAGAATTTAAGACTCCTCCAAGCAGTCACTTGGCCTGTAATTTCATTTCAGAAATAACTGCATGAATACAATGTCTTTGAGTGAACTCAAAGTATATAAACACAAGGACCAGGCTGAAAAACATGATGATAGGTGACTCTTCCCTCCTTTCTCCTCTGGAGAGAGAGAGAGACAAACCTCACATACCAGAGGCTCTTGATAGCTTCTGTGTTGCCTGTACATTGATGCATTCATTCATCAATGTTCCTTTTACTGTGGCAATTTAACACAAGTGTGAAGGGTCTAGACAGGAATTTTCAATTCATGAAGAAAGGGACATGGTTATGTCACACAGCAATGCTGGGGCCCTTCTTTGTGATGGAAGATCTAACCACAGCTCCCTTCCCAGCTTGCTTCATACCTGGCACTAGACACTTGCAGAAGCATTATCACATTGTGGGGGAAGTGTGCAAGAAGATGATGTGTTTAGGGAGTGAATCTAGTAATTTTAACAGCTACCAAACTTTAGGTCAAAACAAAAGCCCAGTACATTATTTCATTCCTTATAATGAGTCACACATTTGCAGTGTTACACCAAAACTGAAATGATAAACAGATGAAAATCCTCTCAGAAATGGTTAGAAAAAGCACAATTCATTAATATTAGAAACATTTAAAAGCCCCAACCAATAGGTGTGCACAGGATTTAGCCTTGTCCATCCACCAAAGACATTACCATTGCACAGCAGCAGTGGCAGCCAGTCCCCAGATTTGTATATCTGGGGTGGGCAGCCAGAGTGAAAAAAACAAATGAACTTGAGCTGAGAGTTCATGCTGCAGAGATAGAAGATGCTACTCTTGTGGGAGCACTGTAGAAGATAATTGTTATAGAAGGATGGCTAGAAGACCTTGTGTTTAGGGGTTATGAAGCTATTTAATTGACATAACAGTTAAGTTAGACTTCTAGTAAAATGTTTTGTTATTATGATCCATTAATCTGCCTGGAACTCTTCTGTTGACTGAAAGAACAAATAAATAAATTCACAAAGAAAAGAGAGTAAGTATCATCTAGCCAGAAATCATTCTAAGTAAGATTCTGTTCTAACTTAGACAGTAAGCATTTCACCTAAAAACTTGAAGAAGTCATAGAATCCTAGAATGGTTTGGGTTGGAAGGGACCTCTGGAGGTCAAACCCCCCTGCAGTGGGCAGGGACATCCCCAACTAGAGCAGCTTGCCCAGAGCCCTGGCAAGCCTCACCTGGAATGCCTCCAGGGATGGGAACTCAACCACCTCCCTGGGCAACCTGGGCCAGTGTTCCACCACCCTCGTGGGGAGGAACTTCTTTCTAATATCAAGTCTAAATCAGCTTTTCTCCAATTTAAAGCCATTGCCCCTTGTCCTTTCCCTCCAGGCCTTTGCAAACAGGCCCTCTGCAGCCTTCTTGGAAGTTCCCTTTAGGTACTGGAAGGTCACTAGTAGGTCCCCCCAAAGCCTTCTCTTCTCCAGGCTGAACAATCCCAGCTCCCTCAGCCTGTCCTCATAGGAGAGGTGTTCCAGCCCCTGAGCATTCTCATGGCCTCCTCTGCACCTGCTCCATCAGCTCCATGTCCTTTCTGTGTTGAGGGCTCCAGAGCTGGACCCAGTATTGCAGAGGAGGTGTGAGCAGAGCAGAGTGCAGTGGCAGAATCACCTCTCTGGCTCTGCTGGCTTCTCTTGCTGCAGCCCAGGATGCGATTAGCCTTCTGGGCTGCCAGCGTGCACTGTTTGCTCATGGCCAGCTTCTTGTCCACCAGCACCCCAAGTCCTTTTCTGCAGGGCTGCTCTATATCATCTCATCCCCTAGCCATTCCTATCCCATGCCATTCCTTGCACCCCTGTATGGATATAGGCAGGCAGGAGTAATAAAATTGCAAGTTCACAAGAAGAGGCACCTTTCCAGTTCTGTGAGGTGGTTTTTTTTCTCATTAAATTTGTACAGCTGGTTCCTGGGTTTTCCCATTCTGGTAGTGCAAACTGTCACCTCTTGGCCAGCTTGCCTGCCTCAGCTACCTTGTCGCTTGTTCAAGGTTTTTTTTGTGTGTGGCTATTGTACAGTTTACTTCTCAGAGGAGACCATTTAGAGAGCCTATCAAGCTTAACAAAGCAGCCTATTAGAATATATTTTTGATAATTATATTAATGAATGCAGCCATAAAAAGACTTTTCACAGTACTTAAAAGCATAACAAACCAATTCCCTGTAAACATGAAAAGCACTAAAGTGATTTGGTACACTTTCAGTTTACTCTTAAATACAAAAAAACTAAAATAAACTATTCATTTACCTATCTCAGCAGTGACACATGCAGAGACAACAGGACCACCTACCATTAAGCAAATAGGTATGGGGGACATATTTCAACATAAATAAAGCTGTTTCAAGCAAAGGAAAGTAGATCAATAAAAACTAATTCCTGTCATTTCCAATCAAGGTTAAAAGATCAATGAAACTTAGCAACAGAGAATACAGTTAAATAAAAGGTTAGCACAGAAGAGCTTTTTTTCAAAGAATTCTTCAAGTGCTTCAAATCTTACTAGAATTTTTTTTTCTTTACTTTAATTTCCCCTGAGAGGGGGAATATGCTTTTTATTTTTCCTTCTCTGTTCTTAGGTGAGTAGATTGTTTTGAGAGCCATGAAGAAAAAGCTATTAATGCACAGACCTATCACAGCAGATGCAGCTGTGGCACAAGCAGCCCCAAATGTCTTCTAATAGATCTCACTAGTGTGTGAAAGAAACACACAGGGAAAACACTATCCACATCACAGTGGACCTCAGCTGGATGGGAGAAAAGGCTTGTCCCTACCTATGTAACATTCAGACCAGGGGCTCCATACAAGAACATCTAAGAAAAAGCATGTCTAAGTGCGAAGCTGTTTGAGAGGGTCTATAAACTTATAATCATTCTCAAAGAAAACAACAGAGTCAGCAAACTGTAATGAAGATCAGTCATGATCCATTTGGATTGAATTTGCATCAATAACCTATAGGAGATCTTACTCAACCATTATGCTTCCAACAGCTTTCTCCTTTTGTGCAAACTTGTTCATTGAGGTTGTATGTTAGTGTAGGAGAAACAGGATAACAAGTGAAATAAAGCTCAGGAAACTAGAGAGAATATTCATATTTCCCCCTCAAATAATATCTTAATATTTTACATAGGTGAACAAAAGTTGATGAGTTTTACATGTGCTCAGGAGTATGTTAGTTGTCAGGGTATTACAACACATTTACATAAAACTTGGTTAAATCAAAACATTATTAGTCTAAATTCTAAAAAGAAGATACTTGGAAAACATTGAGTAATATGTGGTTATGCAAACTTGTTTTGTTAGTAATTATAGGAGCAGCAAAAGAAATTAAAAATGTTATTTGATTCTTATATTTATCTTATATTAATTGTTATTTGATGACTTTTCTGCCTTTGTTGAAATAGATAGAAGGAAATATTAAAAAGTAAACGATTTTACTGTATTTCCACCTGTCCATGTAGGATTTTTTTAACTCCTATATTGAACTGCCAGGAAGGGTACTGCACATTTTTTGGCAGTCTTTGGAGACTGAAAGATGTCACTTGATCTTGATGAAAGCACCTTTGCAGAACATGAGGGGAATGAATACCAGTGCAAGTTTGCAAAGGTGCCCTTTTAGGCATAGACCCTAAATTAAATTTCCAGCAAATCCTTTTAGAGTGGGTCAGCATTCACATTCTATAAAATGTGGCTCTCAGAATTCAATATAAAAGCTTCCCTTTAGAAATCCTATTTATGACTTCCTTCCTCTTTTTTATTCCCCACCCCACCATGCTCCCCTTAATTACAGCAGAGGGGGATTAGTCAGTGCAAGTCTCCAGGGAGCTATATACAAAGCCATCTCCGAAATTAAACTAAAAGGAAAATGACAGAAGGCACTGAGCTCTGGTAACAGACAAGACTGACTAATCGGGAGAAGCCAGGCAAATTTTCTGGACCACTGTGAATGAATGAGAAAAGGCAAAACTCCAGGAACATTAACCCTACGCTTTTATCTTCTTTATCTATTCTCTTCTAAAAGACAAACATCTAATTTCCATTTAGTTACTTACATTAAGATCTATTAATACTACTATTTAAGGAAGAATGTCAATTTTAATCAGAGGTTACCTTACATAGATCAACACCAGTAAGAGCCATTTCCCTTCAGTTCTGTTAACTTACTGAATGTGATTTTAGACAAGCATGTGTAGCATCCTCAAAGCATTTTATTTTTTCAGCACCATAGAAAATTTTCAGTCAGCTACTAGTTCCCTTTCTTTGCTTTAAGAATAAATGTGTCTTGGTTGAGTTTAAGATTCTGAAGGAAAAAAGAGAGACTTTGTTTAAACATGACTTTTCCTGAAGTTGTGTATTCCCTAATGGAATTTACAGGAATAATTTAAAGAAAATGGTGTTGGTAGGCTATGGCTATATTATACAAATGCACAGTGTTTTGGTCTACCAATGCCAATTAGAGCTTCTCCAGTGGAACAGTACCCATCTACAGAGAAATGGATTTGACGTAAGAGAAGCTTTTATACAAAATGCATCAAAATCAGTGACATTTTGTTTCAGAAACTATCTGGAAAAGAAGCTTTTTTTTCAAGTTCTTAAAAAAAAATATCTTGTTTCATAAATTAGTATTCTGAATTTGACAAGAAGAAATAGGATTTAAGCATAGGATATTAACAAAATTAAATGACTTGATCCATCTGAGCACTTTTCACAATTTTGATGATTTTCCAGCTTGGAACATATTTCACATTATGGATGGAAAAAAATGCCAGTTTCATTTCTGGGTAAATTCAAGATCTTGATAAATACAGATTTTACTTAACCATGTGTAAACCAGGTGAACCCACTGCCAGGGCCCTGCGGGTGCCAGCTGCTTTCCCAACCCTGCCTGGCCTCACCAGGGGCCTCCCTGAACTCACCCAGCACTAGCTCTCCGCTCCAACATGGCCCAGCCCCGGGCTTCCAGCCCCTACCCCAGCAATGAATTAGCACTACAGATATGCAGCCCTGTCCCAGCCCACCCTGCGTGGCCTGGCCATGGGCCCCTCTGAGCTGGTCCCCACCTGTGGGCAGATGGCCTGGCCTGGCCTCAGCTGTCCCCACCCTCACGGAGGGGCCTGAGGCTGTTCCCGCTGCGGGACAGGCTCAGCTGCAAGGCCCCGGCCTGCCCGCCGCGGCCTCACAGTCTCAGCCTTGCTCAGTGACCATCTCCCTCAGGAGAGCAGGGTGCATTGCTCATGTTGGGAGGAGACTAAAATCGGACAAAAAATACCCAAAGAGTTGGCTTACGCCATCATCATTATTATTGCTATTATCACAATATTAAAAGATATTACTCACAGAGTCCTGATCTTTGGCATATGATTGAAACTGGTGACAGGAATGCGGGTGATGTTGTTATTGTTGAGAGTACTGTCCAGAGAGAAAAAACAAAAGAGAGAAAAGGGAATAAGAGATTGATCAATTATTTACATTTCTTCACCAGCACACTATTTACAGAAACAAGCTGCTAAAACTCTCAGTAGTAAATCTGCCAGGCTGTGAGCAGTAGGACGTGCAAACCGTTTGTGACATATCATGAAAGATATTTGTTAGGGCAAAGCAACCAACAGCTGCGTAGGAATGCATGAAGGTTACTATTTACCATGTCTGAGTACCAAGGAGTCCAGGAGATGAGTTTTTATCGACTGCTGGCATGGATTCAGACTTTTTGGTTAAGCTGCCACTTTGCTTGAAAAGGTGGAGCAACTTGAGTGGAGGAACATCAAACTCACACGCCACGACATGAAAGCTTTGCACTGAAAGCGCCTGCTCTCACACAAAAAGAGAGCTGTTAACTCTCACAGCCTTGTTAACACAGCCAGCTTACAGGGACAGACAGCTCAAATTGCCCTTTGGAAAACACATGGAGGGAGCGGTACCCTTTCTTTGGTTTCCTGATGAAAAAATATATGGGTAGTGGAAGGGACCGTAATAAAACATGTCATGACCCAGGCGTGTGAGGATTTCTGCTGCTCTATCAAAGCAGGGCTTAAAGAGAAAATGATCTCAGCTGCTGGTAGAGCTTCTTATGAAAAATGAACTGACTCGATTATCATCAGCTGAGTGTGCTGCTCCCATTTGTGTAGCTCCTAATTATATCAATGACTCTCTAGCAAATTAGAAGCTATAAAGTTTATCAAGATGGCACAGGAAATGGAAAGCACTCCAACAGGGCATAATTGCCATGCTCCAAGTGCATCAAAACTGGAAATACAGCAGCCCAGTTTATCCCAAGAATTGATGGGGCCTATGATGACTCCATGTCCTGATGTGGCAGGTCTTGCTGCTGGCTGCAGCTGCTTATTTGAAATGAGTGGTGTCCACAGCACCATGGCACAGAGCAATCTCTGCTTTATACAACAGGCTCAGCCCCCCACAGGATCACTTTGGTAGAAGATAGTATTTCTGCACATTTGTGTCTGTGTTGTAGAAACAAACTGCTGAAGAGACCTAAAGGCGCATTACCTTCCCCTGAACTATTTAGTTGTTCCAGTGTTAGGTACTTACACAGGGCATTTAATCAAAAGCTCTTGAAGAATTTTACAGAACTGAACTAGCCCTCTTGGTCGTCTGCCAATTTTAAACATTTTTACAATTCTGTTTAGAAAAATCCCTTGGCACAACCATCATCAACAACATCAGTAGATTAAAGCTAAATTAGATTACACCCTATTAAGACTGTTTTTCTGATACACAGGAAGACACATGTGCATATAGGCAAAGGCAGGAGGTTGCAGGGTAACATGCTATGCACAGGCACACTCAGGAGACACGTGTGACCAGGCTCTGAGACTGGCAGCAGATGGATGCACTGGTTTGGAGCCAGCTCGCGGGCTGACATACCCATGACAGCAAACTTCACCAGCAGAGTAAAATTACCCTTCCTTTCCAAACCTGTGAGCAGAGTGAGTTCTGCCAGTAAAGGCAAAGTTCTGGAAATCTGGAATTTGCATGCGAGATCTGTTGCCAGAGAGCAGTGTCAGTCAAGTCACACATTCATGCTCCAGGCTGGTAAGAGCTGTAGGCCTTAGTGAATCATGGATCAGAGTATAACATACAGTATTCATTTCAGATCTTCTGGAAAACTTGATGCTGCCAAAAATTGGGCAAGAAACATATAGCTAAGTATTGGGATCAATGGGCATACAAAATTACAGGTTTGTGTATTCAATTTCTCAATACACAAGGACTCAAAAGCAGTCTTTTATAAATTTACTGGTTAAGATGAAGAGGGAAATACCATCAAATTCAGAAGTAAACCTGAAAGTAATCCCTTACAGCTCTCAGCCACCTCATTTCATCAGCTGTGCATCACAATCTGCACATGCTATTGCCTTACTGTGGCTTTAGAACTCGAGTGAACACAATGAGTATCAGCATACACCTGTAGGGCTGAAAATCTCTACCTCTGAATTCCTGCTAATGTCATGATGACTACACAAATGTCCCACTCTTGCAGTTTATACAGTGCAAAATGAAACCCTCTGCCATATCACTGCTACTGCCTGATTCCCTTGGTGATGCAAACCAAAGTCTATTGTGGACAGTTAGCCAAAACAAGCATCTACAACAACTTCAGAAAGTGAACAGAACCTCTCATACAGGTGCACAGATATATATACACACCCATCCCTCAGTATCTATATTTATTTGTTATTTGCATTTGCACATGCATGTTGGTAAGCTCAAACAGGGCTCATAAATGGAATTTCTAACTGCACCACCATTTTTATTCTGTGAACATAGAAATATAATTCACCCTCTGCCTCAGTTGCCTGTTACATCAAAATGAGCTATGCACTTGGTTGGAAGGTTTTAAGAGTACACTGATAACTAAAAGCCACAGGTAACATCTCACAAAGACTAAATCACATACATAGCTGATGTCTGAACAGGTCACACAAGGCACTACAGGAGTCAATGGAAGTCATAGGAATTTGACGGAGAATTTCTATTGATGTCAAAAAGACATGGATTGGATTCCAGCAGAAGCACACATGACAGTGAGCTTCCTTCTGCACTAACTGAGCTAGAGAACACAGCCCTGCCTGCCAGCGCAGTTCTTCATCTGGATGCAGAAAGGTCAACCTTTACTCTCTGATTTGATGATTCACAAGTATTTTTAAATTTCTTAAAATATTTCTCTTGAACAGATAAAGCATTATTCCAATCACACAGCATTTCTCCTCACAAAATATCAGATGAGAGTGGTTCAGGTTTTGCCCCTAATAAGAAAATGTTTTCCATAATTCATCAATAAATACATAACCCTCCTTCTAAGAATCTTAAATTGGTGCTGAATTAATCTACTCAAACACAAATTTCAGGGATAACTCTAGCAGATACCCTACTGCTCAGATGATGCTCTTTCACAGATATTTAAATGTTAACCATAATGAAGGCAATAAAACATCTATGATAACAGCAATTATTCCAGGACAAAAAAGGCCAAACACTGCAAAGGGCACTAATTGACAGTGAACGGTCTGCATTACAGCCCAGCTGCAGGGATTTAACCCTGCTGCTCTGCTTGTGCACAGCACACAGCTTCCACACAGCAGGAACTCTTTGGCTTGTGAATGGGGACTTTTTCAGGTAGAGATGTCCTTCCCAGCAATGATTTTTAAAACAGTGTGTCCTGACAGGGGTGAGCACACAATACAGTGGCATTTTAACACATGAAGGGAAAAAAATAAATTCTGCTCTAGTCATCTGCTAGCTGCTCCAAGGCTTCAGTCTCATTTTGATCCAGCTAAGATATAAATCCGTAGAAACAGATGCGCAAACACCAGGAAGCTGAAAAAAAACCCAAGAAAACTTCCAGAATCTACTGACTCCTCCAATATCACATGGGGAAACTTGCATTCTGCTGGGTTCTCCTCAGCCTTTTTTTTTTATCCCCCCCCTCTTCCAAAACCCAGTATACCCTTGTCCCTTGAGAAAGCACCATCCTCTCATTTAGAAGTCCTCTTCCTGTAAACTGTTCCCATCCAAAATGCTGAATCAGGAAACTGAGGTTACAGACAATATTTTTTATGCCAGCAAACTTCCCACCTTGGGCTGTGATCCTTGTCAGATCTTGCAAGCTAAGCAGAAGCAGATTACAGCAGTCCTAAGAGTCCTCCGAGGACTACTTGGAAGATGCATAACGTGGGATCAGCAGTCTTTGAGGTGGTACATCCTCCACCACTATGAACTGTCATAGTCCCATTGACTTCAATTTACAAGCCCTGAGGAACTGCTCTAACTCATTCCCTCCTCTGCCAGTTGCCCAAACTGGTTAGAGGCACGCATGGAGCCGCTTACTTCTTCTGAAGAATAAAGCTGATTTATAGCCCCTACTAATCAGAATCTTTTAAAGGAAAGAACGTTCACTCTGCAATCCTGTCACGATTTGAAAACAATTACCTATCTCCTTCCTCAAATTTTCTGTGCAAATTTAACTACACGCAGTGGCATTTTTCTTTTCTTCTGACTTGCGCCAAACTCACGTACACCACTGTAGTTCCCTGACAAAGAGCTGTTAATTCCAGACTTGATGTAATTACATTAAAATCATTAACCTGTAGAAATGACTGTCATCTCTCTGGTTTTTTAAATAGTATTTATGCATTACTCTTTACTTCTTTCTCCAGCCTCCTGAATAGGAATATAGTGTTTAGGACTAGATGACAACCAGAAAAAAAGTTACATTCCTAATGCCAGAAGAAATCACAACTTTCATGGAAGATATTTGGAAATAAAAAGGAAAGGATTTCCATTTTGAACCCTACTAGTAAACCAAGAGTTTTATTTTAAAAACTCAAGAACTCTAAGCATTCTCTCATGTTTCCTGAGACTAATACAGAGAGCAGAGATCCCTGGCTGCCAAGTCAACACTCACACTCTCAACTCTGTATATTACAGAGCACACAGAGATTTTGTTTCTCTTACTTGAAATTCAATTAATGATACAATTAAGAGCATATAATGAATATCAGAATGCCTGGTGACTTATTCATCTGAAATAATAATACTTTCATTTCAATATATCTACCTGCTCTGTTCCAATTAAGTACTAGACATGAATCAAAAGGATCTTCTGGCAACAATGACAGAAAAAGTTACGCAACATAACAGAATTTTCTGAAATATTAACTATTTAACTTCTTCAATTAGTACTTCAATAATTACACTGTAAAACAGTGGCTCTTATAATGTTTCCCAGTCACACTTCAAGTGGGAAAATACATGGGTGAGTTAGGTTTTTTGTCAAATACATAACATTGACGACAAAACCACCTGCTACATCCCAGCTTAAAAAAAGTTATGGTATCCTATTTTATCACTGGCAAAAGGAAGCAACAGTATACAAATGTCCATTTTCCTAAGTACAAGGCACTCTCATAATGTAGCTAGGTTACTAGCTGTGTATCAGTACAATACCCACAGTGATGCTTGTTGTTTGCAATCTGAATGGATTAACATGAAAGGGGAAGGGGAGAACTTGAAGACACCCTTTGTTTTTTGACAGCAACAGAGACTGATTTGCTGCAGCTGATTAGCACAAATAGCTAATCAAATTGAGAAATTATATGGTAGATTAAAATGTTTGCTTAACACCTTTCCCCAAGCCTTAATAAGCATCTACCATAGTTACTGGATGTCTGCTGTGGCAGCCATTCAGGTTTTTGATACACACCAGGCTGCTTTTGTGTCATATCTCACTGGTCAAGGGACATTGCAGCATTTGCAAAATTCTCACTTGGAAATATACAGATAGATAAATGGAGAAAGAGATCTTAACAGGCACCAGCTTACTTATTGTATTTCTAGTTTTGAATGCCTTTTATGTTTGGGCACTAGAGATTCTTTACAGGCTTCTAATATAAACGAGCTGATAGCAGGAATCCTGCAAACAACAGCCCTCATTTGGCAGCATGCTTCTCCAGGTCTCTGGGCTTCACTTTAAGTTCAACAATGCTGTTTCCTTTTCCTGGTCAAAATCTTTCAACAGACTGGGGAAAGAACAAGATGCTGAGTTACCTCACTCTGTGATATACCTCTATGTTGAAAATGAGGCTTTGAAAAGGAGCAGGAAAGCAAAGGAGTAAGGCTGCTGGGGAACAGCCACATCAGGCACTGCAGCACTGGGAGCACTAACAAGTCTAACATTTCCTTCTGTCTCCTTCAATTACACCACAGCTTTATCATGGTATGCTTGCTGGCTGTGTATGTAATCTGTGTGTTGTGTGTCCATAACACCATGTAATTGGGCCTAATGCAAGATTATTATCTATGTGCATGCAATGGATAGCTACAAATGGTGCATCTGCAGCTTTGTAACGTTCCCAAGAGTGAATCACTGTCATACTCCTTGATTACTGCTTCTCCCACAACTGCCATGGTTTCCAGGCTTCCTATCCCCAGTGCAACTATACACCCAGTAAATGAGACTGGAAAATTTATTAAGACTTAATCCAGGCATCTCCAAGCATAATTAAGCCTCTCATATAAATAGCTTTCTTGCTAATATTTTGTTTTCAGATCTGGGTGAACTGATGAGCAGCTCACCTCAAGTTGCCAGTGGAGCTCAGAAGGGAATACAACAGTCCAGCCCTGGCAGCAACAGAAAGACAACTTCCCCAAGACTCCAAAGCTTTGAGGGGGAGCAGAGCGTTGCTCTTTCACAAATAAAATTATGTGAAAGAATCTTTTCAGTGTACACGTGGACTGAAACTGCTGAATTCAAGCAAGATTAGACAATTCCATCTGGTATTTATGCATGTAAAGAGAAGGATCTTGGGGTCTGTCTGAAATACTGAGATGAAACAGGAATTTGGGTGACTGCATCAGCAGCAAAATTTAATACTAACAGTGACAGAACCTTAGACCTCCACTTTAGCAGATTTGCATCACTTCCTCTTAAACATCTCTCCAACTACCTGAAAAGCCATTGCAAAGGGAAAAGAAATCCTGTTTCTTGTATTCAAAAAGGGTTAAGCAAAACAGTAACAGGTTTACATTTCAGAGAGGGGAATTTTGATTAGATATAGGGGAAACATTTCTAACAATAAGAACAGAAGAAAAAAATCACAGAAAAGAGCTGTTGCAGAGTGTGCAGCCACCAGCAGTGGAGGTCTGTAATAAAAGACTAAATGAATCTCTGGCAGGAATGGCATGGGACTCCATGGTCCTGCCCTACAGTGGGACAATAGGTAATAACTTCAGAGCCCTTCCATACTCACCTAACACAACATTATAGCAGTGGCATTTCAGCAGTTTCAAGAAGTGACTCTAAATATACATTTTTAGTAATAAAACCAAGACTTGAAATTTATACATTGCCATAATTAATGTTTGCAATTAACTTCAAGATTAAAGGGCAAACAGAGCTATATTTTCAACAGCTGTAAAAAGCTATTTTTCACACAGGTCAGAAGGAATTTGCATTAAATTAAATATTTACTGCTTCTCATGGCCTCTATTGAAAAAGCAAAATGGCTTTGACACTTTATCCCTCAGCACTGAGCACAGTCCTCACCCTCTGATATGCACTCGTTAGGCAAGGTCCAAAATTCATCTGGATCTCTTCAGTTTTGGTGAATCCTGAGTGCCTCTTGTACTCAATCCTTTCATCTCCCCACAGACTGTTTTAAGTCAAAGCCCACGGCTACCATGTGGGTATATAATGAAAGCAACTGATGCTGCACTGATTAATCTATTACTCTCAACTGTTAGAAAACATAATGATCTCACGAGGGGCCTTATTCACTGACATAGAGCAGCAGAGCTCTGATCCGACACCTTAAATGAGCAGCAAAAGCAATAACAGCTGGGTGTTTGTCTCAATATTTGTACCCAACTCTAAAATGAGTTGGCACTACACAAGTGCTATTTTCAAACACAATGTTAGCCCAGGCAAATAATTTTCTAAAGAGTCTCCAGGTGACACGTAAAATCCTCTGAAATAAATAAAAATAACTAGTTGCCAACTTGTGGTTTCTGCTCTAGTATTAGTCTTTCGCTGCTATGTTTGCAAATGTTCTCATCACAGCAACAGGAGAGGCTGTAGCATTGTTAACTTGGGAAGCCGACACCAGAAATATGACTAGTCCCAAAGATACAGAGAAAAGAAAACAATCTTTCTGGAAATGTATGAAAAAAATAAAATAAATAAGCTTAGCAAGGAATTATGCACAAAACTGCCAGCAGTGTTTACTGCTACAATTGCCCAATTCTTCCCATTCTGTGGCTGATTTAAATTTGCATGTAACTGTTAGATTTTAACTATTTAAGCTTATTATAAAGGCCAGATGTTTATAGCGGATTTTTTTTTCCCCTTGAAGGAGTGAGATTACTTTCAAAAACACGAGGCTTTGGGGAAACAGGGCTATTGCAATATCAAATCCTTCCTTTTTTTTTTAAATGCCTGGTTTATCACCCAGCAAGAACCAGAGTGATCACACTTGCCTATAGCTATAACTTCAGGGTATATTAACTTAAGTCCTCTAATTGCTGCATTAAGTCTCCCTAGAGACTGGCTGAGCCTTGGCTGGAGTCTCTGGGACTGGCGAGGTCAGGAGCTGAAGCTAAGAGCTGTGGAGTGGGAAAAGACAGGACTCACAGCTAAGAAGATGGTTAGGCAAAGCTATCTGGGGTAAGAGACTAGGAATTGAAATCAGTGTAAATGGGTAAAAGAGGCCAGAAAAAAATAATCATACTGGCCTATACAATCAAAGATTGTATTATTGTATGTATACTAGCAGGAGCAAAAGTAAGGATTCTGATGACTTGTGTCTGGTGACCGATACCAAAACCTTTCCAGTGTTATCTTTAGCCATGCACTTATGTTGTATGTGCACATAGGCATCATTATGCCTGGATTTGCTTACTTATACCAACATGCAAACAAATAAAATAAGCTAAAATAAGCTAAAAGTAGAAAATAAATTAATAGAATACTATAAAATAAGATGAGCTAAGCCAAAATGAGGTAAAATAAAGGTTATATTGAGAATGAGGGTACACAGTTCATTTAGGTTGGGGACTTTGTTAGGTGTTAAGTCAAGAATGTCATACACATGGCCTTTGTGAACATTGTGAATGCTTTACAGCTTCACCTTAAGGATGTCTCCTCTTCCTATATAAAGGTAGACAAATCTTTTCTTCTTACACAATCAAATCCCCTCTATTAGCTGTACAAAATACAGGTATCAGTTGCATCCCCAAATCTTTTTAACGCCTATGCCCAGCGAGAGTTGAAAAAGCTTTTTAGAGAAATTTCAATCAGCTTTTCAATCTCCTACATGACATTCTAATTCTAGGCAGAAAATACAAATTCAATCCAGCCTGAATGGAAATTTTAGCTATCAAAGCATTGGTGCAAAGACAAAAGAATGCAGCCTGAAATTATTCTGCCATTGCTTTATTTTTAAATTAAGAATTCTCCAATGAGTTATTTTTCTAAACTCAAAAATGCCACAAGAAACACTGCCTTTACTCTTTTTTTTTTTTTTTTAATCAAGGAATTTTCTCAAGTCTTTGCCCAAAGGCTACTCATTTTTCTGTACACTGAGCTGGGAATGGCTGCTGTGGCTCTAACTCCCAATTACATCTACAATCTTCTGCAAGTTTTTGGACTCAGAGAAAAGTATTTGTGTAAAAATGGAATAAATAGTTAACATTGTCAGCATGTTTCTGATGTTTATCTATGGTACCCAGTTTCCAGGGCTGATATTATTGCCTAGAATCACTGGGAACAAGTCTAGCTCTCATAATATCCAGACCAGTGTTCACTGAAGCCAGCGCAAATCCTGTTGCTGATTTCAGCAGGCAGCAAATCTAGGTCCCTGCAATTTATTTAGGCACAGATTTTTACAAGAGCCACAGTGATCAAAGATATAATTGAAAAAAATCTCTTGTTCAATGAATTAATATAATTAAATTTATAACAGAATTGTATTACTTTAATATAAATTAATTGTTAAATAGACATGTGCTTCTTAAATTTTTCTTCCCAGGTTACTAGACGTGGCTCTTGGTTTTACCCAACTGTATGCATGTCAGGTACTATACTTTATGGATTCTGTGCTACACCTGCCAAAATCAATGGAAAGTGGATTGAGCTCTTGATGCATACAGAGGTCTGAGAGCCCAACAGAGTATATTTATGGAAAGGATGGAAAAGAATCAACAAGATAAGAGTCATATCATACAAACCTTAAGTCTGATGCATCAGTACTTCACCAAAATAAAACGGTTTCTCAGGTTCCTGCCTGAACAGTTGTTTCTGTTTAGTCCTTTCTGAAGCTAAAGCATTGAATTATAAACATAATCTAATTCAAATTAACACAGTCTAGCTCTACAATTTAAAAGGAGCAAGCGCCTTCTGCCATATGTTTAGGCTGAAAGCATTTAATGATGATTTCCAAGGTAAAATGTTTCAGCATTCTGTCAGCTGATTGCTGCAGGTTTCTTACAGGACTCCACCAAAAGAAAGTCTAAAGAAATTCATTAAGTTTCGATCAGAAAGTAACAGCAGCATTCTTCAAAAGCATGTTTTAATTTGTCCCATCCTGAGGACACTGCAACCTTAGCATTATAACCTTGCAGTAAAAGACTCTATTTTGAGAGACTTCCCTACCCTAATGAACACATCCTTTTCATACCTGTCACTGTAGCACACCCAGGAACAGAAGAGCCATTCCAAGTGGCAGAAAGAAATTAGCTGTCTTTTCAGAGCTAGAGAAAGTAACCAAAAATGAACTTGGGCATCCATTGTGTGGGGCTATGTGACAACAATCCATCTCTGTGGGACGGCCATCGCACCAGCCTGTTGTCACCTCACCGAGTGCCGCAATGCGGCACTGCCTGCGGGACTGCAGATCCCTGCGAGTCCCATGCTGACCACTGGGACTGAAGGAAGGGCAAACTCTATGTCTCCACCTACATGGAAGACAGCTCCTTCAGAAGCACAAATGCAACCATGAGTAGAAATGGCACTGGCGGTAGCTTAGCCTGAGTGTCTGGATGTCACTGCAAAAGGATTTCCAAACCCTTTCAGGAGGCAGGTGACTGGTGTCCATGGAGAGTTGGCTGCCAGAACTCCTGGTTCCCATTTCCCTCTGACAGCAGACCTGCAGGTCTTGCAGGCAAAATAACACCCCTTATTCCTCTAGACTGAGCAACCCTCCTGATTTTAAGAGCCCTGTGTCTCTGCTGCCCCTCAGCACCCATTCCCACTGGGAGAGGGCAGTGGGAACAGATCTCTCATAGCTCTGGCAGCATGACGACATGCCTGCTGCAGCATGGAACCACAAAGGCATGTCTCAACTTTTGACAGCAAAGGAAGGAAAAGAAGCAAATCTTTTAAAGAGCGACCTTCACTTTTACCACCTAAAGTGCCTCCCCAAAATGCAATACACGCAGATCACACTTCTGGGATAATTTTTGTATCTTAGCAATATGTGATGCCCCAATCTACAATACCTACATGCTAGAAATTCATGTTAATATACAGGCTAATATTAATCCACAGGAATGAAATGTGTGATATACACATTCAGTAAATACAGACTTGCACATACAAACAGTTGTTAAGGAAAAGTCACATTTATAGAGGAAAGAAATGTTTTGAAGGAACAAAGACAACGCATAGTTCCCAGACAAGGGCAATTACTATTTGTTGGTGAAGCTGGAAAGGCATCTGCTTTCCATTCAGGGTTTTCTCTTCATAATATATCAGTCAGCACTTGTGCACAGCACACATGAAAAAGGTCAATGTGTTTAAAACCACCTAGCCTTCCAATTCTCAAATCTCTCCCAAACACCACCTGCCCACAAGAAGCAGCAAGAGCTGCCTATATTCATGCAAGTGTATACAATACAGCTAAGAAACCACAACAATTTGAATAGCAAATACTCACAGTGTTTCATTTGCCTTCAGTCCACAGAGCAAAAAGGTGCAAAATAAAATACACACAGAAAAAACTGTGAAGCAATCATGATCTGTTCAGGAATATTCTACGAGTGCAAGAAGTAGCTAACCAAACGGAGTCAATAGTTCTCCAGACATTGCTGTTTCTCTGTAATATCTGCATGCATATAAAATAAAAATATAACTGCCACTGTGGATGGTCTGTCCTAACTGCTTCGGCCCAAGTATGAGCTGAAGTGCCTCACCTGCTCCCTAACGCCCTAGCCGTGGATGGGAAGTCGGGGTGTCTCGCAGATAAAATGGACCGAACCCTTTTAAGACATCACTGAAATTGCCCAAGGAGCCAGTAGGAAGCTTGGGTGCTGGCGGAGTGGCCTACCCCCTCCGCAGAGCCCGCCCAGCCTGCAACCTCCTCTTGCACCAACGGGGGCTTCTCAACGGCCTTCAAGCGGCGCCGCAGAGATGCTGCATTGCGGCAATTTAGCGACTGCAGTAGCCAAGTCCAAAGCTGAGAGCCATGAACAAGATCTGCTTTCCCATCCTCCCTTCTCCCAGCAACGCACTTCTGGCGGCAGACACTATCTCAGATTCTAATGGCAGAAGATGCAAAACAAACCTAAATTACCAAACCGGTGAACAAAGACCTTGTCCAGTATACGCTCCTACATCCCTTTACCACAGTTGTCAACCTATCTTCCACTATCTTCTCTACTTTATCCTCAAATAAGCTCCAATCTCAGCCACAGCCTGACACTTGAAAACCACAGATATCTCAGCCACAGCCTGACACCCGAAAACCACAGATATCTCATACCACCCAGCACCATGAAGACAAGAGGAATGTTTGCAGTTTTTAAAAATAAATGACTATACTGTTCATTCTTTCCTCCTTTGGCTTTTCATAGCCATCTCACTTGATGCTCTTTCAACTGACCATACTTTTTTTCTGAGGTATCTCTAAACTACGAGCAACATGGCATATCACACAAAGGTTTCTGGATGACTTTACACCATTTTAAAATTGGTTTCTGAGGCTCTGCAAATGTCCTAAGCACAGCCCACAAGAAGCACTGCTACAAATTAAAAAAATGCAGTCAGATTATTTACCCCCAAACAGAAATTTAAGAAATGTCCTTTTGCTTCAAATGTATCAAACCAGTTAACATGAAATTGCTTAATTTAACTAAATTAACATAGAAATGGTGATTATTTGGCTTCAAATTACTTTCAAATTGTTTCATACTTCCATCCTTAATGCAGCTTATATTTTCCTTTTTATTAAACACAGAACTGGATAAGCTATATCAAGGAAGTCTAATTTACACTAACCATATACCTTTCTTTTTCAAATTTGCAAATTTTTCCTGGTTTAATCATAAGATACATTATCTTTTCATCATATATAATTATATTATAGTATCGTGAAAAGCAGGGAAAAAAGGACATTATTTGATTTTTAGATCAGAGGCAGCTTCTACCTATTCATTTTTTTTCAGGTGCAGATGCTACTTCACTTCAAGCTAACTATCTACATATTACTGTTTTGATTTCTAATTTACTATAGATACAATATTATTGTTTCAGCTAAAAACATTGCATGATGCTAATAATAAGTAATGCAGAGTACCTTCATCCCAGCAGTTATGGTTTAAGGTTAAATATCTGACACAATGCCTGAAATGGTAGAGCAGGAATTCTGGTCTAAAGAGCTCCCATCAAAATCGTACTCTCCCTTTCCAGAGAAACCAGGCTTTTGAGTCCTCTCTTGAATAAAGACTGGCCACAGCACAGAGCCTTTGTCTGTGATGTTCTGCACACACAGCAGAGGGACAAAAGCAACCTCTGAAAAAGACAAACCATTTACACCCCCAATAGCTCATAAACAATAGCATTAATTGCACACAAACACAAAGAAGGTAGTGGTTACATGTTTTGAAACATTTTTTTGAAATCATTGACCCCAGAAGAGTTTCCACATTCACCACCACTTTTGGACCAAAACGGTGTCACAGAAGGGCTGAGGACACCCTGGTACAAATGACATTGGCATCAGGGAAACCTGCACCACACAGCCATGCAGTGTCCTCCCCCAGCCACAGAGGGCTTACTAATGCCCATAGGATCACATCCAGCTACCACAGCATCACCATCCAGCTGGTTTTGGGGAGTTATATAAACAGTAAGTTGCAAATTATGGCACAAAATGACTACTCATCTACCCTCAACTTGCTACTTTCCCTCGGAACTCTGTCATCACCTCAACTTTACCTGCACAGAGTTTTATTCCCATCACAGTCTTCAGCTCAGCTTGTGGTTAAGGAGTTGAGCTGCATGTCTGCATTAAATACTCAGTTGAGTGTCCTCTAGATTAAGTCGTTCACATTCATTTGACTTTCAACAGTCAAAATGCTTGTTCTACATCTTTTATATTACTGACAAAGAAACTATATTAGTCAAAGGGGAGGGAGGGCAGGTCACAGGATGAGCAGAGCATGCAAATGAAACAATTAATATCATGGGAGAGAAGGTTTGCCAGCAATCTGTGTCTCCTGGAGTTTTGACTTTGGAGTCTCTCAGAGCAGTGAGTGCAGCACCACCAAAGCGGCTTACACTACACAAGCCATAAAACCAGGCCTCCTCAGAAAGCATACTGGTCACTGATTCAAGACACTAATAATTCTAACCTGGCACTGCTCTTATTTTGGTAAGTTCTGCAGCCTGCATGGCTCCAGGCTATTCTTAAAGGGAAAAAAAAACCCTCCAACCTAATGGGAGCAGGAAAGGAGAATGAGTACAGCATTCAACGACTACATATGCTCCAGGAGGGGAAAAATCCATCTTTTCTAAATATATAATATAATTAGGCACCCGCACAGAGGACTGATAGAAATGTTCATCAATTTGCTGGGACATGCCTGGAATACTGCAGGATTAGCAAAATCATTGATCAACCAATTTATGCAAATATATTCTCCCCATAAAGAGAGAGTTACATTACATCTGTAACAGGCACCAGTGATTTTCAGCAGTCCTTTCTTGCCCGCTCTTATTTTATCTCAGCTGGTCTTTGATATAAAGCCTGTCACCATGGTGCCATCTGGATAGTGTTCCTTGGGCTACACTGTACTCCCAAACTCACAGTCTGTAATATGTTATAGAACAGAGGTTATCTCAGATTTCATTTCCATCTCTTCAGCAATGACACCAGATCTCCCACCACCATGTATTAGCAAATAAAAACATTCCTTCTTGAGCAAACATGCAACCACCCCATGTTCCCTCCATCAGTTCTTTCTGCTAGTTACACATCTCATTTTGCTAGGGCCCATTGGGGGTGCTGGACCTTCCTAAAAGTTCTCCAGAAAGAGGCATTTCTGTAGTTAATCTTAACCTCCAAACTGATTTATAGAACAGAAATCTTGTAATAGCAGCAGCCAGGTTCTTCAAGAGCATTTATCCTTCCCTTAAAGATGTACAGCAATACCATCGGTACGAAGAATGGGAAGGGTATAAACTACAGGCCAGTCTGACCAGTAATGGAGTAAAGAAAAATGGAAATTACCATTTGTTCACTGATTCATCTATACACAGAGTGCACCACTTCTCAATTGCCAAACCAACTGTTCTGTCTCCTCTGGCATAACTTGATTGCCTATGACACAAGTCCAACAAGGAAAACTGAGGATACTCTTACAAAAGCCAAACTCATTGTTTTTCACCTAATTTCACCTAATCAGTAGACACTTCAATTGCTCATGTACAGCCAAGGGTTATACCTTTCAGTTTTGTTTTTAGGATTTATATTATGTACGTGCTGACTGATGAAATGAGTAAAGATTCTAAATCCATTTTACTAATTTATCTACATTTAAGCTCACATATATCCTTGGGTAAAAAACTAAACCAACAAACCAAAACCCCAACCATTTTAAATTTACTGTACTCAAGTATGGGTAAAGTAAAAGAGCTAAGCGCATTTTAAATAGAAATCTCATTTTCATTATTGTATTTACGTGCTTTGGTATCAGTTATAGGAACACAATTTACAGAGCCCAAATTCGATCCTGATTGCCTCAACCGATCATAATTTCCAGCAAAATAGAGGAGGAAATCACATTTGTGTGGCATTTTCAGGCTTTCATTAAGCAATGACATCTCATATATTTACAATTATGTCATGTCTTTCACTCCCTAACTCTCCAGGTTGGGAAAGCAAATACAAATCTTCTATCTAGTTAAGACATGCCCGGAATAGCATTTTGCAAATAAGTATAACTGACTATATCACTGTGTTCAGCATAGAGAAAACAACCCTAGGAACAATTAAATCCTGGCTGTAGTACAAAACAATGATTTGTTCTCAGCAAAGTTCTTCAAAGTTTGCTAGGACAAAGGGTAGTGTGTATTAGCAGCACACTCAGCCATGACAACTCTATCAGCAACTGCACAGATTACTGAATATTTTATGAAACAGAATCCTTTATCACAGAAGTGTACTGGATTGAAAAAAGGAAAGCAGGAAGAACTCTGTGTCACTTGTTAAATGCTTGCAGTGACTGGAGGTGTCACACAACACCCAGCAGCACCGGGGGGATGCTGACCACAACTGGTCCGACAGAGCTCCCTGTGTCCTGCTGGACATGACTCCACGCTGAACTGCACAGCAAAAGGAACCAGCGCCTGCCACTTGGAGCTCTGGGCTCTCCTGGGCATTTGTCAGGAAGAAGCAGCAGGAAGAAGAGCCAGGCACAAATATTTGGAGAAAAATGACTAGATATACAAACAATTTCAATGTCTAAGACTCCTTTAATTTCCTTCTAAGATTTCCAGGATAGAAGGCTGATCTGTTTGCATTTTACAATCAGAAAAAAACCTTAAAACTGCTGTGAGTATTTGGGTGACTACTCACACTTCTGCATTATTATTTGTGAGTGAATTACCACAATCTCTCACACTAACGTACCCAGAGCTGAACGGCAGATGCTTGCCTGTGGAGTTCGTTGCTCCAGACTCAATGACACAGGCAGTGCTCACTCCAAAAAGCAGGTGAAACTCACAAAAGAGGATTTTCAGGCTCAGAGATATTGCACGAAAGACCTACAACAATTAACATGACTAACAACAAATAAAACCCCAGCTCATTCTGTATTAGCTCTGTACTGCAAGAACTCATTTGCAACCTTTAATAGAATACAATCCAGAGACCTCCTAGGCTTAGCTTTTGGGCATTTTTTTTACAGATAATCTGCAATGAACACAATGTGGTCAAGCTCCATTCTTCTGGCTATCATTATCAAACAGGAAGAAAAACAGCTTTTACAATAGAAAACAAGGAAAACACTCCACCTAAGGTGCCAACAGTGTCTGGTAATTCTTCCTGTCCTGTCCACATGGCACAACTGCCACATTACCACACTGTGTTCCAGCTACCCCAGTGAGGTAAAACAATAATAAATATATAAGGGCTTCTCCTAAATTGAGTTCTGTATCTTACTAAAAACTGGATCCTAAAAGCCCAAGTATTGTTCAGCACTCCCAGTCTAATGACAACAGCATCTTCGTTCCTTCAACAATTGCTAGTTTATCCACTTTGACTGAGCTTGCTGAAACACCTCAAAATTAATTCTTTTTTGTCATGTATCATGTATCCTAAGAGACTGAAGGTCAAAATCTGAGCTCTGAAAGAGTTTTGTCTCCCGTGTTTCAGATTTTGGACATTTGGAAATGGAACTATGGGCTAATTTCTAATCTACAAAGGATATGAATATCGTATTGCCACATACCATAAGGAGTACTGGACAATTATTCTAAAGAATTCTTTGGAGGAGGTTTGGGGTTTGTTTTGTGAGGGTTTTTTAATAATCTTTAAACGTGCTTACAGCTACACTAATACATATTTCTCAATAATTCTGTTATTGCCAGGTACGGCCACAGGACATAACTAAAAACTAAGCTGAGCACAAAATTTTCTCCTACTAAAAATGACACTTTAGCTAGTGAAAGTTTCACATCAATCATCTGTGCATTTCTACTTCAACAGGTCATATTTTCGTTAACTTTTGTCACCCCTTTACAGATACATGCCCCTTTTACATTTTATTGCTGTTTCAGTGGTTCCACACACCTTTCTGTGTCTCCGAATGCAAGAGCAAACCCACTGAAAAAATACGTTTTATCATCTTACATAATGGGGGAAAGGAAGTATGTCAACAAGAAAAATTGCTATTTTATCAACAGATTAACACCAAAACCTTTATGGGAAGCCATACAGCAAACTTGATACAAAACTGACCAAACCAGGCTTAATGCAAATCAACCAGACAAGATGTTTAAGTCAGTCAGTTCTGCATGTAACTTCTCAAGACGTTACTTTCACCTTGCAGCAGGGGCAAAGACAACAGAAGGCACTAAATCACTTTATACTCAACATTTTTGCAGCTTTTTAACCCAAAAGTCAGAGTTACCAGTAGCATTTGACACTTACATTACAGTCTACATAGGTAAGATCACAGAATTAGGGGCACCTTTTGGGACATTTGAAACACAGAAACTCATAAACAAAGAAGTGCTCAGAAGATTGTGTTTGTACTGGGAGCAAGTCAGTGCCTTGGTCTGGCCCAAGCTTCAGCTGAAGTTAGCAACCCACTGCACCACGTAAAGTATTGAAATTAGCCACCAATTTCAGTCTTGTTTTCATCTCTGCCTCTGTGCTATTTGTTGCTACAGGAATGTATTCATAACACAGAAAAAGAAAACAAGAGCGGTAAATGAAAACAGTTTGTTGATAACCAGAAAAAAGTAACAGGGACCATGGAGTCCTCTTCATTTTGAGAGGTAACTGTACAGCTTCCTTCTCTTCCTAGATCTACCAAATCACCAAGCTCCTTGAACTCACAATCTTCGAGGAATTCAAGGTGAATTAAAAGTACAATTCAGAGACCAAAGTGGTTTTACAGAAAGTGTTCATGTATTTACTTTTTAAGTAATGCCAAGTATTTTGCCTCTGCCCCAAGGTATCTACACAATTTAGAATTATGTAGACAGGCAAATGAGTAGAGAAAAGATGCAGAAATGTAAACATTAATTTTTGTGGGACTTACTAAATTTTCTACATATTGCATTACAGGTTAAAGTACATCTGCATAAAATACCTCCTGTGTCTGAAATGATGAAATTTGGTTTCACTTGTTAATCTTTGATGGTTCAAATTGCTTGACTTTTTTAACAGTTTTGACTGTTTTATGACTGAAGATATGATATTCTCTGGGGCATCAAGCAAATTTGTTTTGATAGAGAGATTAAATGTTCAAACTTTCTTTGAAGAACAACTTGGAAAAACATTCAGATTACGTTGGAGTATAAAACTCGCATTTTCTGACTGCAAGAAAAATAGCTTTAGAAATAGATACTATCAATAGATACTTTCTCATCTTTTAGAACTAAGATTGATTTTTCCTGTAGCAGTATGTCTGCACTGAATATTAAAAATGCATTAGAGAACTGATTATGATGTATTTTATATACCCTCCTCTTCTCCACCCACAAATAACTGGCCTAGAATTAGCCAATTAAAAGCAGAGAGGAAAATAAACTGATTCAAAATATACTACACCCTGAGAAGAAGGAATGCATTCCCAGTAACTTTTTCAGAGCCTGTAAAACTCAGTACATTATAAAAAAGGCTCCATTTATGGTCCAGCCACTTTCAATGGAAGATATAGCCCAGTTTGCTGTCAGTGGAGACAGATTCACTCCCTGCAGATATGGAAAATCAGTCCATAAAGAACAGAAATAATGAACAAATTGGCCTTTTTATTATTTCTTTTTCTTCCTCTCTTTCACCACATACTAGACTTCTCAGTCTGACAGAGATGTGAAACTTTATAATGGTAACATATTACTTTCCCTGAATAGTGCTATTAATACAGAATTCAAACAATGCTCTTGGTAAGTTCCCAGACAAGAAACTCTGCAGCTACCTACTGTTAGCTTGGGATGAGCAACACACACTATGTGATCAGTATCAATACCCCAGCCTGGGAGAGAGAAAGAGAGAGAGGCAAAAGGTGTCTCAGCTGACTGTGACAGACAAACCACTCCTAGGTACCTTAGAAAGCTGAATTTGCTTCTACTGAAATAGATGGCAAAACTCCTCTGAGCATCAGTTCAAGGTGAGTAGAGCCCTTAGGAAGAATTCCCTGTGCCATCATGTGTATCCAAACCCACTGTGGTGTGTGGCACAGCACTGCCTACGAAGCCCATTGTTTTGCCTGTTCTCAGAAGCCAAAGGCAACGTCTTGAGTCTGCTGAATCTCCAGGTGCAAGAACTGCGTGAGGCAGGTGCTTACTTTACCCATCCACCATTTGCTGTTTCATAGCAGGTAATTTAAGAGCAAGCTTTTCAGCAGGCCTTCCCTGCTCTATTAAGTGTGTGCTGTTTCAGTGCCGGACCAGTATTAACTCTGGTTCAGATGCTGAGGGTTTGAATTTTGGAGGGGTCGTGTCCTCTGGCCAGCTCACTCTCCATTTTGGCTCAGGACTCTGTGCCTTCAGCAGAATTAACAATCAGCTAACAGGGAAAGCTTTACATCATTTCAGATAGTCAAAATTTATTCCAGAAAAGGTGTCTAAGTGAACAAGTAACTATTAGTAATACGCAAATTATCTGCTCAGATACTGACTTCTGGGTAATATTGGATTTTACATTACAGCAAAGGTGCTCTAAATCTGATGATGTGCTTTTTCTCTAAAGAGTCAGCTTTCACTGTTAACCCCCTTTTTTTTCTTTCCCTTTTCCCCCACCCTGTGCTGCAGCTTTAACAGCCACTGTGTAAAGTTTGTGGTACATGAAGAGCACAACGTGGTGTTATTTCAGCCCTCAGAGCAGGATCCTCCCCAAAAGCCAATGACTGCACCGAACAAGGCTGCCAAACGCCCGTCTCTCCTCCTTCTGACATACCAAACACCTTTTAAACAGCTTTTTGTCTAGGGCAACTGTCAGATACCTCATAATATTGTTCCCCACAAACCTGTTACCCATCGGCTACTCGACCTTATGCAGAGCTGGCCAGGTTTCTGGCTGCAGAGCATCCATCGGACGCACTTTGAATACCGCTGAACCCCATCTGTTCCACGCAGCAGCAAGCACGGCAATATCCCTGCTCCCCAGGAGTCGTCTGTTGTGGATTAATTAGCAGTAACCCCAGCCTGGGTGAAGTGTGAGATTTCACTTTGCCACCTACACCACCACTCTGAGGTGGGAAGGAAGGAGACCAACCCCCCGCCCCGATTCTCCCGGCACTGCAGCACGGGGAGAGCCAACCCCCCTACCACCACCCCGGCACGGCACCAAGTCAACTCACAGGATCTCCAGGTCGCGCAGGGCTCGGAAGGCTCCATCTTCGATGCAGCTGATCTGGTTGTTGTCCAATTGCCTGCAGAAAGGAAGGGAGAGGATGAAGGCTGGCCGGTACGGAGCGCCAGGCTGGGGCTTCCCCGTCCCCGAGGTGTCCCCTCCACCCCCTCGCAGCGCCGCTCGCCACCCGGCGCAGGGCTGCTGGCTGCCACGCTGCTCTGGCTCTGCGCGCTGCTGCCTGCCAGCGCTGCACGCTCCCGCACACTGAAGCCTGTCAGGTCTCAGTAAATATTAATTGTGCCTTTTTTTTTTTTTTTAAAGGCAGAAGGGAGTAATTTCATTACATTAGGGCATCCAATCCATTATGAGCTTTTACCGTCATGTCACTGAAACAATTTCATTAAGCTAAAGGCCTGTAAATCATTGGAGGTCACTGTGCTGCCCTCCGTGACCTCCCAGAATGCCTTTTTTTCTTTTACTGGAAGTTGGAGTCCTCTGTCCTGACAGTACTAAATCTCCAGGCTTTATCTGCCCAAGAGCTGTGAGAGTGCATAGGGAATATACCAATTCCAAATTAGACTCAACTAATCTAATTTTATAGTCTTTTTATTATTCTAAGCACCAAATGTCTGTAGTGGTTCGATGCCTCTCTGCATTGTTACTGGTCCCATCTGGTAGCCCGTTCTATTGAAAGATTTCTGACTAAATACAGATTCTGTCTAACTGCATCAGGGAGAGCAATGCAGTGACAGAAAGCATTATACACACGTACACTTAAAACACTATTTTGCTTCAAAATGTGTAATTTAATATTTGGATGGTGGAGTTCTCTCATTTGTCTCCCTGCATACGCACAATTTGAATATATTTTACAATACATGTGGATATAGCAGTACAGCTGCATCTGTCTCTTTTGCTTAGAACATTAAAGTTAGAAGTTGTAATTCAAAATTCAGTGATTACATTTTCTGACATCTGATCCCTTAAATTTTACACTTAGGGAAATAAAATTATGTACCACGTGTAAGTACAATATCTGCATTTCATAAACAAATAGATGCAGGCTCCCAACTATATTCCACTGTTCTTCCAAAGCATAAACTTTAGTTCGGTGAGGCAGGGACCATTTGTCCTATGTGTGTAAAAGTATCATAAACAAGGATACCAAGACTGCATTGCAGTTTCTGGTTTCTATTAAAAAATAATAAATAGACATGCAGAGATAGCAAATACTTTACACCTGTGTATAATATTTTTATATAGTTTTACCGACTTCCAATTATTTGCTGTACCAAGTTTTTGCTCTAAATAGACTTTTGTCACAACTTTCTTACTCTACAACAACAAAGCACCAACAGAGCAAATATAATCTTTAATATAATCTTTAGGCAGCCCTTTCAGGATTTAGTTTGATCTACTAGCATTGAGCATCTTGCATATATATATATATGTATACATGTGCATATAAGTATATACATACATATTTATTTCTGTTCTGTTTGTCCCATTACCTAGCAAAGATGCTAATATCTGGGAGGACCAGTGGCTGCTGAGATGCCTTTTTCATTGTGTGGGTTGTTAAAAAAATTGTTGCTCAAACAGAAGGGATGGTGCATTTCAGGAGGAATAAACTGGAGTTAAAGATAATGCTGGTTGCATGACTAAGTACTTCACACTTCAGTTGGCTTTATTAAGCATAAAGTTGGCACACACTAGCATGATGAGGAGAAAGCAGGCACAGCTTGAGAATCACCCCTCTCTTTTCTTCTACAGAAGTACCATATATTGCCTATTTTTACTTGAGTTATACTATAATATTGATCTTTCTGCCAAATACTCTCAAATAAGTGAATAAACCCAGTATGCTAGTCACAAAGCCTTCTGATTGAGGGCTTCATGTGGTGTATTTTTTTGTTAAAAAACACTACTGTCATAGACTGATCTGTGCTGAAGAAGCATCATCACAATTTTAATCATATCACTGTGGGTCCAGTTGTGGTAGCACTAACAACCAAGTTTAGTTGGGTGATTAATCCACAGGACCACAGCAAGGGAAACTTTAGATGCCCAGAAGTCACACTCTTAGCAGGCCAGTCAGGAAATACAGAAAATACTCATTAGAGATAACCCTGATTCTATGTCACACAAACTACACCTGCAAAGTCTCTGGGAGACATCCACACTTTTCATGCCTCTTTGTAACAGAGCTCACATCTCCTGATATCTAGCACACCAAAACATTCACATCTGTGTTTAACTCTAAGCATGAGAATTCCTTCTGGAAAGGAACAGAACTATTACTTGTCTTAAAATTAGGTATGACTGTTTTTAAGACCCTTCACCTCTCCATTCATTTCTCTCTGTGTATAGATGGAAATTCTATTTCTTTGCATCTCTCCAGCCCCTTGGTGAGTGGTTCAGCTGAGACTAGATTGCAGAGTTTTGTCTAAACGTCTTCCTTCCAAGACAATGTCTTAGTTTAAAGTTTTGAGAAAACTTCAGGTAAAGCCTTCCAGAAAGGCAGAGACAGGTATTCAATACATACTTTTATACCTGTGCAGACAAAACAAAAATCCTGTGATGTGGGCATGCTGTGCATGCAGCTCTCAATGCACAGAATAGACATGCCTAACGAGTTGAGAATATCTTACCTGAATAAAACTAATCATATGCAGAGAAAGGAAAATTTCAACCTTCTTAAAAAAGGGGGTGTGTGTGGAAAGTGTATTTCAGAACAGGTGGCACATACATTTCCTTGAGGATTGTACAACACTGCTCTCATTTCTTTATCACTGCCTTCTGCATGGAGCACAACTACCAGAGACACAGATCATCTGCTCCAGCCTTACAAGTAAACTGAAAAACTGGGCTCAGCCAGCAGAAGCATTTATTCATATTTAAATACCATCTCTATTTGTCAGTGCTCAGATGCTTTCTAGAAGACCTTTTTCTCCCCGATATTACAAACACAATCTTATGCATGTAATGGTGAAAAAAGGTCAGACAACACAAACTCAGATGTAAGACAAAATTCTAGAATGGACCAAGTCACATTTTATACCCCCATTTACTCCTGCCTTTTGAAGCAATACAGCACTAAGCCCAGACTTCACCTAAAACTACCAAATGATTCAACTGCCTCTGAAGAAAGTCAGGGTTCTCATGCAGAAAATGCAAGCCTCTATACTTAAGAGGCTGAAGGATGACTGAAGCCACAGTAACCGAGCTATGTGAAATAGCCTCACAACACATACTGCATGTTCCAAGAGCTACAAACCAAGGCACAAACAAACAAACACCATCAAACTTTGAACTGACAAGCATTTGCTAAATTAGGTAGATACCTAACTTTCCTTTGAGTGAAAGTGTTTGAGTTAAATGCTGAATCTCTCAGGCACAGACACAAAGCACTGGACTTGGGCTTGGTGATGCTGTCACAAGGGTTCCTGTTCCAACGTCAGTGAGCTGAGATCCCAGGCTGGGAAACCCAGGAGCTTGCAAGTGATAGAATTACCTACTCTGACCTCACCTAAGAGGTTCCAATGATCTGAGATCTCCATGACAGTCAATTAGCAACCAGACAATACCAGCAGATAAAAAGAGCAATACCAGAATATCACAGAGAATGGAGCAAAACACTCAAGCAAGAAAAATATTGAATGGGTACATGGGATTTAAGTGAAGTGTGACATAGACAAATATTTATAAACAATGTGAGAATTTGTAAAGCTATTAGGAGAGAAAGGCTTACTTCATATGGTAGAGCTATAATACATAATGCCATGTGTATTGTTATAATCTGACTCTAACCATGACTCAATAGCTTGTCTCAGTTTTTATTAAAAGGCAGGAAAATTATGTGTCTAAATTATATGCAACTGATTAATCATTGTCTATCTTTAAAATTGATATTTTAAAAGAAAATAGACATAAATCACCTTTCTCTGAAATAAGGCTGCATCCTAATATATTTATATCACTAGACAGTCTATGGTTTGGCCAACACATTGCTTTAACTATTTAAAACACAGTTCCCTGACAGAGTATAACTCTGGCTTATCCATTTAGATTTGTACATTATCATACATGAGGGTTAAATCTCATATAACATTTGGAAGGAATAGGATTTTACAGTGTTGATATTCATTTGCCATTTGAAATAATCCTCTAAACACCAAGACTTGAAGGTTGTGCTCACAAGAAATACTTAGTTTTCAAATGCATTTGAGTGAGAAAAATCCTCAGCATTACAGCTGATACAATTTTTATCATTCCACTAGATTTAAGATTTTAAAAAGAGACAAACTAAACCCCAAACTGTTCTGTATACTGAAGAACTGAATTCATCCATGGCAAAATTTTCTAAATTGAGAGTGTCTAATCTTTTCCTAGATTTATATTACTGGCAATGTTTTCTCATAGTACACCATCTAACCTGATAGCATTTATAAGAGCTTTCAATATTTTTTCTGCAATTAGCCTTACTCACATTCATGAAGAAAATGACCTTTGAGTGTAAACATTCCACAACAATAAACTATACAATCAATTTTTGTACTTTGTTTCAGTGAGGGATTTTTTTTTCTAATTAACAAACACTACCAATGACATTGCAGAGCTCAAGTTTTAATCTGTTATTTTTAATTATACTGTGACAGTAGTTTAATTACTATCACATCTTTCAATGTTTTGTCCAGGATCTAGTTAAATACTTAAATAAAAGCAGGTACTGTAATAAATACTTTTCAGATTTCTTTGTTTCTCATCTTTTACATGTTCAGCGTAAAAGGAAGTGTTAGGAGAGTTGTATATTTAAGGAAGTTTTACTGTTACAGATACAAAGTAACTCCACTACTGTTACAAGTATCTGTGATTAGAGATCTGAGATAGAGCAAGAGCCATTTCCTCCTTAATAGGACTTGCATATTTAAGCAGAAGTATCCATGTTAAAGGCACTGTATTACTAGAGTATTCAAAGAAATTTTCAATAGCCCCTTCACAGGAAAGTAAATTCACTGTAACTTTTTATAGAATTGTTGTCAGAAAAAAAATGCATTTTGTTAATTACATCTCCAAAATAACCTCAGTTTGGACAATGTTTTCCCCAAACTTTCTGCCTTTTTAATTCCCTAATACAAACTGCTGGGTCTGTGCCATCACTTCCCTGTAAAGTTTACACTCTAGCACTGAAGCTGTTCAAGCTTGGAGTATTCAAGCTGTGTAAGAAATAGGGAGACACTCTATAATATTTATTGTCCAGCTTCCAAACCAGTCCTTATATAACATTGAGAAAGTTAACATTTCAATGGAAAGTAACATCAATAGATCCGTGTGACATTTCTCACATACCAAAATATCCTTAAATTAAGGAAGCACCATAAATAGTAATAGATGGTCCATTGAAGTAATACTAAATCCAATTAAATGGAAAGGTTTTTCAAAGTAGTTTTTAATTTCTTTTTCATGTTTAATTTTTACTTTTTATTTATGCTTTACTAAAATCATTCCTTGGGACTTTACTTGTATTGGTAAATTTAAAGAATTGAATCATTCAATTCAACATTAAAATCATTCTCAGGTGGACTAAATTAGTGGTGCAAAACACAAATGACAGAGCTGCTGTGATCAAGCTGAAAACTCCCTGGGGGATTTTTTTACAAGTGTTCCAAAATTGCCTCTTTTTTGTTTGTTTCCTAAAGATGCAGTTTTGCCAAAAGTAATGCTAGAAGCATTGTGCAGAAACAGCTCATCTGCATGAAATCATTGGGCACTGTCATATTCTCTGTCTTCAGTCATACCTGACCTCTGTTGGCAGGCTGTGAAAAAGAAGGGAGAGATATCTGATTTGGAGGGGAAGAGTTGCTTATAAATAATTACTCTGCCACCTATTCAAAAATATTAAGCATTTACTCTAAGCTTTCTTATTATATTAACTCACAATTCAAAATGTTGCTGTCAAAAACCAGGCTTCATCTTAGCTTAATGCAAAACTTTAGTGCCAAAAATGGATGTGTAGACTACTTCTGCCTCTTCCCACAAGGGCAGATACACACAAACCTAAGATTTCCTTTCAATATCAGGGGGTTTAGAACAATTTTTTTCCCTTTTTTTAACTCTCTCTAGTTGCTGATGTAACAAATAGTGCATAGCAAGCACAGACATGGCTGTCTCCATAGCAATTGGGGCAGCTTTTGCCGTTTCCCTAGTTACTCTTGACTGATAACCATCTGTTGTTCTCCTCTGTCATAGCCCCAAAGGGGAAAAGGGGGAAGAAATGAGGAAGATAAAATGGGTGTTACAGAACATGAAAGTTATTTGCTGTAGTGCTTTTCACATTTTCAGAAGGTTTGCACTTACTTACAGCTTTATTGTATTTATTGTTATTTTCAGTTGGTAAGTATCAAATATCACACGTAAAGATAAGTTCTAATTCCAAAGTGTTACTAATCATACACTTTATTAATAGGAAATCATACTAGGGAATCATACTAGCAATATTAACAAGAAATCATACCATTAGGGATGTTACTATGAAACTGCAGAAAATCTGAAAGTAAGGCACTTAAAAAAATGCAAATATTTAATCTAAAAAATTAGTTGACATTTGTAATGTACAAAGAGCAGAGAAGGTTAGCATCCAGTAAATTGCTGCAGGTGGAAAAGGATAACTGAGTAACTGCTACTTTCCACTCCTGGCTGCAATAACATCTGAAAGTTCTCACTGTTGAGACATTTGTGGCCATCACTTCCATCAAAGCCTGAGCCCACCCTCCCCTTCAGCATGCCTCTGTGCTGCTCTAAGACAGACATAGGTAGAGCAAACCTGCAGGCATCAGGCTCCCCACAGTCCCTCGAGGGGAGGCCAGCAGCACCACTGCCATAGCCTTGCTGCCTGAGGGTAAGGTCAGTGTTCATATAGGCTCCTGTACCAGCATGGTATTACTTACATGGAAGTAACAGCACACAAGCAATGCTCAGTTTGAAGGAAAAACAAACAAGCCTCCACAGGCTAACTGTTATGGCAGATCACCAGAGCAGTGTGCAACTGGGATTTGTTCTTTTTTTTTCCTTGAAAATGATGATGTGTATATGTTCTGTGTAGTAAGAAATTCATTACAGAACCAAAACTAAAAAAAGATATAGGATACTTCATCCCTTAAAATGAAAAATTGTATCACAGTATCCCAGTGGTTGGAAGGGCCCTAGAAAGATCATCTAGTGCAACCCCCCTGCCAGAGCAGGANTCATGGGCATCCTTCTATCATCTGTCAGAGAGATCAAATTTGTTTGGAGCTACCAGTTATTTCTAAAATATGGGCAAGAACCTCTATAGACCAATGCAACAAGGCAAGGTTATTGCTCTGCTGGTTCTTATCCACAGTGCAGGACAGGAAATATTCTGGACACAGGTGATACTACTTCTGGCCTTTGGACATCACCAAAGGGCTGCCCTGGAGCTGCTAGTGGGAGCTGAGAGAGTATGGGGCTGTGCAGAGCTCACTGGGAGAAGGGGCTCAAGGTGCCCACATGCACTGCCAGGAGACAGGGTGGGAGGCAGCACAGCAAGGGGGTTATTTAACAGAGTTGCTTAGCAATAATCGTATTAATTCTGGTGGTTCATTGTTTACATATTTTTATTATTAATAATTTACTAAATTCAGCTTTGAGAGGAAAACTAGGGCTCTCATGCCTTTAAGAGGCTTGGACTTTTTCAGCAAACATGAAAATTACATGATGAGATAGAGGCTGTGGCAGAGAGCAAATGCAACAGAGCTCAGCAATTCAGCGAAGGTAAAGGTGCCCAAGGGCCAGACAGCAGGAGCACCTCTTCTACAGAGTTAGGAGGATGACAGAGCAAAAACAAATCTTGACATTCGATCTCCAGACATCTGTCCCCTTTGAAATCACATATTACATTAGATTAATTCTATCACTCGCAGTCATACAATCATTTGAGTTATGTTTTCCAGCTCTTAAGACAAAAATTAGAAGGAAATAATACCAAAACAGTAAATGTTGTTAAAGAAACCAGAGCATGGCATCAGCTTTGTTACATGGCTGGCAAATTGGGGCAAACCAGTAAAGATTCTTGTGGTTTGGTGACTTTTCGTAAAAGAAAAAAATAAGAAAATTAATATCTAGTGGATAAATTAATATCTTGCACTTAGGAAATGTAGTATAGAACTCACCAATAAAATTTTCAATTGGATCCTGGTTTATCACACTTTTAAAAAACCAAAAATGGTCAGTTACAGCTTGAGAGGGAAGAACAGGTTTTAATATCTCTGTGTCCCTTTTTGGTTTGGGGATTTTACATCCAAGAAGTGATAAAATAGCTAAATCCTACAGTCACAGGAGCACAGTTAATGAACACTAAATATTTCAAGATGTTGCATTAGTTTTAAGTCACTCTGGCATAGGTGTGCTTCCATGATTTTTGTTTTGTTTTACCTCTTTCATACTGATCAGGCAACAGCAACTTGTCCTTGAGACATGAAATTTAAATTATTTTAATAATTTACACCATAAAATTGGCCACTGAAAAAAAAACCCCAGTGAGAAATAAGTGTTTCCAATAACTTTAAGACAAGGAGCCATTTGGCTTACCTACAGCTTTGCCTTGTTCACTGCTTGCCTGTCTGGGCACTATCAGAGATTTGGTTTTGACACCTATCTTCCTAAGTGGCTGAGGGCCACGTGCAGCTCCAAATTCTGACTCTCACTCTGAGCAGCCACAACTTTTTCTGCTTTCTGGGTATGTGACTTCTCAGGTCTACTGAAAAAAAAGCAGCAGACCTAAGTACAACACATAACCACACTCCTATGGCTGCTGTCCCACTTACTGCTATAAAAACAAAGTCAGCAATGTATGCTACAAAAACATTTGAGATTTGTTTCCCAAGTAGGTGCTTCAATGCACATGCAACACCCTGATCCTCTGTTTTTAAGAGTATTTATATTTGTCATTTCTTAGCATCACATCTCCTTTTGTAAGTCAGACCTGTGGTTGACTTGTAATCAATAACAGATAAGCATATGGGTGAGTTTAGATGAGTCAGAGCCAAGGGTAGGAGAGAGACATAAGAATTAATCCTCAGGCTTCTGAGGCATTTATATCAAACTTCATTCTCACGACTCAAGGCAACAAACTCAAGATCCACATCCAAATTCCCACTGGAATTACTTCTTACAGTTACAGCTTTATACTTCATTGCCCCAAATTTGCTTGTTCTCCTATGTGATTTCAAACAAATAAGTTAAACTCTGTGCTTTGGATTTCTGCACTACCCACTTATGCTACAGAAAGTTTGATTAAAGGATGAGTTCTTACTGTGCACTTTTATACATCTATTTATATCTGTACTGTGTTCATAAAAATAGTCCTGGGCACTTCTCTGGGCACTCTCTGTGCTTAAATAACTTACACAGTTACATAACTACATTTGCTTACTTATATATAAGTTACTTACATATGTATTTACACGAGTAAGCAAGTAACACTCCTGTTACTCGAAGAAGACTGCTAAAAGGTTGAAATAAGCACTAAAATCTGGTATTTTGTCACTGTTAGAAAGTGGAATATTATCAGCAAACACTCAGAGCATGAAAAAGAAAACAGCATTTCTGAATGAGGGAAGATCCTTCTGTGAAAAGCAGTGGCTTCAGGACCTGAGGGCGCTGAGCCACCAGCTTACCTGAGAGCCAGGAGACAAGAGATGTGAGACCACCTTTGCCACAGTGACTCCAGCACATTAGGAAATCATTTCTGTTAGGGAAGGGGCTAAGCTGGGAGCAATGCAGAACAGAAGACGTTTGTCTGGAGGCTGCTTGGGGCCATACACTTGTAGTCCTCAGCTTTAACTGCTGAACTTCCTCCTAATAGCCTTCTCCAAACTTATAACCTTTCATTTTACAGGTGTGTTGTCTTGTCCTATCTGCTATACAGTGAGTTCCATGGGGTAGGAAACCTCATTTCTGTGTGCATTCAGAGCCTCTGGCAAGAGTCCTAAGCAGGCCAGCCTAAAGGTGACTCCTCATTATCAGCACTGCCAAAATCCACTCATAGACAGGAAATGTTTGTTGGGCAGTAATACATGAATTTGAAGACCCATCCATCTTCCTCCACTAGTTGCTCAAGTTATCATCTCATGACATATTTCATAAAGAGGATCTCACACAAACTATGCCTCAGTGATGTGTGTTCTCTGCCATCCACTCCTTTGCCCAAGTCTACACCAGGTCTGCAACACTTGGCAAATTCACCTACACTGCCAATGAAACACCTGCACATAACAAATCAAAGCTCAAAACACTTAACAGGAGGATGTGTACAGAACAAGAAGGGTTAGGAAAGAATAACTAGCTTCTAAACAGAAAAGGAGAACTTTAAATAAATCAAAAGGAAATCCAGAAAAGAGTGTAGAGGAAAGCAAAGCAAATAAATGACCTGATGTATTAAATGGGAACCAAAAATAATGTTGCTCTTGGTTATCTGGGGATCTAGTAATTACATCAGTTTTTAAAAGCACTTTGAAAAGTGCTATGGAAACACACAGCAAACTGGATCACAGTTGACAAAAAAGCCATTTCGTTTTATTGTTCTCAAGCCAGCCAAATTCATGTCAACTGTGAAATGTTTATCACCCAGGGTAAGGATAGCAATCCATCCTGCAGATTTATGTTTGCAAGCATTTTGGAACAAATGTTCCTGTTTGAACACCCAGATGAACCATAAGCATTCAGTATGCTTGGATCACTTTTGTTAGCAGATCTTTAACTTCCTGAACACTCTCTCACTGACTACATATCCTGCAGGAACAGGGCACAGAGCATATGCGACAGCTCTTCTGCATATTCACCAGGGAGTGTTTCTTTCCACCTCCGTGAAACCACAGGTCTATTGCTTTTAATTCATCAAAGCAACTGGCAGCCATCTATTTCTAGCACTTCTGTGATTGCTGTAGTATTTGAGCCCCTCAGCCTCTCACACATCTATCCTCCTGCCCTGCAGATGCACAGCTGTCAGCAGCAGAACTGAACACAATGATTCCAGTTCCACTAGCCTACATCATTTCTAAATTCAAGTATGCTTCCCTGGCCTCAGGACATGTAAAATACCAACCTAAAACACAGAACAGAGAGAGTTTATTTCCAAAATGCTTAATACCACTCACTGCAATAGGTAGCTATTGACTGATACTACTGTTACAAAGAGTATTTATAAAGACACAGGTAAACCAAGTACAAGAGCACTAATGTTTAATTGAATTGCAGTACTTCAAGATATCACCAAAAACCCTACTGGTACCTGATATCATTACATAAGCTTAGCTCTTGAGTAGAATTTAAAAGCAGCCCAGCAGGTGTTGAAGACTTTCTTTCAGCTTTCCTTCTGGAGAGATTAACTGCTGGACAAGGAATAACTTGACCCTGGATCTGAAACTTCATAGTTTAGGAATCCCAGTACCAAGGGATAACCATAATCTCTCAAAGACAACACACATTGCAAAAACAAGACTAAAGGTCACCTCCAAAAGGTTTTATCCCAGCTCAGAGAATACTTGAGTAAGGTAATGTAGAAGTCTATATTTATCTAAGAGTGCAGAACGTCTACTGAACAGAAATGTGAAAGAATTATTCCCTTTAAAACTGGTTAAAACACTATCAGGGACCACGAAATATCTCATCTTGAGTTTAAAAAGATGGCTTATTATTAGAAATACAGTTAGTATTAACTAATTTTTACACTTTACATCTAGCATAAATAGGAAACATTCCAGATTAAGGTTTATACACACAATTTCCTAGAAGTTATAGACTTCATTATTTTTCTCTGCAAACTGATAAGTTTGTTTATTTTATAAGAAAAATATTTCAGTTCGAAATTAATAAAATCAACCTTCAGGTCATGTCAGACACTGTGATTTCTTAACTATAGGGTTGCATGTCCTAAAACTGTTCATTCATGTTTACTTATTAGCCACTGAATAATGACTCTACGAGCCTTACAAAATTGAAGCCATTAACAAAGAATCCTTAAAGTTAACTTAATCCACATGACTTTGGCATTTTCTTACTAGGTGGCATTTTTTAATTAGTATTTTTTCTGACACTAGTCCATAAATACATTCATAGCAGAGACAGCTGCTTCCTCTGCCAGGACTGGTATAACAAGAAGGCAGTCATGTGCAGGAAAACTTTTTCTCTACAAGTAGGATTAGGCAGCAAGTTTGGCTCAAAAGAGCATACCAGTTACCTTACCTGACCCTTTAAACAAAATCTCAAACATCTAACTCATACTGGAAATGTGACAGCACTTAAACAAAATGGCCAGAGAAAAGCCCTGCCCCAAAGTTTTCTTTCTTGCAATCAAAGCAACCAATCTTTTGTAAGTAGGTAAAGAGGATACCTGCACCACTGGCTTCACAGCACATTTCTCCCATCTTTCTCAGTCATTCTCCTGAGAGTGCTGCTTGCTTAACTCATTGGCAAGAGCTGGCTGCTTATTGCACACACCCCACCCCCAACATTAACCCTTAATTATGCTTTCCAGCTGTTCCATAAAAAGTGAGAGAGCCACACCTTTCAACAGCAATGGGACCTCAAGGCAGAGAGCTAAAAAGCAAACAACAAAACCCCACCAGAATGGTTCAGGTCACTGTGAGCTCCCTTATTCGTTCCAAGCAAAGCACTTGACCTCCTTGCAGCAGTCATCTTCCTTGTAAGGCTGCTTTAAAAGCAGCACCTAATCAATAACTGATGCTGCATATGACCTGAGCTTAAGCATCTGAATTAAATACAAAATAAAACAGCTTCAAGGGTGGAACTCATGCACAGGATGCTGAGTGGTCACAAAAGAAAGTAGAAGGAAGAACGAAAATAAAATAAAATAAAATAAAAATCAATCTCATTTCTGAAGTTAATTTTCACACCAGAAAGATCCATTTCCCAGCACACGTCATGACAAACTGTTTGGAATGTGGAGGAAAAAAAAGAATGCTGTTTTGCTGCAGTGAGAAGTAGACTGGATGTGGTGACTCATCCATTGTGTACCTGGAAATGCAGCAGGAACTGCTTACAGGGATCTGAATGGAAACCATTTGCATGAAGAAACCTTGGGCACCGTGTCAGAGTTTTCTACAGCCCTTCAGCTTGTCTGTTTACATGAGTTACATTGTGGTGTTCAGTAGTTTGTGGGGTTTTTTTTGGAAAAGCATCACTATATATTCCAGTATTAATATATCATGACTGCCTCATAAGCAACTCCTGACTGACAGGATATTAAGGCAGAATTATATAGGTATGTAATCTTGATCATTCTTGAAAGTCTCATTTTCCTTCAAAAGAACAATTTAGAAATCCTCACTTTCCCTAGTGAAACACAAAAAAGGAAGAAGAATTTCAAGTGTGAAAATAACACCTTGGACAAGCTGTGTATGCATATCACCAGAGTGTTACTGTACTGCTGTTCAATGGTTTGGAAAAACAAATCCCCAAAAAGCTTTAAAAAAACCCACAGAAGACTGGAGCAGAGGTTACTCCTACACGAAGATAGAATTCTCCTATTTGTTTCTTTGACATTTATGGGACTACCAAAGGGTAAACAAATGCAAAATTAGATCCCATGGGCTTTTCATAGGAAAAAAAAAAAAAAGTGGAGGAAAATTATATTGGAAAGAAGAAATCAGTTGTACAAATGAGACCATCATCTCACAGCCCTTGCCAGTGCTGCTATCTCACATTCACCCTGTGTCATCTAGTCTTAAACAAAAGGCATTTGATTCTTGCCTAGCTCAAAGCTGTTTTACTAAGCCATTCTCAGACTTGCACCTAGATAATCAGCTTTACACTATTTCTATTCATGTCCTTACACATATTTGAGTGCCTGAGGATTCCCTCTGTGCTTCACTCAGAGTTAGATCCTTATTTTACACTGGACAAAAAGATTGCAGATCCAAGCACAAAGTAAAGCAAGGATATTCCAGAGGATCTTCTTAATATCCATGTAGGATTTACACGATCTGAGCTTCTTTTGAGGAAATTTTCAAATGATGCAGCAGCTCAGCTGTTTAAAAGGACTGTATAACAACCCTTGCTGTATAAACACAGTGAGCATATGTTCATATAAAACCAGTGTATGATGGAAAGACTGTAAAATACAATTACACCGTTACCATTTTTTTTACCATTCTTTTCTTTCCTCCTTTCAAGGCATAATAATTTTGGATTGAACTGAATTGCAGGTGGCTTCATTTTCCTGTGTTCACTTTATCTCGTGGAGCCACCCAACTGCAAGATAGGGAAGCCACGGAACTGACACAATCAGTGAATGAGAAACATAATCATTCCCTTCTGTGCTCTAATGCAGCAAGAAACTAGACAAGCTTTGTCGTGGTCGTCATTTTAAATACCCAGGTCTGCTCCTGCACAGAAAGCTGCAGCTGAGGTAGGGATTGACAATAGCCAAGCAGCAGCCTTGCTGAGGTGGGGTCAAGAAGTGGGGACATCCATCTTATTTTGTGGTCAACGAAGAGCAGAGCAGGAAATCTAGTCCCCCAGTCAATTACTGAAATTAATTGTTGAGTCTAAGTTATTGCCTTCTGGAGAAAAAAAGAATCCAATTTTTCACCTGTTCTGCACCAGTGTTTTCATCACTTTATTTTTTTTAACAAAGTTAGATTAAAAATAATAATTGTGTTATCCAGAAAAAGTATTAGTTAAGAGCTGAGGAAGTTTTACTCACCTTAAAAGGTACAACAAATGCAGGAACACTGTTGCCTATTTACAAAATGAAATACCAAAACTTAAACCCAGAGAAATGGTAAAACAACTGGAGACTCTACAGACTCACAGTATCTCTGTCTTGAAACCAAAAAGCACAGTGGATCTTCAAAACTGATTCTGAGCACTCCCTGCACTTCTCTTTGCTGCAGGCAACATCTCCATTTTGCACAGAACTGGTGCTGCCAGACAAGTCCCAGGGCAAAGGGTGGCAGTGCCCTGGAAGGAGCCGGCACCGCTCAGCTCCCGCGCTCGTGCCAGGGGACACTTGTTCTCTCGAGCTACAAGATGTGCTGCACTGAATGAAGAGCTGAGCTGAAACACAGGGGAAGAGAGGAAAACAAAAAATATGAAGAAAAAGAAAAAAAATGTCTCAAGCTATGGTTTTAACTTTGTCCAGCTGGAGAGGTTAAGAGGAGACAAACTTTGTTCTGCCAGTGGACAGTATTTACAGCCCCTATTTATGGCTGGAGTCTGCACTAAAATGATATTGCTGTGCTGTTGTGGCTAGAGACTGAGCACACTGACCCCTCCATGCCCAGCACAGCACCAGAATAATGCCATACAAAAGGTTTGCATTAAATGTAATGAAGCAAATGACAAAATCAATAAACCTGGAATGGTGTGGCTATCATAAAAATGATGTAAATTCAGAGTGGTTATGAAGCTATTTAGAATTATAATTAAAACCAGTACTATATTTTTTTTTTTTTTCAGAATAAAAGCTCCTTTTGACAATCAGATGAATGCTACAGGAAATTTTCAACAAATGTATTCAGAATTAAGGTATGGCACAAAGACAACATAAGTTATTCAAAGATAAACTGTGGGCACAGATTAGTCTAGAAAAAAAAAAGTACAAACTAAAGAAAATTTGATTTTCAGACTTTTTCAACTGATGTCACATCCCATTTTAATCAGATTTTATATCAAAAGAACAGTAAGAATACCACATAGCCTGTTTTTAAATCATGGTATTTTCTGGAGTTTGTTTCTGTCAAAGAGACTTTTGTAAGACTATTAAAACAGAAAAGGGCCAAATCTGCTATTCATTACTCCCCTTACAAAAGCAGTACTGCAGCATGGATGAGGCATGAAAATTTATCTATGCTTTATTAGGATAAAAGAATAATGAGCTCAAAAGCACTGAGCAGAGCTCAGTGACTTAAGTAAGCAGATAAGTAACTTCTGGCAATATCAATAGTTACCCTGACTTTTTGCAGAAGATTTCAAATCCTCTATAACAGATCCCATTCAAACTAGGGTTGAGGTTTTCCTTCGTCAAGCTCTGTCCATGGAGCTTGTAGCTTCACTTAAAAAATTACACTAATGTCACTTTTAGGCAAGTGAATGATATACAACTTAAATCTCTACATTCCTGAAACTGATTTTTAACTATCTTTCACCTAATCAAAGAGAAAATTGACTACAAATTTTAAAGGCTGGGTTTCTCACACTCAAATACTGAACTTCTTCAGCCTCTTGTGCAAACACTTCACATCACTGTGTCAGACATTTATCATAGAATCCTAGACTGGTTTGGGTTGGAAGGGACCNGGAATTTACCTGACAGGACCACAGCACACCCATGTCACTCTTCAGAACTCCCACTGACGCCCAGCTTACAGAGCTGCATTACTAATGGCTACAGAAGAAGTCTTCTTAGGCAGGAGAAGGCAATAAATCATGCAAAATAGAAAGCACAGGGAAGATCAGATCAGAATTTGAAGTAGATGGAAAGGACAGCTTAGGCCTATGTGGCACACTTTGTCTTTCTTGTCATCAATGCCATCAACATTAGAATTTTACTATGTGACCAAGGAAATTGCAGCCTTTAACTCATGCTTGAAATTGTTTTTCTAGAAAAGGAAAAACACTTGGTATTTATGCTTGTCTTACACCTAGAAGAAATATTTAGAAATCTGGCCAAAAGTCTCCCCCAAAACTGATACTGAAAACAATTATATTGCAGTGCATATCCTGAATACAGAAACTGGGTAAATCAAAATTATGGATAATGTTATTCTGGAGGCAGTCAGCTCTGATTTGCACCAGGAAAATGAAAACTCCAAAACATTAAATGCCACCAAACACACATCCTCCACTACTAAATACTGCTGGCTTATATACTTCTATTTTATAGGTAGAGCACACTTAAGAGATATTTCAGCTTTTATTTATCTGACATTTTACTCAGGGGAAAGCAACCTTTCCAGGGAGGAAATCTCTTTCTCAGGAGCAATGGTTCAGCTTTTAATGACTTGTCGTTGACAGATCCCTTGTGGCCAGTCGAGCCCACAACCACGGGCATCCATGAAACAAATACTTCCTGAAATACAACTGGACAGCAGAACACAGCAGACATCCACTCTGCTTAATGCAGATGTTTTCTTTTAAAGGAAAAAAAAAAAGTCAGTGGTGCATTTTCAATCTGTGAAATCAATCTCAAGTGAGGTACAAGTGGTAGTTTAGCACATTCAACAGATTTAAGATCATTCTGTGCTGGTTAGTCCACCTGGTGTTTTATTTATTAGCAAGGGACATAGGAAAGGGGATTACATGAAGAAAAACATGTTTAAAAAATGCAAGTGTAGTCAAACCACACTACCAAATATGACATACATTGAAATACATCATGCAGTGATTCTGCAGTTTTCTAGTATTCATCACGTATGTTGCAGAATTGACACATTTCTGCCATTGCTCCCTGATACACTTGGGACCATCCCTGGTCGTTCAGGAATAAAACAAGGAAGCAGCATTGCCTTTAGCAGCTCTTCTCATAAAATACAGAAATATCCTGCAGGTTGGGATGAAACTCTGCAGTTCACCATTTGAAGAGCTGACATAACACTACTGCTGAGCATCTGCAAAACTGCACTATCAAGACTAGCAAGTCCACTGCTGAAGTGGAATCTTTTAGCATCAGTGGACAATGCAAAGATCCCCAAAACTCTCTCCCCAAGAAGGGAATTTTGAATAATGACTGCTCCTTATGATGTTAAAAGAGAGATATGCAAAAGTTTCAGGATTGCAATGACACTTGAAACCCACAATGTTTCTTGACAATCATAATAAGCTGGTAAAGAGCACAGCTATTCAGAAAGCACTGCCTATGTGTACCATACTCTAGGAAAATGCAGAATTAACTCCTTATTCAAGACATTGTGCTCACCCTCAGCCACCCTGTGAGGGAAGGGATAGAAGGGCAGCCTGCCCTACAGACAGAGCAAGCACCCTTGGGCCCAAGGTGCTGTGCTTCTACAGACCATCAGGAGCTACAGATGGGATATATGTTTTCTACCCTTCCCACTGCAGCACAAATAAAACCAAACCAGGCTATACTTATTCACTGTAGGCAGAGAAGAAACTGTGATTGAAAGGATGAGGTTTCTGAATCAAATGTAAAGTTTTAACCTCTGCATTCCTAACAGGTTTACTCATGGCTATGCCTGGAGCAGCTATGATGTTCCTGATGGAAACACAGGGAGAGCAGTAAGGTACCTTCACAGCTGAGGGCTAATGAAAAGGCAATTCCTCCCTATGCCTTCCTACCTGCCAGAAGTCAGGCTGCAGAGCATTTAAGTTTTCTTGCTTTTTCTCTCCAATTTTTACTATAAGATAGACAAGAAAAGTCATTTAGAAAGATCAGAGTAGGTAGATTTTAAAGGTTAGTGCTTCAGAACTAAATAAGCTAGAAAACAGAAAAGCAAAGGGGTAATAGATGCCAAACTGCCCTCAGGCAGTATAGCTAGCAGCAGCTCCCCCAGCAAAATTGCCATACAGAGCCAGTGAGCCCCTGCAAAGGTGAGGCACAACTCTCAAGGGGCAAAGGAAGCCAGCAACACCTGTGCCATTTGGTGTGCTGGCCCTTTGCAGGAGGCCAGCTTAAGAGGTAAAGAAAGAAACATTTCTGTATCACAAAATGTCCACTACTAAGACTCAGACTCTCTGCTTGGTTGGTTTTGCATATCTCACCTTAAACACATTCTGCATTGTGTAGGGAACATGCATGTGCATTTCAATCAATCATAGCTTTTTAATGAGTTAATTGTGAAATATATGCTTTTTGCATTTATTATAAGGGGTAGAACAGATGGCAAAAGCTCAAACTAATATATTCATAAAATTAACTTACGCTGCAGGTGATGTTTCTCCATAGAAGGTGGTAAATTGGTAACGTGTTATTTTAATGTTATAATAATGCTGCATTACAATGGAATTTCTAGGAAAGCAAATGTGATGGCCACAGAGATCTCTCTTGAATTCATTATGGTCACTATCACAATGAATACCAATTACAGGAGGTAGAAAGGAATACACTGTTGGAATACATTGACTGCAGTGTGAATTTAAGCATAAGGAGGAGGGAAATTACATACAAATGTTTAAGGTTGAATTAATACAATCTTTTCACCCCCTAAAGAGTGCAAAAGGCTTGTCTCTAAAGAGTATTTTTCAAGTAGCTAACTGTTTCAATACCTCTGACCTGTTTTGCCAGCTCTGAAAACACTCAAATCTACCAGCTGAGATCAAAGTAACCTGAAATCTGTTCCATAATAGAAAGTTACCCTTTCCTTAAATTTTCATGTATTCATATGTAAAATATACAGTGCCTCTCATGCATATCATGACACAGACACATATTGTTCAGTCTATTGAACAATACATAAGCAAATATACAAGCTAACATGCGATAACCAATTCTCCTCCAGCCATCTCATTGCTTTTATTTGAGGCCAACCACTGATTTCAGTAGACTTATTCCAGATTATACACTGAACAAGTGGAAAATCTTGCCAACTGTTTATCTTCCTCCTTTTGCTTTGTTTTACTGCAAACTGCAATAGTAACACTGAATACTGTATACTAATGTCAAGAAACTAAGGCCAGGAATTTCAGAAGGCTCCAAATAAGAGCTTCCCTTGACAACTCAGACTAAAGGAGTTATGTTCTCTAATGTAACATTTCATTAAGATATTGCATATTTATGGATGGCAAATATTTCACTATCACTTGCTTTCTGTTAGTGAAATGGCTGCACACAAATCAATCATTATTTCCTTAGGTTTATTCATTATTTTAACTTGGCAGGTATGTATTTCTATTCTATGGCTGAATGGCAAAAATTACAATATGCTCTGCAGTGCTAGTTGTGATGGATAAAAAAAAGACACAGGAACATTTTTATATTTTGTATAGGTGAATGCAAAATACCTCTCTATGTAAAGAGCAAGTTCAGCTTTTTCCAGAACCTGAATGTGTAATCTAGATGTCCAATTTTTGTAAAAGTCACATGGATCGATGCTAACAGTAGATGAATGCAGAAAAGGTAAGAGTATATTCCAGGAAAAGCCATTTAACAAATAAGAAGCTGAAATTTATAGTCACAAAAATGTTTTACAGTGCTGGCACAGCTCTGACTTTTCACATTGCATAGGTAATGTAACCACTAGGAAATTAAATGTGTACTGACTTACAGAAGCATTCAATGTTACACATGTGCTGGTCTGTTTCTGCATTTTTAAAGAACTCTAATTGCTTAATTTCTTCCTCCAAAAGAACCTTTAGGGCTCTAAAAAAGGGTATTACCCACAATTTCCTACGTGGCCCCAGGACGTGAGGAAAGTAGCTTGCAGGTCTAGTAATATGAGCTATTACCTTATGCACTGCTGCGAAATATTTAGACAGAAATGCAATGAGCCTCTATTATCCTGACAGATGAACCTCTTAGCTTGTGTTTTTCTGAATCCCAATGCTACAAAACTCTATCTTACAGTCAAAGCCTACACAAGGAAAAAGACAGAAACTGAATACACACAGAACTGAGTTGCACTGAACGAAAACCAAGAAATAGCACAGCTCCTCACAGGAGCAGCTGTAGCTATAGTACCATGAAGCTCTAGCTTTTGTGGCATTCAGATAGGGTGTCTACAGTCAGGTTGTCTCCCTATCTGCTCTGCCATTCTCCTCATACATCCACACTGCATGTGTGTTCATATTTTCCTTTCATTTAATTGTTTGGTTTCCTTGGCTGAGAGGTGTGGGTGTGAAAGAGAGGACCATGCACGGAAAAGCTTGAATCCTACAGGTAATAGGGATATAGGCCAGTCCCTACCACTCAGCCCTGCCAACACTTGCTCCTTGATGTGGATCATGGAGGCTGCAGTAACATAGACACTGACACTAAGTCTGTGCACTGTGTGCATACATGCAATGCACATTTGCACTCTCACTGCTTACAGAAGTAGCTTTCCTTTCAGTCTGAAAGGTGCAAGACAGGAATGGGTGACAAACAAGCAAGGAGTTCAGGAAACTCATAACCAGAGTCTCGTCAGTTTAGTCTCAGACAGATCTCTTCTGCTTGCTGGTAAGTCTTTGGCTATATAATTTCCTACTGCAACACTGCAAAACAAAGGAATAAACCTCTGTCAAGAGATGGCAAAGGGACACAGGGCAGCAGCTTGTCAGGAACAGTTATTCTTTGAAATCTATCCCGTGCATTTCTTATGGGCAAATGATCCCTGAAACACAACAAGGTCTGGTATCACCATGCCTCTAAGAATCACACTCCTACAACACTCTGTGATCCCAGTGCAGGTCAACCAGTTATGTTTAGCTTCACAGCCCTGAAGAGAGCACAGCAAGAGAAGGAGCTGGGAGCATACTGCCAATAACAAGGAGCAACACCTTAAAAGAATGGTTGCTACTGTTACAAGATCTGTCTTTGAGTTAACCTCTACATATTCCCATTCTGGGAATAGCCCTGTTCTAGGGCTGCCCTCAATAAGGGCAGGTTCAATAGGGCTAAACAGGTTCATTCAATAGAAACTGGAGGAATGTCTCACCAGAGAAACACTGATCTGAATGGCAAGTTGTGATACAAGCAGGGTAAATGTGCAGAAATCCAAGAAGTGGCTCTATATATTTTTTTGATGGAAGGCCATAGCTGACAGTGCTGAGTTAGCCCAAAGCTCAACAAGACCCAAATCCATATACTTTAAGTCTTGAAATAAATGTGCTTACTTGGGGCTAGATTCCTGCAAGAAACATTTCCTGCTCTCTCAGTAATAAGAAACAGAAATTGAATACAGGTGCACACTGCAAGCTGGCCCTCTCTTGCCCTTTATTTTCAGCTCTTTCAGGACCACTGAGTAGCATTTATGTATCTATTTTATGATATCTTCAAAGTGTCAGTTTACACCAAATTCCCACAAAAGTTCACTATTGGTAATGGACATCATGCATTCACAGAACTTTCTTAAAGCTCTAGAATTATTTCTATATTTTCATCAGAAATAGGCATATACGTTGTGTGAAGATTATTCCTTTGATTTTATTGTTAAACAGCAGAAAACATTTCATATGAAAATAATTCACATAAAATTTCCCCCACTTGGGAGTTTTAAAGCCTCATCTTGCCAGCCTCTGCTTTGGCTTTGCCTCACGCAAAAATATTGGCTTCCCTGACATTTAGAAGTTCTTCTTTAGCACAGCCCTTATGTGAGATTATTTTCCTGGGCTCACTGCTCTGCTAAGAGAATGACAAAAGATAGAAGCTTTTACCATTTAAAAAGAAAGCCATGGTGAAAAATATCCTGAAATGCTGCTCCAACACTTTTTTTTTCTTTCCTATCATCTTAACATTTTGGGGTTTTAATGATCAAACCTGCATTGGTCCCAGGCCAGTCCTGCAGACATCACCACAGACTCTCAGCACTTAGCACACACAGCAGCACCTGTTCCCTTTTTAAGATTCAGCAAGTATTTTTTGTCCACCAGTGTACTCCAAGCAGACCCAGCCTGACCCTTTGTGTTGCTTAGTGCTCTGGCCATGCTCAGACAGGGTACTTCTCACAGGGTTTTCAAACAGCACCCACTGTAATTTATATCAAGTCCTCAGGCTGCATGTTTCAGAGTATGCATCCAAATAGAAGTCACGCTTTGGCTTAGTCTGTTGCATCAACTTCTCTGCATTTCTTCCAGAGGGAAGCTTTCCAAGCTGCTGTTAAAGGCAGCATTAATCTGGAGACTTGCACGTGGTCTAGCACTTGCTGTGTCCCTATTATAGTATCTACAGAGTTATTACTTTTGCCATGACATTTAGACACTTTTGTAGAAACTGGACAAATCTGAGGCCATGTTAAATGTCAAGTCATGGAAACAGAGACAATTCCATGCCAGCTTTTCCCTATATGAATTGTAAAGATAAATTAGAAAGGGCTGGGGAGTGTGAGAGAATATGTAACTTTATATCTCACGTCTAAAAGTCTCTGAGATCCCTCAAAACCATGCTTTACAAGATGGAAAAACTCTGAGATAGTGCAATAAATCTGCAAGGAAATAACCATAGAAACAGCCAAGCCTGCTGCTACCACATTAGCACATGTGTCAGAGCATCACCAGGCACTGGGCAGTGCAGGTGTTCCAACAGCTGAATGGCACTGAGAGGCAAAGACTCATTCTCTTCCTCTAGGTGCTTGAACACTTGTGCTCATTGGCATGGTCATTTCTAGGGCTCAGAAGGAAATGATTTGGCTGCCAAACTGAGACTAAGAATGGGAACTGGCACATTTAAACTTACTGCTTAAAGCTTAGAGAGCTTTAAATATTAACTTGGTTCAACTTGCATCACACTCTTATAGTTATTGCTGCAGAAATTTTAATGTGTTTCCTGCAGCAAGTTGGCACAAGGCTATGTCACACTGCTCTTAGCAACTCACAGGCAACTAGTCTGTATCTGGAAGCAACCAACCTGGGCATACAATTCATCCATTCCTTATCAAGAGAAAATGACTACAGATCTGAGTGAAAAGTCTGCTTCTCCTGCTGTTTACCTAAACAATGATAAATCATCGCTCACATCAGCAAATCTATTAATTAGACTACTAACTTTGTGCTCCTGCTGAGGCAGAGGTTGGAGCAGATGACCTCCAGAGGTCACTGCCAACCAGAATTATTTTACAATTCTGTGATAATTTTCAGTATCCCTGAAAGACAGAACCAGTTAGTGGCTACAGGGAAGCATTTCTGATACTGCATCTTTTACAGCAAAATAATAGATACAGCCTAAGCTGACAGTCACAATTTCTTGTTAAAGCTTTAGATCCCAACATTTATAGGGTTTCTGGAAGCACTGCAGCCATCCATCACTTGATATAAGCTCATGTAAAGGTAGGACCCTGGTTCCTTCCCCACTGAGACTGGGTGCATCAATTAAAGAACACTTGAAATTTCTCTGACAGCTTTACAGAGGAGAAATCAACTCTGACTGCAAACTTCGCTATTTTTAAAGGAAGTTAGACAACTAACAGTGAATTACAGCTGGGGCAGTTAGATTTTCTGAAAGGAAACACCACCTATTAATCCTCTACATCACACAATGTAAGCGGTTTTATGTCAATGTGACAAAAAAGCCACATCTCTAAAATCCACAGAATTCTTCACATTATAAACTATATTCTCCAGTATTTTCCTGTGTCTTAAAAACTAGACCTGCTCACACAGGTCCTATGATGCTCTTCCACTGAAAAGGACTACTAGAGTACAGGCTTAGAGGATTTTAACTGGCTCCTCATGATGTGTCTTCCCAGGCTGACATTCAGGTGACAAAAGCTTTCATACCTGGAAAGCTAAACCCCCTGTTGAATATACCCAAAGAAAGGAACAAAGCACTGAGCAGACACAAGCATAGTATGCTGACTGCATGCAGAAACAGCTGTGTATGTTACAGGACACGTAAGAGTCTCCACATTCTGTGTATTCTAAAGTCTCCAAAGGAACCTTGCACAGTGCTGAGAGAGCAGGGAGCATCTCACAGCACTGCTGCTGTGCTTGTCTTTTCTAGTTTGGGGAAAGCCCTGCCTTGTTCTTTTGCAGTACTCTCTGCCTTGCACAAACCCCAGTGATGTGACACTCTCTGCAATACAGCAGAGATGTGATACTCTGTGCATCACCAGAGAAAGTCCAAGAATTGTGCTTTGCCCTTGGATGCAGATGTGGTTATGATCTGACTCACACTGACTGCCCTTAACGGTTCCATGCTGCCCATAGAATAAAATCTTAGTCTGGATGCTAAAGGGGTTGTTCATTGGGGCAAGAAATGAAAACAGGCACATTTCTGTTGCAAGACTGTAGAAAAGTGCTTCTTTTTAGATCCCCTTTAGCTGACTCTTCTACTAAACAACAAAAAATATCCACATTATTTACGCTATGCTTCCAATATTTAACATGGTGTGGGCTATCAGATTTCAGCTGCTGATGTGGTAACACAGTGCTAATACTAATGGCTCTGAAATGGTTCTGAGAGTGGCTGCAAGTTTTCTCAGGAAATCCTGACTCTCTGCCAACTTGTTGACTGTTACTCCATTTTTCACCCTGTGCTGACTCTCATGCCAATGGTGTGTCAGTGTGTGGGTGTGCACAAAATCACATCTCTGGTATGTAACTTGTAAGAGCCTCTAGGAGCTCTGGAACTATAGAGCTCAAAGTCTTTATTTATAGGTATTTCAAACTGTATGTGTAAGAAAATGGCTAGGGCAGACTATTCTTTAGCATAAACAGCAAAATTTGCTTTTCTCTCCTTAATGCCTTTAAAAAATGACTGAAATTTTCAACACAACTATCAAAGCATGCACAGTTCATTTCCCACATTATTGTTTCCATTTGTTGATATTTATGTTCAACTACTGTGCTGATGTGCCACATTTTGCCATATTTACTTCCCATCCAAGTGATAGGACAGAAAGTTTAACCTAAGTAAAAGACTTCAATTTCACCCCCAAGCTCTACCAGTTCTTTCCCTATGCATATCTGCCTCAAAGCTTGCACCATGATTTCACTGGATTTTGCAGGACAACCCTGTAGGGAGAGGTAAAGCCTTTAAGTAGACTTTTTTCTTTGCTCAAAGCTTCCCCAGGTGTGCTGCACAGTGTACAGCTGGACCAAAGCAGCATGTGAGGCCCCTGCCTATATATCCTGCTGCACACAGCAGGGTCCACAGCTCCCTTTTGTGTTGCACAGAGCTAACCATGTGGCACTCAAACAAATAACAACAGCCAGATGTAACCTAGGGAGAATGTTTTTCACCACAAATATTAATGAATGTGACTTACAAGTTCTTCACATCAATGATTCCTCGAAAGGCCTTTCTAGGGATTCCTTTAATCTGGTTTTCACTCAGGTCTCTGAATAAGAGAAGAGAAAAAAAAAATAGATGGTATTAACAAAGAGAACACATTTTTGCAATCTACATGAGATAATGGAACATACACATGCTCAGAAAAGTAGATGTTTCTGGATTTGTAACATCAGATGATGTTTTCAATTTTCTTTATCTCCTCTAGAGGTCTGTGGCATGAGCTGAAATGACTCTCCAACAAAAACCACCAGAATTCGTGATACAAATGACAGAACTTCCAGAAGGCATCACTCAAATGTGGTCACGACACTGGCACAAAGCCATGATTCACTGGCAAAGTACTAGCAGTCAAATCTTATGCCTTCAAACTGCAATCCTGTAGTGTAAGTATAATTTTCTCACCATGCTCCTGTTTGTTTACTGACTGCTAAAAATACGCTGCTACCCCTGCTCAGATTGCAGGCCCTTATTTGAAATTAATAATTAGGAAAAACATGGCAATTATTCTCTTGAGAGATTTGTAAATTCACAGTGAAAAGGTCTTGATCCACTAAAAAAACACATTACATTGTGTATGAATGGGAACAATAGACTTCTTAACCTTACTTAAAAAAATCCCAAACAAACACAGCAATTCAAAATATCTTTCTAGTACTTAAAACATAACAAAATGCTTCCATTTCAATCATTATATCTGCACTGTTTGCACAGGCTGAGCAATGAGCACTGCAGGTCACAGTTTTCTATTGCACAACCTGCATTCAGTTCCTTTTCCTTTGATTCACTATGAATATTTCCACTAGAATTTTCCAAGTTCTCAACACTCTACCAGTGCCAGTGGAGGCAAGAAGGACAGCACTAGGAAAGGGAGGGAAATGGAAACAAAACCAGGAAGCTGAGATGTTTTCAGGCTAAGAAAAAGCAGTGCTCACTGCAGGAATCACATGATTTCTTTGCTGGTGCCCTGTCAGCATGGAAAAGAGGGAGTGAGTCCACTCCAATTCAGGGTATGAAGAGAGCGGAAGAGAGAAGTGTAAGAAGTTGAAAAGAAGGCAGAAGAGTGGGAAACAAAAATGTCAGTCATAAGCAAATAGACCAAATGGAAGGCATGGAGATGGCTGGACAAAAGGACAAAGAAAGGTGATGGCACAGCACAGGATATTACACAGTGCACTGCTAGGTGTGACTGTGTCCCTCTGTTACACAAGCACAAGACTTTGCCCCACTTTCAGAAACGAGCTCTGGCTTTCTAAGGACTATTAAGAAGGAATAGCAGTCAGCTGTACTCACCACCAGGTACTCTTTTCTGTAAGTACATTTGGTGTTGCAGCAAGCCTCCTTTCTAGTCTCCACCAAATTGGCTTTATCAAATGAGAGGCCAGAAATGAGAGCCTGTCACAAAAGCCCACACTGACACTGCGGGTCAAGATGTGTCAGGCAGGGCTTTCTTCTGCTTTCCATCAGGCAGATAGAAAAAAAAGGGGACTATGTCCTTGTCATGAGACTAATCCAATTTATACCAGTCATGCAGTCTACACCAAATTCTCATAGTAGCCACAATTGTCCATTCAGACCATCACTAACAAAAATGTGCTGCTGGATACAAGTCTCTTTTTCAAGCCAGATTAAAATTCTTTGTGACCTTCACAATTTGTTTAACACTGATCCACACCCTGACCTTTCTTTCACCTCCCCTTTCTTTTGCCAGCAACAAAATATTAGTTCTTTAAAGACAGACCTTCAACCTAGACAAATGATCAGGCAACCCGGGCAAAGAAGAGTCAAAAGTAAAGTGTATTTCAGAGCTCTAAGAAGGAAGTCTTATGCTGAAGACTGATTTCATGACAAGGAGCCGCTTTGGCGTGACAGTGAAGCACAGCAGAGCTACAGCCAGTGCTAAAAGCGTGACAAAATGGCTTAGGAAGGCAAAATTTAGGATGATCTGAAAGCAAGAGACACACAAAGCAGAATAAAAAGGGCTTGGAAAAGTAGAAATGTGTGATCAGATAAAACCAGGCTAAACCCACCAACACCTCAAGCTGCATTTATATGGCATTTTGTTGTGCATTATTTCAAATCAGGTTTAAAAATAAATTAGGTTTTCAAGTATTTTCTTCTAATATTATTGTGGTCTAAAAGGGCTAATTTATCTTCTTGATTCCTGCTTTATCTTTATGCTTAGCTCTCACTCGCACTCAGGCAAAACCGGAGGACTGTAGGAAATTCATCTACTCTCTACAACTATCTTCTTGTAAGTGGTATTAATTTTATTTTCCATTGAGGCATTCTCCTCTAGCTAACAAAACTGCCTCTCTAAACCTCCAGGATTGAGGGGTGATTTCACAAATATCTCTAGTGGTCTGGAGAACTGACAGCCTGCATGGCATTAGGCATGCAGCATGAAAAAAATGCACCACTGAGTACTTCATTTTCTGTAACTGCCTTCTCACAACCATAATCACCCCTTCTGGAGACAGGAATTGTGTTCATCTCTGCTTCCTCACACTGTGCCAAACTTTTGTTAAGCATCTTTCATACGCAAGCAAACACCAATCAGGCTCAGCCCCTGCACTTCACAAGATTTCTTGAGAGAGCAGAAAGCTGTAACAAGCAACTTGTCTACACAGTTTATCTTAAAGTCTCAGCTTTTCATTCCCTACTTCTCATAACAAACATAATGGGAAGTTCTCACTGACACCACGTAAAATAAATATTAGTTATTAATAGCAATTGCAGGAAACCAGATAAACTAATGTGAGGTCAAATCAAAACACAACTCTTAAAAAACATACACAAAGAATTGTGGTATTCAACAAAATAAACAACAAATCTGAAGAAAAATAAATTATGATTATGAATACATTTCCTATTTCTTAAACAGAGGTTTCAAGTCACTTCTTTCTGTGATGGAAGACAAGCCCAGGGCCTGGGTGCATGATGGATCCTAAGGTGGAAATCTGAAACACTCCAGCATTAGAGAAACAGACACTTCCAGAAATCCTCACCCTGACAGACAATATTAGAGAGCTGACCTAAAGCACTTGACCTAAGGACAAACCTTCACCAAGGTTCCTCTGTACAGAAAGCAGCAAGCTGAAAACCAACAGAAATATGTTCATTTGCATTCTGCTAAAATAGACATGTTGAGCTAAAGAAATGTTTTTAGATTATTCTTCCTGTTATTTTGCCAAATGCAGGCAAGTTTCATCCAGCTCAATCTGCCACCCAGCTTTCAAGCAGGGCAAATGGCACAGAGACTGCACAGGCAGCCACAGCCTCAAGCAAGTGCAGGCTCTTCCTGGAAGTGTCTCCCTGCTTCCTTCATACAGAGGTGGTGTCTGATGGAAACAGCTCGAAAAGGCCTTGGCAGCAGATCACAGAGAAAGCAAGCAGGTGAAAAGCACAGCAGGCAACCAGACTGGCTATGTTCAAGCAGCAGCTTCCACAGCCAGCAGCGTGAGCAGAACACCCTTCTCATTGCAGAGCTGGGCAGACAGAGCCACAGACATACTAAAGAACTCTGACTTCACGTTTGCAAGAGATCAGAGATGCAGAAGCAGCTGTGGCTCACATGCCCTCACAGCACAGCAGACCACACGTTAGCCTAACCCACACTCAAACAAGAGCTGGCACAAGCCAACAGGTTTTTTTCTTTTTTAGTTTTTATTTTAATTTAACTAAAATGCTTTGGACACAGATTAACTCCCTCTGCAAGTCCAATATTGTTTTCCTGAGCTTCAAATGTGAATTGCAAGAGCCTTACTGATAAAAGGATTGGAAAGGAAAAAAAACCCACCCAAAAGTGCTGACGTTTTCTAAGTGCCTCTGCTATAAATGCTGGGTTTAGCTTCCTGCTTTAACACTGGTTATTGCATCCTAAGTGAAATTTCTACTATCTAGCAGAGCAATAAAATACATTAAGAGTCATTTTTTTTTGCCAGTGACAGAACATAAATCAGTTAATTGGAACACAGACCCTAGGAACATTCATAAAATAAGAGTCTTCATTTAAGCTGTAGATCTAAAACATTAAAATAGCTACTTTAATACAAAGTTACAGTGGTACTGAAAATAAGATCTGAGAACCAAAAAATCAACACTGATAGAATTATGCTTTGGTTGTCTCCCTTTTCAAAACCAAAACAAACTCTTTCTGAGCATTTACCAGTTATTTCCCAGATTTTTTTTTCATATAGACTCAAAAATTAAAAAATACTATTTTTAAACAAAGAATTGCCTGAAAAGCAGCTTGATTAAGAAATATTTGATGGAGTTGAACACTAATATTTGGTTATTTTTCCTGCTCAAATGGGCTAAGAGAGAGATCACCACTCAGTGTTATTCAATAAAGAACTAGACTTTAACATCCAGAGTTTAATGCAGACTTAAAGAACTAGTCATCAAGAGCCAATGCTTCACACTCAGACATATCTTTCCCATTATCTTATGGTATAGTGATCCAATAACAAAACTGTGAAGTCAGAATTAACCATTAATGGAACCAATGTTCTGCTAAAGTGAACAAAAAATCTAGACTAACTAAACTGATTCTTTCAAGTACCTTCTATCTTATCTACAATTCAATTGTTTGTTGGAATAATAAAGGAGAGCTCACACACAACTCTCTCTGTAGCAGCTGATACAAAATTGTAAGACAAACTCTGACTGATTTAACTGTACATGGGGCTTGAGAGTGCAAAATAACCAGTTGTCTCCCATCATCTCTTCCTGACACAACAATACTGAATGTTTCTGTTGTTTGCTTTGCAAAATAAAACTAATGGAAAGGTATAAATGCTTATTGTATCAAGTGTCAACTGCAGCCAAAACTAAGAAATAAGTACTTCGCTAGCTAGCTTCACTCCAGCTACAGAATCTACAGCTGAGATATTCAGTGAGAATTAGTTAATCCATGTTGGTAGCTTGTTTACATTCTTTCACAAAATAGGATTTCTGGATTAAGAAGATTTCAGTCTTATGCATTTACCAAAATAAGATCAAATGAAGTTTTGTGTGCTATTAATGTTTAGTGACTATTCTTCAACCCGTTTCTCTACAACTGGACTAAAACCAGACAGAACTACTCTGCAAAAGGTCACATATTTAACACAGTCTGGTCACTGCAATTTGTCTCGTTAGCATTAGTATTAATTTGTACAGCATGTTACACATAAACTCTATCCTACAATGTTTTACTGAATTAAATAACACAATTAGTGAGTTAAAGAGTAACAGATGAGGGAAATTAGAGAGTACAATCCAAAGAGAATAGGTATCTCTAAGTAACACATAATAAAAGACAAGCAAGTCAGTGCAGTGGGGAATGATGCAAGTTGGTTTTCCCATAGAGCAAGAGCTGGAGAAAAGGTAACTTCTACAGCCAGTGAAGAGTGGGCAAAGGGACCAATGCTCACTAAGGGAAGAGTTTACAAGACAAAATGGGGTAACACGCAAAGAGGTAGAAAGACCAAGGAAATTCGGGGGGGGGGTTTACTCAATTATTTATATAACAACTCCAGCACAAAATATTAATATTCACTGTCCCTTTTCAGTAAAACCATGACATTCCCAAGGAAGCTTTGCTGTCTCCCAGGGTTTCTTCTACAATCCACAACAACCTGCAATGCCTCAGACCCTGCTTAACCAGCTGAATGGCATAACTTGGATCATAAAACCACAATCAGGACAGCTGCAGCACAGATTCCCTTCCAATTGCTACAGCTTCTTCTTGCCCATCAATACAATGGCCATGCAAAGAAGTGAGCAACATCAATCTGCTCCTATGCACATCCAGCCACTTCTTCTCAGGAAGCAGTGCAGAAGGATGCAGATCTGTCTCCTTTGCAAGAAGGCTGATGTGCCTTACAAGTGTGTAAGAAGACTGAGCCAAGAGAGTAATCACCATGCTTAAGGTATGCAAGAAATGGATCTGAATTTCTTGTGTGGTAAATGTATCTGGAAGTACGAGTGATAGCACACATAAGCTCAAGGATGTAGACATTGAAATCAGATCAAAGCAGACTCTGCAAATATATTCAACCACATTTTTTCAAATGCCTTTGGATCACATTAAGCTAACATTTTATTTATGGCAAAGAACAGAAGAATTATTTTTCCTGCTTTGCCAAAACTCGATGGTAGTATTTCAATGGTTTAAATTAATATTTACCATTTTCAACAGCTAAGTACTATTCTTATGTAGGGGCTATCATCCTAGCATTTCCAAAATTGATCAAAGATAGAGTTTTTCCTGTTCTATAAATGGATTAATAAATAACTGGGTTAGCCATTCAGGACTATTTGGTAACTTTGAGCCTTGTAAAAATGCAAGATAAATTTAAGGGATTTACAATGTTCCATGTGGGAAAAGCATTGACCACAACAGTAATATGAACAAGCCATGGTAAGCCTGACATTCACATCAGCAGCTCTATACTCAGGAGGGGCCTCACACACTCAGAGAAGGAATGGCTTCTCCCCTTCTGTGTGCTCAGCACAAAAGATGCTGCTTACCATAAAGTAGCAGTTGTAGCTCTCTAAGAGGAAAAAATGGGCAAGTCTCGCTGCTGATGGGCTACAAGGCAAGAGCTTAAGAACAACAGTATTGAACAGCAATACTCTGGAAACTTGGCATCACTCCTCATTTTCTAAAAGGCAAAAAAATTCTTCCTTCTACTAGTGCAATAGAAGTCTTGATGTTAACAGTGTCTGAGTTCTGCGAAACAAGAGCAGGTCCTACAGATGTTTTGTACCCTGAACAATGCAAGGTGATTGTGTTATTGCTAAATATAATACAGCTGGCCATCAATGCATGCTCTGGGAAACCGTTGAGAAACTCTTTCTAGCTTTGTTTTCTTTGTGTTAAGGGAGGCAATTCAGCTCAAAAATTCCAATTAAACCAGTCCTCACTGCTTTCACACAGTCATGCACTGCTGCACAAGTGCTCCTGCTAAGCTTCCAGAAGATAAACACCACGAGTTCTTTGCTGATCTGCTTTGACTGTGAGGTGAGAGATGCTAACTATGTACTTCAAACATTCACACAAAGTTTCACGCAGTCTAATTAACCCAAGTCACATACACATACCTCCATTGTGAAGCACAGGACATGGAACAGAGTCTTAAGGACTAGGGAAGGGTGTTCACTAAGCAGTCAAGGAGGAAAGCCTCAGTGGCAGATATTTTAGCATCAGCCTCCACCTTCTCCAAGGTCACATAAAAAACCATCTGTTAATAAAGACCCTTCAAGGGATCCAGCCTGCATGGCCTTTGACAGATTCATGACTTCTGTCCTGACACAACTACAGGGATCACTCAGCACACGATGAAGTCTTTCTATATGTTTAAAAAAGCCACAGAGAAAACCCATTTGTGTTTCTGAAAATCTCTGTCACTTCAAACATCAACAAATATCCCACTACTTCACTAAATTAGACACAGAGCTACAACATTTGGCTGCCAATACACCCAACACAAAACCAGAAAGAAAGCTACCAGAATCTCTTTAAAGACTAGTAAAAACACTCTCTGCATCAATGCCCAATAAAAGGCAACATTTGCCTTTATGGCTGACTTTTACACTTCTACCTCCCTCTTCCTGCCATTTCCAAACTGCCGAGCCAATAGCAATCAGACAGCTTTCAGGAGAGTCTTATTTTAAAGCCACCCATCTTGAGACTGATGAGAGTTTTCATTTTAGAAACCAGCATCTCTTTTGTCTTTTGGAACATACACACACAAAAAAAATTCTAAATTCTATCTCAGTGACATTATACTCAACTTTGGATATGTCCACAGGCACAGTCTGAAAATC
>VWZO01006595.1:10169-30688 GCA_013396975.1 Bucco capensis
TTACCACAGCACGACTGCCAAGGGAAAGTGAAAGAGGAAGCAGAGGGATCTGCCTCCTCAGAGCATGATGCGTATGAAATGGAATACTCAGTTGGTCAGTCTGGGGTCACCTGTCTTGCTTGATCCTTCCTCATAGATGCAGAGTTTCACCCTGCACCGCTCCCGACTTCTCCATGGAATCACAGAAAGTTTACATTCCAATTGTTAGTTGTAATCCAAACATTTTAGGCTTAAGCTATTAGAAGTTGCTAATGTTTTTGAAAACATACTGCCAGCTTTCAGATAAAAGCACTCAATTTTAAAGGAACCTTGGCTGGAAGCAATACTGCCTTAGCAGGATCAATTCTGCTCTAGCTGAAACCAGGACAATCCTTTTTCCCCTTTAAGAAAGGTGTATCCCATCAGGTGCCAATAGACCTGGGAATGAATAGACCTTCTCATGATCAAAGAACCCAAAGTTCCGCCAGTGACACCAATCCCACAGCCACATATTGATAGAATGAGTCCTCCTATTCCTCTCAATGTTTGTCTCCACTACTGTAAGTAGTTGAAGAAAATACTACCTGTGCCCCAGATCCTTCAATCAATCAACCCAGGGCTCTGAACTCTCTTTTGATGGTCCTTGGATTACTGTCTATCTTATCAGACCCAACTTGAATAACTTGTTGGGGATAATAATCAGACTTTTGCTCCAGAATGGAAAATTTTTCTAGTGATGTCCCTTACCCTGCACCCAGGGAGGCAGTAGACTTCCCTCTGGATTGGGTCCTGTCAACATATTGGGCTTTCTGTTTCCCTCAGAGTGGAGTCACCTATAAAAATAACTTTTCTTTTTTTCCTTAATATTGGAGCACACTTTGCTTCATCCTCCTTTAACTTCACTTTGTGTCTCAGTGGTATATTCTATGTGATCTTTAGCTAAAAATAATATGACGTTATTTCACTTTGGGAATTTTGTAACATATACATAGTTTTCACATAAACACTGGACTACATTGTACAGGCAAATGGGACAATTAATATCTTTTCCAGGTACTAGCAGATAGCAGCTCTAAAGCAGTGTTACAGTATATGTAAAAATTGCCCGAGGTATCCATCTTTTCCCCCTTCACCCCCCCGACTGTTAATGTGTTTATTTGTAAACTTGGTGAGTGGTAGCCCTTTCCATCAGCAAAGTTGCATGGTCGTGCGGGTAGGAGCAGAGCCAGTAGCGGCAAGTAGGCAGGGTGGTCTCCGCCCCCGCTGGGTGGTGTCCGCCCAGCGGGGAGACACGCGGGCTGTAGCGGAGCGGTGGTACCTGCGGGGTTGTCCTGAGCCGGAAGCTGATGCACACCCCACCAGCGTCCAGGCAGCAACACAGACCCCGCAGCAGCGTGCAGCAAGCAGCGGCAAACCCCGGCGAGTGGCGAGCAGTGGCAGCCCCAGAGCAGCAACAGCCTGCGACACCTGCAAGCTCTCCCAGAGCAGTGAACAGTGACAATTTGCACCTGGGAGCAGCTGTAAGCAGTGATAGAGGAACCGGCATCATAGCAGCGAAGCGACTACGGCACGCTGGGAGGGAAGGAGCTTTCTCAGTGAGGACTGGTGCGAAACTGTGGTGCTTCCGGCACAGAGAAGGTGGGCGGAGAGAGTGGAGACTCCATCTTCTTGGCAGCAATGCGTGCAGCAGCCGGACCACCTTTCTCATCTCCTCACCATCACCATCCACTATCCGGGCTTCCTTCACTTTTTCACCTCATCTGCCACCTCATCTTGACCAGACTGAACCCTAGCAGGTTTTACTGTGAGTGAGGGGGGCAGCCGGTGGTGTGAGGGGGGTTCAAACCGGGAGGGTGTGTGACGCCCTCTATTTTTTCCACTGTTTTATATATATTTTTCTATGTTAAATAGTTATTCTTTATAACTCAGTCTCCGTGTTCAGTGATTTCTTTCCTTTTTTGGAAGGGGGAGGCTCTAAAGGGGCTTCCTTCTGAGTTTGTCCTCCCAAACCAGGACAAGCAGCCATTTGGTCTGCAGGCTAAGAAACAAAAAGATACATTTTTGCAAGCTGTATGCAAATATAAAATTTACCAATCCATTTATTCACTAACAGGGTTTATCCTTAGCTCCCTGTGCACAGCTTTGCAAATTTCCTTACAAATGACCATATTGTGAATTCAGGGTACACCTGTGTGGTAACTTCCCCCCGCCCCGCCGCCTCTCAGTTGGTAATTAATACTTAGACAAATAATACATTAGATCACAAGTAACTATTCATGTCAAAACCTGGCATGTTTTATAGTGGCACATTTGCTGAATCTTTGTTAAACTGCAGCAGTCTAATCCTTTTTGCCCTCTTCTGACAAGTTTACCATGGAACTTAATACTGTACTTGTATGGGATAATGCCTCAGAATTGCAGATTGAGAGACTGCATGTGGATGCTGCATAGGGAATGGAGGATTAAAGACTGAGAATCTAAATGTTTAGCATTAAAATAGACTGAGCTTAACAGAACATTTTTTGTCTGTATTTTTTAAAAAACAAATAATCATAACCAGTTTTATCAAAATTACTTTGAATATAGCCATAAAACACAGAGATACTATGTATTTACTGTAACAATCAACCTGGGGCCCAGTGTGATATGCTTTGTAGAGATATCTGTATGTGAGTTTGAAAAGATGTAGTAGAAAATACTGAATTGTTTGGAAATGTTGCAGGAACTTTATTTTAAAAAATGCTCTAGTCTAGACCTTTCTACAAATAGTTAGCACATCATGCTCCCCTCTCCTCAAATGTTACATTTTAGCATAACTAGACATTTTTAGGTGAATACATACGTTTGAAAGACTCTCTTTAAGTTAGTGTGAAGTCACTTCTTTGAGGTTTAAGAATCAAAGGAATTACATGACAATTGTTTTGTGCATCTTTGTTTCATGGCAAAAATTGTCTGACAAAATTCTTCTAGTTTCAAATGCATTCTGCTAAAATCTCCAGCTTTCAGCACATAGAAGTGAAGTGTCAATAGATTTCATGTTATAGTGTTCAGAATAGCATCCAGAAAATACTAATTTGGCACATTCATCATTAGGAACCTAATCTGTCATATGGAGGAGCAGTGAAAATTTTGACTGTAAATTGAAGGACCCTTTCTGTATAAGAACGGCCCATCATTTTAGCAGTATTCTGCAATCCCATCAGGTGCACAGACAGGCAGACCGAAGACTAAGCCATTTGCCAGAAGGGAGTAACAGTTTCTTTGCTATGACACGTGACAGAGGAGAGAGACAAGACTGGTGCGTGGACTGGAGGGAAAGTCGTATGGGGAAAGGCTGAGGGAGCTGTGGCTGCTTAGCCTGGGGAAGAGGAGACTCAGGGGGGACTTTATCACTCTCTACAACTACCTGAAAGGAAGTTGTAGTCAGGTAGGGGTTGGGCTCTTCTCCCTGGCAACTAGTGACAGGACGAGAGGGCATGGCCTGAAGCTGCACCAGGGGAGGTTTAGGCTAGACACTAGGAAGCACTTCGTCATGGAGAGGATGATTAGGCACTGGAATGGACTGCCCAGGGAGGTGGTGGAGTCAGTCACCGTCCCTGGAGGTGTTTAAGAAAAGATTGGATGTAGCACTCAGTGGCATGGTTCAGCTGATGCCGTATTGTTGGGTCATAGGCTGGACTTGATGATCTTGGAGGTCTTTTCTAGCCTTGGTTATTCTGTGACATTTAAGTTTCATGACAGTCTTATGTCATGGAAGGAACAAGTTCCTACAAGTGTTTCCAGGTAAGTTTTTTCTTTTTCTTTTTTTTTTTTTAATACAGTTTTGTGGCAAGCCAGACAAAACAATGGAGTAAAAACTGTTTTATTTATGTCTTTTGATTATATATTATGGTAGCATGTACTGGGTATTTCTGGAGTTTTATTCAGTGTATAGACTTCCACAAAAGTTGCTTTAAATATTTAATTTTTTTTCTGATAGGTTCACATGAAACTGGATTATAAATCCCAGAGTTTTTCCAGAACCCAGATGCTACTTTTATAGGCAAAACCTCAATAAACTCAAGCTTTGAATTAAAATCAGCCTAATATTACATTTCCAGTACAGCTGTCACCACATGGCTACGTATTTCAGAAGCTCTGTGTGAGAATGCTACCACTTGTTTGGTAAAGGCTACAGATCAAGGAACTGAGTTCAGTGTCTGTCCTTCTTGTGAATGTTCTTGCATTCCTTCTTATTTCTTTCTTTCAGTATAATATAAGAAAGTAGAAGTTTGGGGATATTTTAATGCTCATTTAAAATTAGAGACAGGCATGGTAGCTTTGTCTCTGAAACTATTAGCTAAGAACACAGAAGCGCTTTCAGGATGGCTTATGTTAAGAACACATAGAGCAATTTTCAGGGATTATCTCTAGTATGTTGAAATGCTGAGAACTTGGTGTTGATAATGGTTCTACAATATTAAGACATTTGTAACTTTTCTAATTAAAAAAAATATTGGGTGGGTAACTTAAGCAGTTGCTTAGACTTAAAGGTGTTTCCATGCTTCAGGAAACATTAAACATTTTGATTTGAAATTCATAAAACATATATTACAAAATAAGAGTAATGTATAGGATTTTTTGCAGCTCTAGGTGCTTAAAATTTCTCAACAGTGGGATAGTATCCAATAAGTGTATTTTTCTATTGCCTCTAAATTTGAATGTTGTGGCTAAAAATGTTTGGTTCCTTATGTTGTTATGGAAATATAGTTTTTTCTTCTTCTGTCTTATCTACTTGTCATTCCATACTTAGATGATCATGGAGATAGGCCAAAATTAAGTGTTTCTTCAAATGTACTTACTTAAGGAAATAGGTAATTACACTGTTACATAATTATATAATATATATATTATATATGTAATTATATAATTATACTAATTATTCTATTTTATATATATAATAGGTAACTCTCACTGACTTCAGTGGAAGCAGAGCTGCTACAAACCACAGCAACCTGGATGCCACACACACACAGAGACTTTTAGATAGAATAATTATGGATTGAAAAGGAAGCAGAAGTCTATCATAAGAAGGCATCAAAAATATGTCTTTACAGACTTAAGAGCAAAGTTTGCTCATGACTAGTGTTAACCTTTGAGAGATGTTGAAACACATTTTCCTGCAACTCTAGTACAAACTAAATTTCTTTCAGAGTTTTAACTCTAATTGATTTAAATATGATCAAGAACATACTTAAGCTACTGCTGTTTCTGAACATAGTTAAGAGCTTTGAAATGGAAAGCAGCCTGGGAGGAACTATTACTTGAAAAGTAATCTTTGTTTTCCAAATAATAATAATACCACTTCCCAAACATTTTTTTTCCCGATAAAGGATAATCCATACCAATACAAGAGATATAATTTAGTCTTTTTTATCCATCTTGTCCTGTGAGATTTTTCATTAATGTGAAGATCTGCCATCATAAAGTATTATTTTGACATTAATATAGCTACTTAGTGTATTATTTTTAGGATCATGTAAAATGTAGATGAGCTGCTTATCCCATTATGAAGAAAGACACGATAATATTTATTATGGGATATGTAAAAATTGCCCGAGGTATCCATCTTTCCCCCTTCACTCCCCGATCGTTAATGTGTTTATTTGTAAACTTGATGAGTGGTAGCCCTTTCCATTGGCTAAGTTGCATGGTCGTGCGGGTAGGAGTGGAGCCAGTGGCGGCGAGTCGGAGCGGTGATCTCCGCCCCCACTGGGTGGTGTCCGCCCAGCGGGGAGACGCGTGGGCTGTAGCGGAGCAGCAGTACCTGCGGGACTGTCCCGAGCTGGAAGCTGGTGCACACCCCACCAGCGCCCAGGCAGCAACANTGTAATTGAAAATAGAGTCATGCAGATGCTCCTGAGAGGATAAGACTTTTAAAATCATATTATATGCATATTCATAACATCTATGTGTTTGTCAGTTCAATCTTTATATTACAAAATGGAATGCAATCAAATATGATGGAAGTGGAATAACACAACAGGATAAACAATAGTGGCTGGTGGGAAAACAGGTAAATAAAAACTGAACAGTAAAATCTCCAAGACTTCCATCAGCTCTCCTCAATACAATGTGCAATTATATTCAGAGCTTATAACAGGTATAGGGTGGAAGTGAGCAGAATTCTAAGAACATCTGGCTGTGCGCGGTTCTGAATAAACACATATCCTGGAGTCCCACAGTGGTGGGATGTAGCGATGGACCTACAATATGTAAAGTGGAAGAAGTCCTGTCAAAGATGGACTTCTGAAACTAATAAAGGAATTAACAAACCTGTGTCAAACACTTACCGTCATGCTGTATAAGTGCTACAAGGTCTGTTTCCCAAAAACCCCCTCGGGAAAATTACTATGTATATTTGACCCTGGCTACCCCTCCCTATTGGCTGTGAAACCCGACCTTCCTGGGCAGTGGTTAGAATGCCTGAGACCCTTTGATCGGTTGTATGCTAATTTCCCCAAATCCTTAAATACTCCGACCCTGGAACAATAAGCTCTCTCTCTTTCCTGCGTGACTCCTGGGTGTGTGGTCTCTGCTCTCTGCTTGGGGTAGAGGAAGCCACGTGGCCAGGGAAACCAGGGGGAGCACTCCTCCCCCCTCCAACCATAAGGACCCACTCCTAACCCTTGGAGGGCTCTTCAGCCACTTGAGTGGGATTTTTTTCTAGGGGAAAACAGAAGGACATATCTGTCCCAGCCCCACTGAAATGAGAACAATTCAGCAAACTTTTTAAATACTCTGTTCTCTATTGCACAAAGCGTGTTTTTAATGCAAGATTGAAAGAGAAGAGCCTGTCCCATTGAAATGGACCTCATGTCATTTTCTTGTAAGCTCCTGTACTTTTTTGCAAATTTTCGCTGTTGTTTGACACTTGCAGTCTGAGGGAGGAAGGATTATTCTACTGGTGAGAACTAAGCAAATTCACTGAGTTCAGTGCCTGCTTGCTGTGTTAATAAAAATCAAATGAAAAAAGCAATCTGATTAAATAATATGTGCCTTTTCCTATGCTGGTGGTGCTTAACTAAGCAAACAGAAGCAATAAAGTAAATCAGTGTTGGTTTATTAAAGATCAGAATTCAATATCTCAATAGTTGAAGGGCTTATGCACCAGTGTTCTCACAGTTTATCTTTTTTATGCAGAGAAAGTAAACATAATGGCACTGTGGGGACTCATTAGGAAAGTGACACTTAAAGAAGTCTTGTTTTCTTGAGAAGATGCTGCCCTATCTCTTCTTGTCTTGCCAAAAGATTATCAGAAAAACAAAAATCTTCATATTGTTTGCTGCTGAAGATGTCATTCTTTGTAATAGAGGTAATTCTTCTTGAAACATCTTTAGGATTTGCAGATAGGAATGTCCCTTACCTCAGCTGCTTTTCTTGTAATGCTCTTATCTGCATAAATACAGATTCCCCCTCACACAGATCTTGATGCACCATCAAGGTAGCAGCCTTTTGCGGGGAGAAAAAGTTAAGGATGTTTCATCTAGTCTTTAGGACTCTCAAAGTTTATACATTGCAAGATTGCACTCTGAGTATTAGGAGGTTCATAGGAGATGTCCAGAAGAATTTAATGTACTCTGCAGGGTGGAAATGTTTTCAGCTAACACCATCTTTGTGAGGTAAACAAGACTTGGCTTTTGCAAATTTAGAAAACCAGAATACCTGTTGCTCACCACTGAGGCTGGTCAATGGCTTTGTTAAAATCAGACCAAGCGTAGACTGAGAATTTGAAATGTTCCCTTTGTTCATAACTCCACTAATGATGTTCAGTTTCCATACCTAGCAAAGGTATTCACACTGTGCAGAGCAGTGCTTGCTAGAAACACTTCTCCAAGTATCATTATGACATCAGATATTACATTGATTTATAGATAGTGTGTCAATAGATACAGATATTTCACTCATAGAAACTCACATACTGGAACACAAAAGTAGAGCTCTGTAGAAGAATTATACATTTAATGCCTAAGACAGGTATATAGGAATGAGTCAGAAATCTGTGCTTTGGTGCCAGCGTTCAATATGGCGTTAGTATACAGTGAATTGTTTTGTCCTGTCTCTTCTTTTTCGCTGACAATCACAAAGATTTGGGAATTGTACTTAGCTGCTGCTTTTATCTGTTGTCTCAAAATGGTAGAGATAACAGGCACCTAGTCAGAAAGATAAGCAATGAAAAACACATATGCAATGGTCTTAAGAAACAGCTCCTTCTTTTTATATACTGGGAACTCCTTGGCACATATGATGCTTTGTAAAAACTTGAGAGCCCTCATGCACTGCTTTTGCCTGCTGCCCAGTTGTAGACTCATTCCACGAAGTTTCCAGTTGTGAATAACTAGAAAATTTCATTTTCTTCAAATCTTGAAGAAATGAGTGAAGATTATGTGGGTGGAGACAGGCAGGGATGACATTATTTTTTTAGGTAAGAGTTAGGTCTAAGCCCTAATCTTGGTAGGAACTCTCTCTTTCTTTAAATGATTTCCAGAAAGCTAGGATAAATGCCATTTCATGTAATATGGGTGATAAAATTAAGGATAATCATCAGAGCTGCTTGAAAATTTTCTAATAAAACAGAATTTGTGTCATCCTGGGAAGCCATGTGGTCTAGTGTAACAAGAACGTCTGCAACTTCTGGCCAGGCATGCAATATGACAGACTTGCCCTCAAAGTGTCAGCTCAGTAGGAAAAATTATCTTCTTCTATTAGCAATGACAAAATGAGAAGAAAGGTTGTTTTCATTGAGCAGATACAGAGAAATAAGTAAATATTAAATGATTCCTCTTTCCTTGCTCACGACAAAACTTGCAAGTTTGGAGTTCACCCTAGTTAATAGTAAAATTAAATAGCAAAGAAATAGAGGTTTCCCTCAGGCACAGTCTGAAAATCACTTGGNAGGTTTCCCTTGATAAACTGTATGAATTTATTTGGATTGAAAAACATTAATGTGGGATTGTGACTTTCAGAACAGATGAATTAAAAGAATTAATTCTTCTCATCTATGATTCAAGCATGTGGAGAGAAATTACATTCTTTAAGTTTCTTCTTGTAATCTGTGAAGAATTTGCAAATGATCTTGAAAGATGAGTTTACTATTAATTTTGCAAGTTCTAGATGGCAAGGGAATCTACCTGATAAGCAAGGACTTTCTAAATGTGCAGAGACCAGAAAGGGGTAGAAGCAAGGAAAAAGAGTGGTGAAGGGGAAGAGAGACCAGTTTGTATCTCAGCCTCCAAAGGCACAGACATTTCTTCACTGTCGCTGAACACAACCTTTGGTCTACTGAAATTCATTTGTGGAAAATCTTGCTATCATGGTTTTCTCAGTGGAGGTCAGATTTGGTTGAGCACGGTATGAGTATTTCTTTCAGAATATAAGAAAACAAGGTACTGTCTACTTACAAGTACCCTCTTAAAAGCCGAAGTATCTCTCCATTCCATTCCATTCCATTCCATTCCATTCCATTCCATTCCATTCCATTCCATTCCATTCCATTCCATTCCATTCCATTCCATTCCATTCCATTCCATTCCATTCCATTCCATTCCATTCCATCTCTCCATTCCATCTCTCCATTCCACTCCATTCCATTTCATTCCACTTCATTCCATTCCGTCACCTTGCTCATCAGACCCTATCCAGGCATTTAAAATGTCAGTAAAAAAATCATAGAATCATAGAATGGCCAGGTTGGAAGGGACCCTAAAGATCATCTAGTTCCAACCTCCCCGCACTGAGCAGGGATGCCAATCACTAGACCAGGGCACCCAGGGCCACATCCAGCCTGNTATACACTGCTGGCTCATATCCAGCTTTTCATCTATCATGACTCCCAAGTCCTTCTCTGCACTGCTGCTTACAATGAGCTCTTCACCCAGTCTATACTCATATCTAGAGTTACTCCTTCCCAAATGCAGGACCAGACCTTGCACTTTGACTTATTAAACTTCATTTTATTCTCTTGGGCCCACTCTTCAAGTTTATCCAGATCCCTCTGGATGGTATCCCACCCTTCTGGCGTATCAACCACACCACTCAGCTTCGTGTCATCCGCAAACTTGCTGAGGGTGCATTCGATACCTATGTCCAGGTCGTTAATGTAGATGTTGAAGAGCACTGGTCCCAAGACAGAGCCCTGAGGTACACCACTCGTCACTGCTCTCCGCCTGGACAAAGAGCCATTGACCATGACTCTCTGATACCATCCTTCCAGACAATTTCTTATCCATCGAACGGTCCACTCAATAGCCTCAATAGTTCTTTCATGGCAATGTGTGAAGAATGCTAACTGAAAAATCTTATATGGAGACCAAAAAGCAATAAATATTTGAGAGAAAAATTAAATTGACAGTTATTTTCTGAATAACTTTAAAAAGAAGGTAAGCTTCTTTCCTTGGATGCTAGAACATATCTGAGCTACCTGACCTATTATACTTTTTGATCAGGATTAGAATTTCTTGTCATCTTTAGAAAGGGGAGGGAGAGGACAAGCTAACATTACTGAGTCTATGTCCAGTGTTAATGGCAAAGTGTCAATATATAAATTGTACTAAATCAGTGCTGTAACATTTACACTAGTCAGAAAAAAGAAACCCAAGTACAAAGGCTAGTTTGGTCAGATGAGTTCATGGACGTGCTCTATTATTACTTTCAGCTGTCTCCCAAATAATAGGACAATTCCTTTGAAAGCACCTGCTCTCATTCAGAAGATTGTGTGTTAAATTTCTTTAGCAGAAGCTGGACTTGAACCTGGTGCTGACTACAAAATCTAGTATTAAATAAATGCTGGCTTGTTGGTATTCATACTCAACTTTAGTTGACATACTGAATCTTCTTGCCAACATTCCCACCTTCTGTTTAATTGGCACTGTATAAAATGTGTTTCTAAGGGAGTGTACAACAGCAGACATGTTCTTCTGCAATATTAACACAGCAAAGGAAGCATGTAATTTATTCCCTGAAAAATGGATGAATAATAAAATCCATCATAATAAATCTTTTTCTGTAATGGTTATGATGACTTCAAGCAGGCAGACCATGGTCTGTTTGTGCAGTACTTGTTTGGTTCTGTACCAAAGTATTAGTGGTGCACTTACGTGGCACCATAACCCACATTTTAGAAGTTTTTCCTTTTTGCTGAAGCAAATTAGACCTGTTATTAAAATTCATTGTAAATAGGAATCTGTTAAATAAACCATGAAGATATTTTTCACCACAATATATGACAGAGCGAGCGTAGTAGCTGATGCTACCATTTCCAGTAAGACTGCAATAATTTGCTGAAAATATTGAAAATATTTTAACTTTTTTAATAAATATGAAGAGATGACATGAAAGAAAAGAAAAATTGCTTCAATGGATGATATTGGAAAGGGCTATGTTAGAACTATGCAGTGGCAGAACACTAATAATGAAGTGAATTATGTCAGTGAATTTTAGTGTATTTTTTAAGTTTGTTGTTGAGTATGAAACTCTGCATGTAATCATCTTACCAACCATAAAGGGAAAAATTAGTGTACTTTATTGGCACAACAGTTTCTATAGAAATCATTCTTAATATTCTGAAGCAACCCAACAGGTTTTCTTAGAAAGACTCTTTTGTTAGGGACCCAGATATCTTTACTCAGAAAATAAGAAAGACTCTTTACTTTCCCCATAAAATGCCTGGAAACAAATATGTATGTTGATTACATGCAGAAGTTACCTTTGAAACATAGCTTGTGTACTTATAGGCATCTTTCAGTGTAGCAGGTGGAATCAGAAGAAGCACTACACGAATATGCAGCTACCTGGAGGCCACTAGCAAATGCTTCAAAGGTCTTCCTAGAGGAAAAAAAAATAGCTTTATATAACAGAAGTCACAAATTTGCAAGTCTTCTGGGCAAATTATAAGATTCAAGCATTCATGCCTACTAGAAAACTCACCATGTTTACCAAGATATGTCACCATTGTAAAATGTCAGTTTTTTCTGTCTTTGAAGTTTTAAAAATGGAACATTCAGTGTTTTTCTGAAGAGCTGGAAAGAACTTCATATGATATTTCATGTAAGGCTTTTCCTCTCCTGTGCATGCCCTTTTGTGTCAACACTCATGTAATTATTTTTGATAGCTTTATAGATCTGATATGAAAGGCATAATTTCATTTACAATGAAAAATAGTGAAAAGATTAAGTCAAAGTACTTATCCTTTGTAGCACATCCATCAGACCCATGATTATTTCCTGCTCACAACTAAGCAGATATTGATGTATCTCATTTAGTGGATCAGAATAATCTCCTTAAAAACAGAAATGCTTACCTTTTGCTATTTTCTTCTGTAAGTAAAAATGGATACCCTTCTATCTTTAACCTCCACCTGGACATAAAGCAAAGTAACAGAGGGCCTTGCTTTACCGTACAGTCCACTGAATGAAACCCTGAGCAGCTATACTGCATATGGCTCCATATGTTGCTGCACTGTCATCTCTGGAACATCTCCTGTTGCCTTCACTATGGCAAGAAATCCCCACATCAAGAACTTGACCCAAAGCCTTTAGCTTCAGCATGATGATGTTGCCTCTCAAAGCCAGGAGGGAACTGAATTACTCCTTTACTGATCAATTGTTGAGTTAGCAATCAAATGGTAATTGACTGTAACTCCATGAGATGACTCATGTGCCTAAGTTGAGGCACACAGTTAAATATCTTGCTGAACAAGTGCCTACGTACTGTCTGTGGCTTCTATACACAAATTTGTCAGCTTTACTTTATTGAAAACCACTTAAAAAAATCTTCCATAAATGAGCCATGCTGGAAAAAATAAACCTGTTGAAGGGATAGATTTACAATGCACTATAATTTCATATTTAAGACACCCCCCCTCTCCTCTTATTACTGAGGCAATCAAAGGTGCCTTGAAAGATTGCTAGAAGTTATAGAATCATAGAATGGTTTGGGTTGGAAGGGACCTCTGGAGGTCATCTAGTCCAACCCCCCTGCACTGGGCAGAGACATCCCCAACTAGATCAGGTTGCCCAGAGCCCTGTCAAGCCTAGCCTTGAATGCCTCCAGGGATGGGGCCTCAACCACCTCCCTGGGCAACCTGTTCCAGTGTTCCACCACCCTCAGAGTGAGGAACTTCTTTCTAATGTCCAGTTTTAATCTACTCTTCTCCAATTTAAAACCATTGCCCCTTGTCCTTTCACTGCAGGCCTTTGCAAACAGGCCCTCTCCAGCCTCCTTGTAAATTCCCTTTAGGTACTGGAAAGTCACTAGTAGGTCCCCCCAAAGCCTTCTCTACTCCACGCTGAACAATCCATTGATGACTACGCTCTGGATGCGACCATCCAGCCAGTTCCTTATCCACTGAACAGTGCACCCATCACATCCACAGCTCTCTAACTTGGCCAGTAGAACGTTGTGGAGGACTGTGTCAAACACCTCCCAGAAGTGATTAAGGGTGCTTTATTTGAGGTTGATAACTGCAGTAGCAAGTGTGAGAAGGAGAGCAAGCAATTGAAATGGATGAAATAATTTTGTGCTTGCCTAATATCACTGGCTTAACATTTGTATTTTAGACTGTCTCTTGCCTAATAACAGCATGTAGTGAAATAAAGGGTTCCTTCTGGAGGAAACTGTTATGTGGTGGAATATAAACAAGACCCATTCTGCAGTGTATTTACCACAGTGCATATTTATATGTTGGGTTTAATTAAAAGTCAGGAATCCTAGAGCTATTTTTTAACTAGATGGCTATTATCTAGTGTCAAAAGCTTGGTTTTAATCATGCATTTTATACCATCATGACCTAGATCACTGGCTGTGACATAGGAGATAGTGTGTTGTATTTCTGAAGAAGATGTAACCAAGCTTGATCGATGTTTTCTCATTCCTAACCTCATTACTACTGGGTTCCCATCCATCTAATAAAATGCTATGATAGAGAGCAGGAAGGTGCTGTAAATCATAATATTCCAGCCACTCCAAACAGATTTATTAGAAATGCTGACTATATATCTTGCATACAGAAAGTCAACTCACAAAGTAGGTTTCTGCTTCTTCCCGTGCTAGAGACAACCCCTTAGTCCCTCCAGTCAAGTTAGGATTTGTTTTTAATGGCAAAGATGATATTTAATGAAGTTATAGGTGGCAGGCTGCTTTGACCTGATTAACCAAATAAATATTCCAGCTGTTACTAGTTTTAAACTGTGCTGCAGCCTGTTAGCTCACTTGCATTGTTACTCCACCACGGAGAACACACAATCGTTAACTAATGAACTGTATTTTTTTTTTTTTTTGAGAAAGAGATAAGAAGCTAAGAAACTGAAACATCCTGCTTTACTACTGCTTTTTCCATGTTTTCCTTAAGGGAGTGTGTCCTAGTTCTCATTTAGTCTGGGCAAGGTTGTTGAAGGAAGTGTAGAGGGAAAAGGGGAAAAATGTGTCCTGTCTGTCTGTCTTTCAGTCTATGAAAGAAAATGTGGCTATGAAAATAAAAATGCCCCAGGCTTGTGCCTGGAGAAAGAGAACTGAACTAGCTGCATCCTGTGAAGTCCAGGCTAAGAATTTTCACTATGCAGTGTCTTGGTATTTTATTTAGGTGTTTCTTCTTGGTGTAATCTACACACTCTAAGAGGTAACAACTGCTGTGATCTTTGCAAAAGGAGAAGGGTCAATAAGGGAAAGAAAAACAGTAAAAGAAAAGAAACAACAAGCAATTTGTTGTTCAATTGTTATAGGGTATGTAAATGGTTGTAGGTATCCGTCTTTTCCCCCCTTCATCCCCCTGACGGTTATTGTGTTTGTTTGTAAACTCTCAGTGGGGGGTAGCCCTCTCCACCGGCTGAGCCGCACGGGCAGGAGCCAAGTGGGCTGCAACGGGTTGGCATGGCAACCTGCACCCCTTCCCTGGCAGTGTCCACTCAGCGTGGAACTGTGTTGGCTACAGCAGGTGCCAGCAGCGACAAGCCCCGGCAGCCCTGGAGACAGAGGCAGGGGACCACCGCTGGAAATGGTGCATGCTGCACCAGGCAGCAACAGCTCCTGGAGCAGCGAACAGTGGCAGCCAGTACCTGTGAGTCCCGGAGCAGCAGTGGCAATGACAGCCTGCACCCATAAGTTCCGGATCAGCTGCAAGTGGCGGTAGCAGAAAGTGGCAGCAATGATGCAACTGTGACACAGCCATGGTGTGGAAGGCAGAGGTGAGACTGGCCCTCCAGGAGGGATGGTCTTTTGCTGCAGGGAGTGCTGGGAGCACCCTTCCCTTCTGAGTAGATGGTGAGAGGGAATGCATGGTCTCCTCCATCTTGGTTGGGATGCACTTGGGTGGTTGGACCATCCCTTTGTATTCTGTCTACGCATCCATCCATCGTCCCATCACCATCACCACTCCACCACCCCGGTTTCCTTCAAACACCATCTCATCTGCATTCTCATCCTAATCAGACTCTACCTGAGCAGATTTTACTGTGAGTGTGGGGGCGGCCAGTGGTGTGAAGGGGAACTGGGAGGGTTTGTCCCACTCTTTATCTTACTGTTGTATGTATATACATATTTTTTTTTTCTCTGTTAAAAAAGTTATTCTTTGTAACTCACCCCCCGTGCAGAGTATACTATTCATTTTTTTTCCTTTTTGGGGAAGGGGACGGTTCCTAACAGGGTCTTCTCTCAAATTGTCTCATCCAACCAAGACATCAATTCAGCTCCAGAAAATGCAGTATGAAGTATGACTTCTATTGTTTCAGGTGTTTGAATTTTCATAATGCTCCTGTGACAGAGGTTCTGAGCTTCTTACACTCTCCTGTGCAGTTTTCTTTGGTGACAAGTTTCATGCAGCCCTTATAAGCCTGTCATTCAAAGGTCTTTGGTAGAAATCGCTCAAAGTTGTCTACCTGTATAGCCTCGTGACCTCTCCTATTGGACTGAGTTTGCTGGCAGAGCTACAATACCCAACTTTCTTTTCTTTCAAATATATTGCAATTAACAATATAAAAACAACAGTGACCTTTCTTTTGGAAATGAAACAAGGTATATATTGGTCCTCAGAATTATTTTCTTTCTGTGTGTGTGACATAGGATGTCAGGCAATCATATGGACATAAGCTGACTAATGGAAGGCAGTGGTGCATATAGCTTACAGGAATTCATCAGGGGACACCAGTGGGCTCTTCTGTGGCTCTTTCACTCCATTTTGAGGAAATGAGGTAGTGTGTAAGCTAGCAGTATTCTTTATTAAATCCTTGAGGGGGAAATGCAATTGTGTTTGTATGCTATCTGCAAGCAGTGTTTTCATTATAGCTTGCTGTGATCTCTAGTACTTAGTGTCAAACTCTTTCAGTGAAAATGACAGATAGCTGTTATTAGTAATCCATGGCTTTAAGAATGTACAAATTAAAAGTAATCAGAGAGAAAGGAGAATTTTACATGGGTTAATACAATCCATTTGTTTTGAAACATGCACTAAAGAGTGGCATTCATCTCTATTTGAAAGAAAAGTCTCAGCTTTGTAGTGATATTCTTAAGCAGATGACAGTAAAATATATAAAGGATTTACTCTACAACATGGTGGTCACTTTTTGGTTTCAGGAGCATTCCCAAAGTTACATCAAGGAAACATCAATACATCCCTAACTGCAATGAACAATTCAAAAGTGTCTGTCAAATGCAAGTCTCACTGGGACAGCCTGAGAACTTCGGTCCCCTATAGATACCTCACCTAACAAGGCGCTGGAGTGCAGATAAGAAAGGGCTACTGCCTCCCTTGGTTCCTTTCTGCCCCTGTAAGTCTAAATCCAAATAGAGTCCTGATTGGAACTGTCTGGAATAATTATGTAAAAAATGGTCACATTTGGTTTTTTCGGTTTTGCAGGTTTGTGTTCATTTACTTATTTATTTATTTATACACTATGAGGAAATTAAAGAGTTATAGGGCAACACACAAAAGTCATGTAAAGTCTGTAAAATTAATATCACAGTACAGGTGCAGTTGATAGCGCATTATTAATTGTCAGGCATAAAAGAGCAATAAGAGACATTAGGATGACTGCAGTTGAATTGCCTGGCAATTATTCTAAGTAACTTTAGAATTAGACAGGAAGAAACCCAACTAATCAATCAAACAAAAAACCCTCAAAATTCTGCACATACAAGCCCAAACTTATCTAATCAAAGAACAAAGAAATAGGGGGAAAGCAACACAAACAGAGAAGGATATTAAGGAGCCACTTTCCTAAAGTGATATAGAGACTCAGTCTTACTCTCTTCATTAAATCTTCATGTCCTGGCTTCAAAATTGATATGTAAGAGCTACCAATTATTATAAAACTGTGACATTAATCATTGTACACAAGTGTTTGTGTACATTTGGCAGTGTGTCAAGTTTAAATATAGTAAGACAAAAATAAGCGATGGTATGAGTCTTCATTCCCTCATCTTAACTGTTGCATCAGAAGCCTAGAGCTCTCTCACCACATTATAGAGCTGTACCTGCTAAGCTTCTCACACAACTGCATATGTTTAATAACCTTGGGGTTTAGTAACCACAGCAGAATATTGTAACAAAGAATTGTGTTAAACCTGAAGTAAATAAGGATGTTTTAAGGTGAATTAGGAAATCTAGGGGTAATGTTTTGTCAATCCCACCTAACAGAGAGAAAAGCAAATTTCAGGGCCTAAAATCAAGGGAAAATAATGGTTTGATTTCTGTAGCAGAGGAATAATTCCTCTGTTCTGAATAATCCAGCAGAGACATAATATGCTGCTTCCTTTCCTATAAGTTGTTTTAATTTTCTCCAATCTTCCATTTTCTTTTCTTCACTTTTTTCTGTGTCCTCAAAATCCATTGCACTTTCTCATCTTTAACTCATTGTCTCCAATTATGTTCCTTCCTCACTTGAGGGATGGATGAGTCCAAGTTTCTCCCTGAGCTGATAATGGGGTTTTTACACTTTTGATATCTGTTTTTCTCCAAATCAGTGTCTCTCTTCTTGCTGTTTTTTCATAGTAATATGAAACCAGTACTCCATCAAGTTAGGAGCAAACTTAGACATGTTTTTTTTCAGAGTTTAGGTTAAATCTCTCTACACACTTACGCATATCTAATTGTACTAGTGGTACCGAGGTGCAGATGGTGTAAAACATTAAATTAATTTTAAGTTTTAATTAAATGTAATTTGTTAGCTAAGCTTCCTGAAAACCTCTCTGACACACAAATTAGCCATTTTGGTTTAACCCCACTCATATTTCCAGCTCTCTCCTTTCATGAATGTCACAGATCATTCACTATTATCTTTGTATTTTTGCCATGCAATTAAAAGCAACAGTCTAAGTGGTTTTTAGTCTTTCCTTATTATTAAATGTCTGTATCTTAAACACTTGTTTGGAGATCCAGCATTTAAGACTAGAAACAGAAGCAAAATTTGAACTACTTACTTGTAATCTTACCTTTCTATTTGCTGTAAAAATGGTGTGACTGGTAGGACCAGCGCAGTGATCATCCCCCTGTACTCAGCACTGCTGAAGCCACACCTCGAATACTGTGTTAAATTTTGGGCACCACATTAAAGAAAGACATAGAGACATTGACACATATCCAGAAAAGAGCAATGAGGCTGATGATAGGTCTGGAGAATAAGTCTTATGAGGAGCAGCTAAGGCAACTGGAGTTGATTAGTCTCAGGAAGGGGAGGCTCAGGAGAGACATCATCTCCAGGGCAGACATTATCTCTCTATATACCTGCCTGAAAGGAAGTTGTAGCAAGACAGAGGTAGGTCTCTTAACCTGGGTTACCAGTGAGAGCACAGGAAGAAACACGAAGTTGCACCAGGGGAAGTTTAGATTGCATGTCAGGAAAAATTTCTTCACTGAAAGGGTTGTTAGGTATTGGAGCAGGCTGCCCAGGGAGGTGGTGGATTCACCATCCCTGGAGGTGTTTAAAAAACATATACATGTAGTACTTAGGGACCTAGCTTAGTGACATGGTGGTGATAGGTAGATGGTTGGACTTTATGGTCTTAAAGGTCTCTTTCCACCTTAATGATTTTGTGATTCTGTGATTCTGTAACTCACACACCTGCTCTGTAGCTATATGATAAATAATCAAAAGAGTGCAAGTGCTCAGTGTTATTGAATTGGACCCTTCCATTTAGTCTATTGCTTTTCTAATTCAGGAGTGATGCTTAGTAGGTGTGATTGAAGAGATCTCTCTCTAATTACAGAGATCTCTCTGTGCAGCATTGGAGGACATTTTTTTATTATTTACACTGTTCAGTCTGGCAGTAATATTTCTGTCTGCCAACGTCAACTACATTGCTCTTAACTGGTGCAGATCAGCAGTCTGTGATAGCTCTGAAAAACCAGTCTGTATCACATTACTAGCAGATGTATTACTGCTTGTGCTGAGAGGAGCGCAAGTGATGTAACAAATTAGATGGCACTGATATAAAGGACTAACTCTAAGCCCATGAATAACCAAGAAATTGCTAGAAGTCAACTGTCAATTATTTACTGCCCATGTGCAATGTAATATTAATAGCCAGGAGTCTGCACTTTTCTCTCTCTATTACTAGCTTAGTGCTCAATTACTTGATTTGACAGAGGTAGAATTCTTTTCAAGGCATTTTGCTCTGAACTGTTATTGAGAGATTAGCAAAAAAAAACAATGAAGAAGACATGCTGAACTGACAGGCTACAGGACCTCATTAAATGGAAAAGATTAGTTTCTGAGTTACTTTCCTTTATCCTACTTGTTAGCACATTATATCCACTTTTTCTTTTCTAATACTAAACAGCACAGTAAAAAACAATTCTTGCAAGAAAAGCAGACCATGTAGTATATACTTTTCACTTATCTCTGGGCAGAAGGTCTTAATAAATTGAAAAAACTCAGCTAAAATTGAAAGAAAATATGATATGTCTGAAACTGTAGTTAGAATCATAGAATCATAGAATGTTAGGGGTTGGAAGGGATCTAGAAATATCATCTAGTCCAACCCCCCTGCCAGAGCAGGATCACCTAGATGAGGTCACACAGGAATGCGTCCAGGTGGACCTTGAGTATCTCCAGAGAAGGACACTCAACAACCCTCCTAGGCAGCCTGTTCCAGTGCTCTGTCACCCTTACTTTAAAAAACTTTTTCCTCATGTTAATACTAAACCTCTTGTGGTCCACTTGCCCCTATTCCCTTTTGTCCTAACATTGGATGACATTGAGAAGAGCCTGGCTCTCTCCTCCGGACATTCACCCTTAACATATCTGTAAATATTAATGAGGTCCCCTCTCAGTCATCTCTTCTCCAGGCTGAAGAGACCCAGCTCTCTCAGCCTGTCCTCTAGGGTAGATGCTCTACTCCTTTAATAATCTTGGTGGCCCTGCCTGGACTCTCTCCAGCAGCTCCCTATCCTTCCTGAGCTGGGGGGTTGTGATGGCATACATGAAACAGGAAGTTCTTTGTGTCCACCTTACCTCCTCCTCCTTCTCCCAANTGTGATGGCATACATGAAACAGGAAGTTCTTTGTGTCCAC
>VWZO01006596.1:0-23083 GCA_013396975.1 Bucco capensis
AAGAAGGCCAATGGCATCCTGGGATGCATTATGAAGAGTGTGTCCAGCTGATTGAGAGAGGTTATCATCCCCCTCTACTGTATGCTTGTGAGGCCCCACCTAGAATGCTGTGTCCAGTTCTAGGCCCCCCAGTTCAAAATGGACAAGGAGCTACTGGAGAGAGTCCAGCACAGGGCCACCAAGATTATTAAGGGAGTGGAGCATCTACGCTATGAGGACAGGCTGAGAGAGCTGGGTCTCTTCAGCCTGGAGGAGACTGACAGGAGACCTCATCAATGTCTACAAATATGTTAAGGGCAAGTGTCAGGAGGATGGAGCCATGCTCTTCTCAATGGCATCCAGTGTTAGGACGAGAGGCAATGGGAGTTCATTGGAGCATAGGAGGTTTAGTGTAAACATAAGGAAAAACTTTTGCATGGTGAGGGTGATGAAGCACTGGAACTGGCTGCCCAGGAGGGTTGTGGACTCTCTTTCTCCACTGTTCTATGAGTCTATGATTCTGTTTCACTCCTTTAGTGCTGTTGTACCTCCTCCACCCAGTACTTCCCTGTCCTTTGTGACTAACTGCTCAACTGTCTGTAGTGTCTAGATCTTGGAGCAGATCAAAAAGTTGCACCTAGGAGTTGTGCCACTGTGCTCAAAGAGAGACAGATGTGTGGTATATTCTTATGGAAAGCTGTGTGGCTTCCATTCTGTTTCAGCAGCATCTGTACCAGATGTGTTCACCAGGGTGTGCAGGTCCGTGCCTGCTGCAAAAGTTTGCCTGGAACAACCCTGCATATGATCAACCAAAATAGTGAATTAGGGTCTATGAAAAAGCCTTCATTCTAGCTATGCTTATTGTTAGTGACCATTTCAGGCTTCTCAGGAATGACTAATACAAAAGAAAAAAATCAATGACATGTATAAGCAAACTGAGGAAATCACTGAAGAGTCTTTTGGCATTTTAATCTTCACAACTACATTACACTGAAAAATTCAGTCCTTCCTTATTTTGGTAAAGAGAAATGAAAATGTAAATTTGAAGCATTCAGCATCCTACAAATGAATTTTAGCCAATTCCTGGATCTAAATCTCACTAGAAGTGAAAAATGTGATAGATATTTTACCCTGATTCCCACCACTATTTTGAACAAAATAAATTCTACTAAAATGAGGCAGATATGTGAGAAGACAGGTATAGAATTATTTCTTTATTTCTTCCTTCTCTCCCCAGCTTTTTAGCAATATTATTACAAGAGGATTAGAACTTCAACTGAGTAAAAAGACTTTCTGATTATGCTGAGATATAAGTTTCTTTCTGTTCTTTCTCTAAAGAATAAGTTGAGCCTTGAAGATTATTCCCATGTAGGAAGTGTTTCTCATACTTCTACAGATGTTCATATCTTTAGAAGAGATAATGGTGAAACATTTCAGAGCCAACAGAAAGTTGCTACTCAATTTGTGGAAAACACTTTTTGGATAAGCCAGTTATGCTATTTGCACTGTCAAAGAAAAGCAAAGCATATTGCACTGCTTTGTTTTCTCTAATGACTTTGATATAAATATCTGAGTAAGCTGATTGGAATTCTGTGCTTTAACATACTAATGAATTCAAATCTATATATAGCAGTGTTGAAATGTTGTTTTGTTTCCTGTCTCTACAGCTGGAAAGTTCTCTTTGTTTAGAAGAATCCCTAAATATGCTGAAGGTTTTATTGTTGGTTATGTATGGGTTTCAGCATTGTTTTATCTCTCAATGTTTTTTTTCCCTGCTCTTTATATTTTAAAAGATTTACTCAGATGGTTTTATACTTTGATTTTTTTTTATTTACACTTGCAAACAGCAAAACCTGTTTGTATCCCAAAATGCTCCCTTACCCTGGTCAGTATTTAAAATTATCAACAATTAAACACAATACATTTGTTTTTAATGAAGCAGTTTCTTATAAGCCAATACTTGTCCATGCTGTACCATCACCAGCAGTTTCACATCCCTCTCAAAGCCAGAAGAACCAAAACTCAACTTGCATGTTCGTCTAGAACTTCTTGGATCTGGGTTACTTTACAGCAAAATAAAAAGATTCAAATATGTATACTTCACTGCTCCTTTTACCTTTTCTTCTAATGTAAACACCCCTTCTCCAAAGTCAGCAGTGGCACCTGAATCCATGCTCTTATCACAACCCTTCCATGGGACAGAGTTTGTATCTCTTCTCTTCCAGTTGTTTCCCCACCAGCATTGCCTGTCTCCCTAGCAAGCTGGCTCTCATCCATACTCTGATCCCTGCGAGATACTGGATCAGTCATGGAAAGAGGAACATGCAATAACATTATAAGACCAAGGGTCTTCTCTGATTTATCCAACTGTCTCTCTGCTGCACACACATGCACTGAGTTAAGATAATAAGTAAGACTCCTAGCACAGTTGGAAGACTGCCTTTGGAGTTGATGTGAAATGACTTAATACAAATCTTTGGGACCCTTCAACTATGAATGAATAATATTAATATAGTCAGATTAACAAGGTACTGGAATTGGAAGAAATGAGGTATGGGAGCTGCTACATCATAAACTTCACAACAGCCTTCCCTAAAAGAGAAACACAGGCCTGTCTCTGCAGGAAGGGATGTTGGGAAAAGACATTCATTGCTGGTGAGGCACAAGAGACTGTGATGGTTCCTTAAATGCTTGAAATCAGGGTGTTCCTATTGATCTGGCATTTTCTTGTGAGACTAGAGATAGGAAATGGACTAGAGTGTTAGGGGAGGAAGAATCAGTGACACAGGACACACCTGTAGTCTAAGGTGTTAGCAGATAGAACTCTGTAAGACTGGCTGGGTTGGAGGACAGTGCTCTGCTCTTTTTCTACCTGTACTCTGACTACATGAGAGTCTGGCTTCTGGACAGTTTGCCTCAGAAGGCAAACACACATTGGAGACCAGTATTATTGGCTTTAAGAAAAGCTGTTTAAGTAATTGTTTGTATGCTGTGGCTGTGTGTAGGAATCCCCCAGCCAGGCTCAGGATGGCCAGCTATATTATCTAGTGTCCCCTGGCCATGGGCATTTGAGAACAGTAGTTCCTAATTAGGGTAGTTCAGACTTTTGGTGTGGATAAGACCTCTGATTTCTGAAGTGCCACAGATGCATGTTGGAGCTCACACACAAACAAGGAAATGCTCTTACCTTGGAAATTCTGCAGGGGAAGGTTTTGTTTCAGCAAAGGTTTAGGCTCTGCTCTGCTCATTTCCATGATCTTGGAGAGATTTTGCAAGCCAGCAGCAGCAGAAGGCCCACTCCTAGTGCCACTGACTCCCTGTATGAGCAGATGAGTGGGGTAATTTAGCACAGTTTCTCAGGAGCATATAACTAAAAGGAATCAGGAAGAAAATAGGGAATTTGGAGCAAAAAATGAGGTGTTTTTTTTTTATCAGTTCTTCGTTTATATCTTCAGATGTCATAGGAGAGCCTAGTTCTAACCAAAGCCATTACTAACTAATTTTAAATTAGCTTGGCAAGGGTGACTTTTAGTGTCAAATTGACTGAATTAGCCACGAGTTTTAAGTCTGATCTATGAATAACTGTATTCTCAACAGTGAATTCTTAATGTAGTTTAGAGTAATATAATTTAAGTATATTGCAAGTGTCAAATATTGATTTGGAGTTAACTTACGACTTATCTCGAAATCATGGTGCTGTTTCTTAAGGCTAAAAACATCTGACTGACCCTTTACTTTATTATCTTCTATATTTTATGAGCAGTATTAAACTTCTGTCCTTCTAAAATGAAAATTTTCAGCTGCACACTCTCCACAGGAATGTATTTCTGTGGCTATGAAGGCAGTTGAGAAACTCTCTGGTACTCAAATATGCTTTTTGAAATTAGGAAATAGCAATTTTCTTTATGGAATTGTCATGCTTCAGGCAAAGGTGTGACTTCAGCCTGCATGGCTATTACAGAGCAAAATTGACATTACAAGGTAACTCAGGTGTCACAACCAAAGAGTTGTTGGAAACTAGAATCTATTACCAGCCTCACACAGAAAGCTGGAGAAATGGATCATGGAGTTATTCTCTGCAGTTTTAGTGATCTTTTTGGCCTCACTGTTACCAACTCCTGCACTAGCTGGTAAAAATATATCAGGTAGGCTAGCATAAGTTGCAACAACAGCAATGAAGATACATATATCCTTTGCACTTCTGAGAAATTGATAAGGAGAAGGCTAAATCACCTAGGCATCCAAGCTCAGTATTTTTGTTTCAAAAGAAAGATATGAAAGTTTAATAAATAGTCTCCTGAGCATCAGTTTGAGCTAGCTTTTAAACTGCCAGTGTTTCTTTTCCAGCACAGGTACCTCAGAGTTCAGTACACAGCAAATGTTCAGCTGAGAGCTTTTACCCTGTGTTGCTCTGGATGTGCTGCTCCTGGGTTCAGTTATTAGGTTATAAGTGGCCTCTACAAACTGCAGTCTCACTTTTGGCATGCAGTGTAAAACACTGAAGAGAATTTATCTGCTTTAAGTGGATGAAGATGAGATAAAAAGACAGGCAAAGGAGGAGGATACCTATGTGGATAAAGTGTCCTGGTCTAAGAGCAGCACTGCAGTCAAGAATGTAAGACAGCTAAATACCTGGAGTCTGGATGCTTCCAAGATAAAAGCTAGGTCTTCTAGTGACACCATGGGAGTCCAGTCAGTTGTTGCTAGGAAAAAAACCTGTCAAGCTTCTTTTCAAAGACACCTTTTCCTTTGGCTGTTTGACCAGGTTTTCTTGTGTGCCAGAGGAGATAGTAGCACCAGGATATACCTTAACAGAAGGCTTTTTCAAAGTTTACATGGGACATGAGGTCAGCAAGGCTTAGGTCCTGCAGTCTCTGTAGTGGGCACAGTGATGTGCCTTGTGTGGCATTAGAAACAGCCACCTCTGCATCCCTATCTTGAACAACTAGGCTCTTAGGCTCTGAACAGAGCTGGGAGGCAGACCACATCTCTAGGAACTGAAGTGCTTACACTAACCACTTGGTTTCTACAATAACAAGGAGGAAACTACAGATAAATACAGTTCAAGCTTTCACACCTGTATTTAGAACACATGACTGAGAAGCTCATTCCCCTGAAGTAGTTGGTCATAAAACCAAAACACAAAGAGCAGATGGCTTGTATTCTGCATATGAAACAGCAGCTTTGCAGAAGCATCTGCAAATGCAGGGTAGCTACTGTGAACAGAAGCCTTTGCACTAAGGGTCACACATTAGGGGTTAAGGGAACAGGCAGAGGCAAACACTAGCCCTAGCCAGCAGTGTGCCCTCAATGCTGGCTTTTGCATGGGGCAGCAGGCTGGGGTGGTGCACCACAGGGTGACAGATCTGGACTTGCTGGAGAAATATGGAGTGAAATGGAACAAGCATCCATGGAAAGCTAAAGGACAGAAAGGAAGATGTAGAAATGTCTGACATCATGGGAACGATTGCTGAGTGTGAAGAATTGGCTTAGAAGAACATAACAAAGGACTTCATCTACAGCTGCAAGATGTCTAGACTGCAGAACTAAAGGATGTTTTGGGATAGCAGGTTAATTGCTTAGGACTGCTTATTACATAGGTAAAGATACTTGTGCCTAATTAAGCTGAACTTGCGAATTGTAACGGGATTACGTGACTAGTTTCTGTACACCTTATACTCCCCTCTGCAGGTGCTGAGATAACACTGTTGTAAACTACCTAGTGAGAAATACCATGGGAACCTTGGGCCCTTGGAGGGAGAAGAGTATATAAGGAGTTGTATGTGAGACTAAAGTTGCCTCTTTTAGCACCTCATATTGTTGGTGATCAAGGGGTCCATTATTAATTGGTTTTGTCATCACAGGACTGACCTCAAGTGCAACGTTATAGGCTTGGGGAAGGATAGATGGATTGGTGTCTGGCTGAGAAGGACCTGGGGGTGCTGGTCAATAGTCGAATGAGCATGAGCCAGCAGAGTGCCCAGGTGACCAAGAAAGCTAACAGCATCCTGGCTTGTATCAAAAATAGTGTGAGGAGTAGGAGCAAAGTGATCATCCTCCTGGACTCAGCACTGGAGAGGCCACACATAGAGTACTATGTTCAGTTTTGGGCTCCTCAGTCCAAGAAGGACACAGAAGCATTGGAGTGTGTCCAGAGAAGGGCAAAGGGGCTAATGAGGGGTCTGGAGAATAAGTCTAATGAGGAGCAGCTGATGGAACTGGGGTTGTTTACTCCAGAGAAGGAGAGATTTAGGGGAGACCTTATCTCTCTCTACAACTACCTTGTAGAGGTTGTAGCAAGATGGGTGTAGGTCTCTTCTCCAGAGTTAACAGTGAGAGGAGGAGAGGAAATGGCTTCAAGTTGCTGCAGGGGAGGTTTAGATTAGAACTAAAGAAAAATTTCTTTACTGAAAGGGTTGTTAAGTCTTGGCCCAGGCTGCCCAGGGAGGTGGTGCAGTCACTGTCCCTGGTGGTGTTTAAGAAATATTTAGATGTTCTTCTTAGGGCCATGGTTTAGTGGNAAGAGTATATAAGGAGTTGTATGTGAGACTAAAGTTGCCTCTTTTAGCACCTCATATTGTTGGTGATCAAGGGGTCCATTATTAATTGGTTTTGTCATCACAGGACTGACCTCAAGTGCAACGTTATAGGCTTGGGGAAGGATAGATGGATTGGTGTCTGGCTGAGAAGGACCTGGGGGTGCTGGTCAATAGTCGAATGAGCATGAGCCAGCAGAGTGCCCAGGTGACCAAGAAAGCTAACAGCATCCTGGCTTGTATCAAAAATAGTGTGAGGAGTAGGAGCAAAGTGATCATCCTCCTGGACTCAGCACTGGAGAGGCCACACATAGAGTACTATGTTCAGTTTTGGGCTCCTCAGTCCAAGAAGGACACAGAAGCATTGGAGTGTGTCCAGAGAAGGGCAAAGGGGCTAATGAGGGGTCTGGAGAATAAGTCTAATGAGGAGCAGCTGATGGAACTGGGGTTTGTTTACTCCAGAGAAGGAGAGATTTAGGGGAGACCTTATCTCTCTCTACAACTACCTTGTAGAGGTTGTAGCAAGATGGGTGTAGGTCTCTTCTCCAGAGTTAACAGTGAGAGGAGGAGAGGAAATGGCTTCAAGTTGCAGCAGGGGAGGTTTAGATTAGAACTAAGGAAAAATTTCTTTACTGAAAGGGTTGTTAAGTCTTGGCCCAGGCTGCCCAGGGAGGTGGTGCAGTCACTGTCCCTGGTGGTGTTTAAGAAATATTTAGATGTTCTTCTTAGGGCCATGGTTTAGTGGCATGTTAGTGATAGGTGTGGTTGGACTTGATGATCTTAGAGGTGTCTTCCAACCTTTGTGATTCTGTGATTCTCTGTTAGCCATCTCTCCCTATAAGGAAGCATGGGGATTGCTGTCGCTATGAGAATATGACAGCCACCTTCACAGGCTTTTGACAGTGCTAGGAAGGAGCTTGTACAACAGTGCCTCAACAACTGTTGGAAAAAGAAGTGGCTCATAGCTGCCCTAAGAGGGTATCTAAACTGATCTCCTCCAAGCTGTCAGTATGGCCTGAAGATGCATGCTCTTCTTACAGACAAGTGAGTGTGCTGCTGTTAGCAGCTCATGACTGTCAATGTACAGTGATGGGGCAAGATCCTAAAGAAACAAAGAAAAAAAGAATCATAAGGGTAATCCAACAGGATGTTCAGGAGGAAGTGGTCCTGGGCAACCCGCTCTGGGTGACCCTGCTTTAGCAGGGGGGTTGGACTAGATGATCTCCAGGGGTCCCTTCCAACCCATAACATTCTGTGATTTGCTTATTTGTTTCCTTCTTCTTCTTCATTAAAGCTTACTGAAGTCCAGGAACAAAGTAGAGCAGAAACACACTTTTATAAATTATTCAAGGGTGCTGCTGTTTCCAAGAAGAAGGCAGGAGGGCTCTGCCTATAAACCATTAACATGACATTTTTGAATTGTGATAGGTGGCTTGGGAGAAGAAAGCTGAAGAATGAGCAGAATACTGTTCTAAGGAAGCAAAGACATTTGCTGAACCAGAAACAAACCTGCTTTATGACTGAGTGATTGAGTCTGGGAGGAAGGGAGAAGGGGTGGAGGAAGGGATATTAAAATCTTTGAGAGTCTTGTCAATAGGTTACAGAAGACCTGTTCAGTGCTTCTATGGGAAATCAGAAAGAGGGTCAGAGACAGAGTCCAGCTGGGTTCCTTTGCTATTCCACTCCTTTGGTTAAAATTGGGAGTGATCCTCTTGCCTTAACTTAAAATATCAAAACCCTCTTTTGTTTGCTATTGACAATTTAGTTTCTTAACTCAGTTGTGATGTGCTTGATTTCCATGGAAACTCCAAAGTACAAAAGGTGCAACAAAGGTGGTTTTATTTTGTTAACCTCAGTAGGTAATAACAACACAACAATGCCAAATTCCCTCATCTGAAAGAGCATTTTTTTTTAGCTGGGAAGCCCTAGGGCAGTGCCAGATGCCCTCTATATAATGACATCCCTGTATCTTAGAACTCAAATACTATTTTGGACAGATTGAAGATAGGTTTCTGGGTGAATGAAACACCTCCAAGGAGCACAGACAGTGAAACGTCTAACCTTGAATGGAGCAACTATGTAGAATTTATGAATTTGCCATGGTATGTTTTGGCTATGTACCTTTAGTTCAATGTTTCAAATCTTTGACTCTTAAAAATTTTGCCCTATGACCTTACTTTTTTATCCCATAGGTGATTCAAGTTTTCTTTTCCAAATGCATGTTTTTTCTGCAAAAGTGAGGTCTCCTACCTATATGTAAGAGCTAGGGATAAAAGTTGTGTTCACAACAGGCTAGCCTACAGAAGTAGGTTTTCTTCTCTTTTTCTTTCTATATATAATTTGTATAAGTTATTTAATTTCCCAGTTGATTTTCTTTCTTTAGACTTTTCTCCTCCCCTTTTTGATTTTTTTTTTTTTGCTCCTCTCTGTCCTACTTCTGTCCTGCAATATATGATTTTCTTTTTATCTGCTCACTGTTCCTTTTCCCCTAGATATACAAGGCCAATAATATCTGAGTCAAATTTTTAGGAGATGATTACATTTGAAATGTTGCACAGTGATGATCCTGCCCACTTTGCCCAGGCAGTGCAGGAGAATAACATCATTGCAAATTTAGGCAAAGGTAAGAATCAGAACTATGTCTTTGATTGAGGTTTCCTCTACTCGGGGCCCCTAAAATGGAAATACCTTGTAATGGGTTTGTGCTGGGCTGCTTAAGTGAGAGGTTCAGGAAGGGTCCCCTAGGTCTGGTGCTCGTCCTGTGTTTGGACACGGATGAGCCAACCAGCACCTCTGTGGATAGATTATTTAAGAGGGAAAACAACTTGGTGGTGAGGTTTCCTGTGCAGTTGTTTTGTGTCGCAAGATGAGTAGGGAGAGAGAGTGGTGCCTTCCTTCTCCCTGCAGAAGAAGGAAGGAGTTCAAGGAACATCCTGGAGTGACTATTTCCTCCAGGACTGGCAGAGTGGCAGCTGCCTTTGGAGCCCTGCAGAGCAGTTGCTGGCAGGGAGATCACTGTGTGGGCTGTGGAGCAGGAGAAGCCCACGCTGGAGCACGAGAGATTCTCCCAAAAAGACACAAAGACTCCAGAGACTTGTGGAGATTGTGCTCCGTGGGAGGGTCCTTGCCAAAGGAAGGACAGTCAGAGGGTTTTTCCCTGAAGAGGATGGACTGGTAGCATCATGGGCTGGATTGGACTGGGATCCTGCTCCACCCCTTTCCCTCTTCCTCTGCAGTGCAGGATGGGGGGGTTCTTCCTCAGGAGCAGGGCTCAGGAGAGGGGACGAATGTCAGAGTGGTGTGTGGGGTTTGTATAGTATGTATGTGCTCTCACCCTATCCAGATTCAAATGTTATTTGGCTATATTATGATTTTGCTTAGATTAAACTTTGGATTTTCCCCCATGTCTTGTCTGTTTTTGACTGTGCGCTGATAAAAAGAGGATAGCAGATAGCTCCCTCNGGAAGGCTACATGTCATCACTGTCAACAAACAGGACATTTTAAAAGGGATTGCCCTCAACTGAAGAGAAAAGCACCTACAATACCACCTAGTTTGTGTCCCTGATGCAGAAAGGGATTGGATTGGGCAAGCAACTGTAGATCACTCTTCGATAGAGAAGGGAGACCGGTTTCACCGAAAGCTGCACAAAAGCTGGCTTTGATTTCGGGAAACAGGGAACCGAGTGCGGAGGGCAGCACAATGATAAAAAATGCCCCACAAGTCCATCACACCCAGCTGCTCCCCTTGATCCTGGACACAGACCCAGAGCAAGTATCTCTAAGGTGGAGCTCAATGCACACACACCTATTGCCAGCTTAACCCCTGTTGTGGTGGGTGGAGAGCACCTTGGACTCTATGCCTTTGCTCCAATGCACACAATCTATTCTACTCAACTGGCCAATGCTGACTTGCTCTATCTTTTTTCCCGACACTAACCAATCTGTTTGAGTAAAAGGTCTTTTAGATACAGGAGCAGACGTCACCATCTTTGCTGAAAGTGACTGGACGAAGGAATGGAGCACTACAGAGCCATGCCTTGGCATCAAAGGGGTAGGAGGAGCCCAGACACTGCTCCAAAGTGTCTTCACCTTACTGATTGAGGGTCCAGAAGGTAAAACTGCTTCAGCAAGGCCATATGTCCTTAATATCCCAATGACCCTCTGGGGGAGAGATATTATAGGACAGTGGGAAGTCCAATTAACCACCTTGAAGTTAGTTTAAAGACCACTGGTAAGCTGCAGTCTCCTGCCATCACAGGGCTCTCTAATGAGATCTGGGGGAGGGGACATGTTTTTGTCTCCACAGCATCCGGTCCTAAGTGGGTTCCATCACACCTGGTGATATGGCACAACAATGAGTGGCTGCCACCATGATCTCTATCATCATTATCATCTTCCTGATCTATCCAGCCATGATGTCATCTCAGCCTTCTCCCACATCTTCTCCTCTTCCAGATTGACTTACAATATTAAACAAAAAAGAAGGAATTGTGGAAGACACCACTGATTACCTTTATTGCTATCTCCCACGCATGGGAACTGCATGGTTTCTAGGGGCGGCATCATTTTGCACAGCCCATGGGATCTGCCCTGCCTCTGTTCTAGCCCTGTTGGCTGTTTCCCCTGTCCTTCCCCGTTCCCTGGTTTGTTACTGGCTAGCTGGGCCACTTCCTTTCCTTGCAGAGACTTGAAGAACCCCCATGGAGTTTGAATAAACTGGCTTTCTACCCTGGAATTCTCAGAGTGCATATCTCTCTGGGGAACCTGGAGTGGGGACCCCTTCACCCCACATCAAAGCCTAGACACAAAGGTGTGGAGTCTTTGCTGGATGCCGAGTTGCTCCTGAGCAGATCTCCAGCATAGCCCCCAGCTCAGTCACTATGAGGCTCCCAGCTGATGTGTATCTGGCCTCCTGCAGACTGCTGGCCTTTGTGGAGTGTCTGTCAGGCTAATATGTTGTTAATGTTTCTGCCAGGGCAGCTGTACCTGCCACTGACAGCAGTCTGGCATTCTCTGCTCTATCCCCACTTATGCAGGCCTATGGTCTCCTGTAAAAGCAAACATTCTTGTTAGGGGATGGGGGGCATATTAATTCAAAGAAAATCAAAGGTTATTTCTGCAGCCCATGTAATTCTGAAGCAGAGAAGTATTCTGTAGTGTTTACTGCTGGTGTTCATAATAGATCAGAAGATACTATTCAGGCTATGTATTTGTTTTCCACTTGGTTTTGTTTCTGTCTTGGTTTGACAACACAGTTTTTAGGAAAGACCCAGATAAAGAGCCTCCCCCTGCCAGGACAAAGGAAGAAATGTAGAATAAAAACACATGCACACCCGAGGCAAAGTAATAAAGAATAACTTTAACAGATAAATATATATATAACACTGCAAATACAGAAATAGGTAAGAGATCTTCCCGGTCCCTCCCCCCTCACCGTGCCACAAGGTTTGTCCCCCCCTGCAAGAATATAGTCTGCTTGGGGTGGGAAGAAAGATGAGGTGAGCTGAGATGCTGGATGGAGGATCCAGGAATAGTGGATAGAGCTGAATGATTGAAGAGAAGAAGCTCCCGGTCTAGATAGAAGGCAGGACACCGCGTGGAGTCAAGATAGCGGAGGGCCATGTGACACCGTACCGATGAGCCTTCTCCTCCTAGGTGTTCTCATGGTGGGGTGCAGAGGCAAAGAGAAAGAGGGTGGGTCCTGTGTCAGCTTAAATAGGGGGCAAAGTATCATGAGATTTCTCACACCGACCCGCAGCTTTTTGTCCAGTGACTTGTGCATGAAAAGCTGCTTCTGGGATTGCCGAGCTGAGGCCAGCCTCGGTGCTCCCCTGGCTCCCCCGGCTCAGCTGCTGCTGCTTTAGCCCATCCCACACTCACCACCTTTGTTGCCACGGCTACAGTGTCAACTTGCTGGGGGAGGGGGGATAGTCCACAGTAGAGCAGTTTGGAAAACAAAACAAACACATTTAGGGGAAGGAGGAGGAGGAAAGGTGGACACAAAGAACTTCCTGTTTCATGTACCCCATTACAATTTCTTTCCTGTCCTCCAAGCTATATGCTTCTTCAGTCATCTACACACCCAGGTGATGGCTGAAAGCACTGCTCAGCAGGTCATGCTGGCACAGTGTAACATCTGCTGTGCAGCTTTGTGCCAAAACTCTGCTGCTCCAACTGTTCACTCTGCATTTTTTTTTCTTGGCTCAAGGAACAGCCACCTCCTGCCATGCCTGCTACTACAGAGCAGAAACTAGATTCTCACCATTATCACAGTTCACCAGCCAACTCCTACTTCTTCTACCGACTGCAGAATGGGCATGAACCATCCCCTTTATTCAGTTGCTTGCTTCTCACAACTTAAGTAAGACATGCCTTTGGATTGCTAATCACCTGTTCCTGTGCCTTTAGAATAATACAGGTAGTGATTCTCTGTCTTTTCCATGGAGGCAAGACTGACTGGATCTCAGCTGTAAACTGTGTGCTTGCATCAGTAAGCCAGAAAGCTTCATTCTCTGAACTAAAAATACCAAATGGAAGTGCTAAGACAAAGCCCCTTTCCTATACTAGTTTTGCTGTGATGGTTGGAGGTTGTGGGCTGAGCAGCCACTTGGGAAATCTGTGAAAGGCTTCAGGCTTTTCCTTCCCTAAGGACTGGACGTGAAAGGAAACACAGCTCTAATGTGAGTGAGCAAGGCAAAGCAGAGGTGCTGCTTCTCTCCCAGCTACTGGTTGATTGATGGGAACTGAACTGGTGATAACTCTGGAGGGAGATGTTTGCCCCATCTTCCATCTGGAGCTGATGTATTATGACTCATGGAGATATCTGTTGACAGGTTGGGCAGGCAGATATTCTCCAGCAAGTCAGTCTGGCGGCTGGGGAACTAAGTAAGTTATCCAGGGGTGCTTGGAGTGAATGGAGTTTGAGGGATCCAATGCTGATAGTTTTCATACAAACACAAAGTGCTGGGAAAGCATGGAGTGTAAAGGGAAAACAGAATGTCTTTAAGACAGACCATTGCTGATGGCATCTTCTGTCTCTCAAAACTGTTTCTTCCTCAGGGCCATATTCTGCCCTTGGAACTTCTTAATACATCTCTCTAAAAGTGCTTTAATTTAGCATGTAAAGGGGGTGCCAGCTGCACAAGTTTAAAATACAGCCAGAAACTTCTTTCCTTAAGCCTAGTGTCCTCTGCCTGAGCTTCGCCATAAGGTTTTGAACCAAATGGGTCATTGCAACACCATATGTAAGACAAATGGAGATGTGCTGCTATGTAAACATGAAAGTTTTTAAACAGCATTCATTAATCATTATAGAGTAGTGTTTCTTCATCTGAAGCAGATATAATATTAATAATTTGCTTCATTTTTTTTTTGTAGCCCAGGAAAAAACACAAAGCTCTCAAGAGAACTGAGGAGAAAAGATAGATATAAATCATGCTATCTGGTACAATGAAAAGGGATATCACATGGCAAGAATCCCAACAGAGGGGTGATACCTGGGGCAAACTGCATGTTGAAGGCTATTTGGAAAACACCATTCAGTTGACTTTGTAACTATACTGAGAAAAAAAGTGATTCCAAATGGTAGTAGTGAAGAAAATACTAGGAGAGTCACCCAGAGCATGGCACCTTTATGCTTAAAATATACTGAAACTGGTCTGTGTACAGAATTTCTACTGCAGTTCTGGGTAGAAAAATGGAGAATAAAAAAATACCTTTGAACTCTATTCCCAGAGATAAATGCCCACCTGGGGATGCCAGGTCAGGCTGTGACAGCTTCTGTTCTCAGCAAATTATCCACTGTAACTAATTCTCATTTCATAGAGTGGGATTGCCTTAAAAACAAAAATAAATGAAACGCCAGACACTGGAGACAAAAGCAGTGCTTAATTGAAAGGTCTTTTAATGGAAGGTTTGATAATCTTTGGTCTCTATCAAGAAGTGCCACCTTTAAGCTCTTTTGCATTCAGAACAAAGTACCTAGCATGCAGAGAAGAAACCTGCTGAGGGAAATGATTGCTGCTCATTTCTTGTCTCTTTAAAGTTGTTGGAATTCCTCAGCTGACTGTGCAGTGTTCTGTCCTTTGTGGTGCCCTTGAACAAGCATAAATGACATTTTCTCATCTCTGGTAGGCACAAGTTTGCTGAACAGGTTGTAGATAAACCTGAAGAGTTTAGTAGGCTTCTCAAGGTAGAAATCTCTCAAGTGACTTTTTCTTTCCTCTGTTTGCAGCTACGGGGCTGACAAACCTCTAAGACCAATAGGATTGAAAGTATTTTAATTACCTCATATTAAATTCTGAAGACATTTTCTGTATAACCTGAAGAAGAGATCTGTGCAATTTTTTAACAGATATATTAGGGTAACGAGAAATTTTAAACATCCTTCTGCTCCAGATGGTTAAGCCAGAGAAGCTAACACCATGGAAAAGACTAAGTATGCAAAGCAATATTTGGCTTTGTCCAGTGTGAAAAGATGATGTTAGATGCTGTTTGGGCCTAATAGGTAAAAAAAATATTCAAAATATCATCACATGCACACACATGCAAATTTGATACGTATTTTACTATGAAAAAAGAAAGCAGAAAATGTCAGTTCTGATATTCTTCCAAATAAAAATATTTTGTCTTAAAACGACAATATAACCTGTTAAAAATGCAGCAAAATACTGAGCCTAAATTCTCTTCTGATTTTAAAATGTTTTCTTTCACTAGTAATAGAAACATCTTTCACTTCATTTTATGCTAGTGATTTTAGTGCCACAAAGATGATTAAAGGATTAGAGAACCTCCCCTATGAGGACAGGCTGAGACAGTTGGGGTTGTTCAGCCTGGAAAAGAGAAGGCTGCGAGGGGATCTTATAGCAGCTTTCCAGTACCTAAAGGGGGTTATAAGATAGAAGGGAAGAGACTTTTTAGGTGGTCTGATTGTAATAGGCCAAGGGGGAATGGTTATAAGATGAAGGAGGGGAAATTTAGATTGGAGATTATGAGGAAGTTCTTTCCCCANCAAGTCAGTCTGGCGGCTGGGGAACTAAGTAAGTTATCCAGGGGTGCTTGGAGTGAATGGAGTTTGAGGGATCCAATGCTGATAGTTTTCATACAAACACAAAGTGCTGGGAAAGCATGGAGTGTAAAGGGAAAACAGAATGTCTTTAAGACAGACCATTGCTGATGGCATCTTCTGTCTCTCAAAACTGTTTCTTCCTCAGGGCCATATTCTGCCCTTGGAACTTCTTAATACATCTCTCTAAAAGTGCTTTAATTTAGCATGTAAAGGGGGTGCCAGCTGCACAAGTTTAAAATACAGCCAGAAACTTCTTTCCTTAAGCCTAGTGTCCTCTGCCTGAGCTTCGCCATAAGGTTTTGAACCAAATGGGTCATTGCAACACCATATGTAAGACAAATGGAGATGTGCTGCTATGTAAACATGAAAGTTTTTAAACAGCATTCATTAATCATTATAGAGTAGTGTTTCTTCATCTGAAGCAGATATAATATTAATAATTTGCTTCATTTTTTTTTTGTAGCCCAGGAAAAAACACAAAGCTCTCAAGAGAACTGAGGAGAAAAGATAGATATAAATCATGCTATCTGGTACAATGAAAAGGGATATCACATGGCAAGAATCCCAACAGAGGGGTGATACCTGGGGCAAACTGCATGTTGAAGGCTATTTGGAAAACACCATTCAGTTGACTTTGTAACTATACTGAGAAAAAAAGTGATTCCAAATGGTAGTAGTGAAGAAAATACTAGGAGAGTCACCCAGAGCATGGCACCTTTATGCTTAAAATATACTGAAACTGGTCTGTGTACAGAATTTCTACTGCAGTTCTGGGTAGAAAAATGGAGAATAAAAAAATACCTTTGAACTCTATTCCCAGAGATAAATGCCCACCTGGGGATGCCAGGTCAGGCTGTGACAGCTTCTGTTCTCAGCAAATTATCCACTGTAACTAATTCTCATTTCATAGAGTGGAATTGCCTTAAAAACAAAAATAAATGAAACACCAGACACTGGAGACAAAAGCAGTGCTTAATTGAAAGGTCTTTTAATGGAAGGTTTGATAATCTTTGGTCTCTATCAAGAAGTGCCACCTTTAAGCTCTTTTGCATTCAGAACAAAGTACCTAGCATGCAGAGAAGAAACCTGCTGAGGGAAATGATTGCTGCTCATTTCTTGTCTCTTTAAAGTTGTTGGAATTCCTCAGCTGACTGTGCAGTGTTCTGTCCTTTGTGGTGCCCTTGAACAAGCATAAATGACATTTTCTCATCTCTGGTAGGCACAAGTTTGCTGAACAGGTTGTAGATAAACCTGAAGAGTTTAGTAGGCTTCTCAAGGTAGAAATCTCTCAAGTGACTTTTTCTTTCCTCTGTTTGCAGCTACGGGGCTGACAAACCTCTAAGACCAATAGGATTGAAAGTATTTTAATTACCTCATATTAAATTCTGAAGACATTTTCTGTATAACCTGAAGAAGAGATCTGTGCAATTTTTTAACAGATATATTAGGGTAACGAGAAATTTTAAACATCCTTCTGCTCCAGATGGTTAAGCCAGAGAAGCTAACACCATGGAAAAGACTAAGTATGCAAAGCAATATTTGGCTTTGTCCAGTGTGAAAAGATGATGTTAGATGCTGTTTGGGCCTAATAGGTAAAAAAAATATTCAAAATATCATCACATGCACACACATGCAAATTTGATACGTATTTTACTATGAAAAAAGAAAGCAGAAAATGTCAGTTCTGATATTCTTCCAAATAAAAATATTNAATTCTATGATTTTGGAATTTGGTCTGAAGAAAGAGAGCACTTCTGCTTTCCATTTTAGTTATAGCCCAACTGGAAAATCTGAAAAATTCTCTAGAAGGAGAATGCCATTTTCCTTTCAATGTCTTGTTTCACGCAACTAGTCTTAAGAGGGTTTCTGACTCCCCTAAAGAATCTAGAACAGTGAAGAAAATGTTCTAGCACCTAAAAATCAGTTTTTGATATTATTTGAATCCCAATACTGTTTTAGGTTTTGGTCAAAGTAATTCTTCTAAGCATGTGTTACCTTTGATCTGTGAGTAATCCTTGGGCTTATGAAATTTAAGAGGGCATTCCAATTAATTCTATTTTTAAAAATTAATGACATTAGACCTACAATTAAAGGGTTAGAAATTGCCCAACAAAACTGAATTGTTAACAAAAAAATACAGCAACAATAACAGATAAATTCCACGTCAACTTGCAGTAAAGAACCTGGTGAAATTTTCATTTCAATTAAAAAATAATAATAATCTGAGTGTAGTGTTTCACTTATCCCAAAGCAAAATATGTCCTATTTGTCCACTTTTAAAGGTTATAAAAGAAAAATACTGAAATCAACATTGAATTTATTGTTGTGCAACATAAGGAGGGTAAGATAGGATTTTTGACAGAAAGTGTGATTTACTTTTTGCTATAAATTTTTTTCTACTAAAAGAATAAACCAAAATCAAGTAATTAACTGTAATGGGCAGACATTGAAAAATATGTTGCTGAACATGTATTTATATTTTGCTCTTTAACTTTCAGCCAGGAACAGTTATGAACAAGCTATGATACTGCTTGGATTTAATAATATCTTTAGTTAACAATCTAGTTTGGAAGGTGAACTCATTGTTTGTAAGTTGACTGTAGTCATACTTTCAATGCATCATGTTGGGAAGAAAAAATATTTTGTCCAGCCTCTGTGAGTATTTTGGCAACAAGAGACCAAAAGTGGTGACTTGGTACTGCTTTAACTGATTGGCTTTGAAGAACTTAGGGTAAGATTTCCAAGTAGTTTGACAAGGATATAAAGATGCAACAACAGTTTGTTTTAGTGTTTTGTTATTAGATGTAGATCAAAGTGCATATGCAAAGTGAGATTAAATCTGTGGATGAAGGCAATACTTTTTATTATGCCAGCTAATATGTTGAGAAAAGAGAGAATTTGGATTTAGAGACCTTGTAACAGCTTGAGAAAGGGCTTCTGTGCTTTGTTTATTTTTCTATTGCTGTAGTAATTCTCATCACTCCATCACTAAGCCTTTATTTGCACGTCTAAACACTATTTATTCCAAAGTGGTCAAAACCCACCAGAGATGGACTAGCACTAAACCACCCAAAATCTTATGCTATTCAACAATTCCGATGGGTTTACATTGCATGTCACCTCCAGGCTTAAACCTCATGTTTAAATGTTAGGTAACTTCTCATTTACTTATTTCAAACCTATCCAAAGCTTTTTATGTCTTGGTCCCTTTTGGAGCAGTATAAGGGAGCTCACATTTGGCCAACTCTTGGTAGTCAATTGACCGCAGAGTGCAGAGTGGAGATAGGGTCTCCTGTTAGCTCCAAAGCACAGTGGGGCTCTTGAGTCATCCTTTTCCAGCTGCATACCCAACTAGGGCAGTAATCCAGCAGGCCAAACCAAGGAGTCAGAGCCTGGCTGAGGACAGTGTGTGTGTGCAGAGTTTTGCCAGGTCACGTTTTCTTACCAAGGACAAGGAATGCAAAAGAAAGTGGTAAAGAGGGCAGAGATGAAAAGCCTTGTCTCTTCCATTTCCTTTCCAAAGGATCAGCCTGTGCAGGCTGAAGTCATGGGCAATCTTTTCTCTTAAATCTTTTCTCTTAAAAATCTGCAAGAAATATTAAGTACTTTTTAATTGGGTAAATAATATTTTAATAATAATATAATAATAATAATATTTATTATTGACATTATCAGGGGTTTTATTGAGCTTGTAATTATTTGTTTCAAAGCTTCCAAATCTCCATTGTGACCTGTATGAATGTCCTTTCAAATTCATATGACTTGCACAAATCCATACTAAGCCAATGGAAAAGAACCAGAGTCAGAGCTGATGCTGAATCTAGGAGCCACATTTCAATCCGTTAACTACAATTATCAATATTAGCAAGTTAAAAAAATATCGTTCAGCTTTGACAGCATAAAATAAAAAAAAAAGATAGTCTGTTTAATCTTCTTATCAGAAAGAACAGGTGTGCTTTGTCATCCCCAGCAGGCAGTGCAGGTGTAGTCTTCAGAGTCATTGCAGAGTCTTTTGCAGCTCCAAGTGTTTGTTTCAAAACAGACGTGTTTTCATTTCCAAGCTCAGAAACGTGGAGAGTCCAAGGAGTGTTTCCCCTTTGCAGTGTTCACCAGAGGACACATGATGGAGCCAGCACGTTCACAAATATTGGTTTCTTTCTGCAGAGGATCTGCAATGAAATCCAGATAATGCATGCTGGCTTCTCAGAAATGGTCCAGAGGCAGAGGTGTCAAAGTGTTTTGTCACTAGTGGCCACTAATGAATGTCCCCACAAGCTTGCACAGCAAACACAAGCAAGTCACACCTGAGAAGCAGCAGACATGGTTTGATGTTTCAGTGCATTTCTTTAGCAGAAACACCTACACTGGGGAATGTGACTGAATTCTTTAGATATTGGCCAGAAAATCTTGCCTTGTAAAATCCTAGCACTTCCCTTGTTCCTGCATTATTCTCACCTTGTGGAGACCCAGATTCAGGGAAGGTGGATTTGAGCCTATGCCCTCAAATGTAGGCTTCTGTTAGGTATGTGTTTTGAAGTTTTGAAATACTTTCTTCATGAGGTTTTCATGAGGAGAATTTGAAGAAGGTGTAATGATGCTGGATAAACTCAGAGTTGTCAAGTAGGAGGCTGGGATTGTTTCTCTGTGAGTCTGTAGTTGTAAGAACACCCTGGAGAAGAAACTTTTCTCCTCTCCTTCGCCCTTGGGCTTCTTCAGATGCTTGTAGCAACTTGAATGGCAGATGAAGAAGCAACCCACCTGGGGAAACAGATCTTTAACCCTTTCCACTACTCCCCTCATGGTTATGAATAAACTATTGGCTTATACAATTAGCACAAATGGTTAAACACTGCTGAGTTTCCCTCGGTCACTTCTTACATTTTCACAAGTTTGGATGTAGCTTTTCCTTTAAATTGACACTGAAATGACTTGATAACATCATTTTGTATTTGACATGAAGTGATGAAAAAACTTTGAAATACGTTTGCACAAAAAAAATACCCCTTTTTGAGCTATAGAAAAAAAGTTCCTCTCTCCCTTTCTCCTTTAGTTCCAGTCCACAAAGTGGTGAAAATTCAAGCAACTGTTGGAGAGTAGATGGGACACTGCAGCCAGCAATTCTTTGCAGAGAAAATTTCTGAGTTGGTAGTAGTAATGAGCTGTCTTAGCATACTTTTTTTCACCTAGAATTTTGAGAATTGAGTGATCCTTCTGAAGAAGTTTTAGTTTTTAATTTGAATCTGACATCACTGCATTTTAAAAGCGGCTCCTGAAATCCCTGCCTGTGTTCAAGGTCTGTCTGGGTAGATTCAGAGACAGTTCTGGATTTCCACACTAAAAATAATATCCAGTTTTCCCCCAAGAATATCTCTGTAGGTGCAAGATGCTTCAGAGAAAGTGAACTAGTTCCTTCTTTTTTCTATTACCCCAATAGCCAAATTTTATCACAGGAGGAGATTCTCCTCTAACCAGTAAGATAAATCATTTACAGGCCTACAGCTCACTATCTGCACCACTGAGAATTGGAAGGTTCAAGACCTTTTGAATGATTTAGGAAGATAACGGTGAGCTCTCATTTGTAATCTTGAAGAGAAAAAGATATATTTGGAACAAAACATTGAAGCTCAAATAAAGCTATGGGTTGGGTGCCAAGGATATCCAGCCACTGGAATACCATAAGAGCCACAGGTCAGATGACGCTATTGCTATGGCTCCTTTTGCCTCAAAAGCTGTGAAACAAGGAAAAAAGTAGGAAAAAAACAAACCCAGAGACAAACACAGAAGCCTAGGATCCTAGGTGATATGAGTTTTCTTTTTCTTTCTTTATGTGTATATGTGGCTGCAACAGCAATTCCTGATAAGGTAAATATGCAAAGAGTGTTTCAAGCAAAGATAGCCAAAGAATGCACTGGTGTATACAGATTGTGCTGAGATGTTTACAGTGAGGGACATTGTTAAGTAAGACTCATGTGGAAAGTGCAAGTATCCAAAAGAACATCAGAATAAATTATGTTTATAGAAGAGTTTCACCTGCAGTCCTAGTACTTCCCTGTTCAGCCTGGAAAAACTACATGCATGTAGTGGTTGACTTCTAATCCAGACACTTTCTTTCCCATATGGAATTCCTACTAGTTTCCTTCCCTAAGGGAATCAGGGCATGAATATAGGAAGAACTGAGTCCCTGTTCTATCACAACCTGGGGACTGCAAAAAGGCAGTTTAGATGATTAGTGGTAGTGGTGCATGAGCTGGAGCTGAGGGATGCTCCTCCTCTGGCTAAAGAGACACAAACCAGAGCATATGTGCATCCCCTAATGACACTCCATGCAGAGCTGGTACTGCACAGACTCACTCTGAACTGTGAATTAAAGCACAGCACTAAATCTGAGTAAAAGTTCACTATTTTCAGGATCTGGCTAATACTGCTGTGAGCATGACACTCTGCTGTGCTTTGTTGGAAGATCAACACAGTCAGAGCTAGCTGACAGACCAGGAGAAAGGCACTGCTTTTGATGCATTCATCCTGGCTTTAATGGTTGGATGTTGGGATGATATTGTAAGGGACTTTAGTCAATAGAGGGAGAATGGTGGAGTTATTAAAGGTATCTTAGGATACGTACAGTGGTGTGATAACTGAGGTGAAAAGTTAACAATACAATGAACAACAGCAAAAAATTAGAATAAAAGGATTAAGCCTAACAAACTTTGCCAATAAATGATGTTTGTGAAAAAGAACATCTCTGGTATAGCCACACACCTGAGCAGGTGGTTGTGCCCGAAGAAGGCTGTGACTTTGAGGGAAGTCCATACTGGAGCAATCCATTGCTAGGAGGAGCACAGCCTGATTAAGAGACTCAAGCTAGTAGGAGAAGTTGGTGGAGGACTGTCTCCTGCAGGAGGGATGCCACGTTGCAAGAGAGAAGGACTGGGAGAAGTCCTGTTCTTGAGGAGGAAGGAGGAACAGAAACAACATAGAATCATAGAATGGTTTGGGTTGGAAGGGACCTCTGCAGGTCATCTAGTCCAACCCCCTGCAGTGGGCAGGGACATCCCCAACTAGATCAGCTTGCCCAGAGCCCTGGCAATCCTCTCCTTGAATGCCTCCAGGGATGGGAACTCAACCACCTCCCTGGGCAACCTGGCCCAGTGTTCCACCACCCTTGTGGGGAGGAACTTCTTTCTAATGTCCAGTTTAAATCTACTCTTCTCCAATTTAAAACCATTTAAAACCTTTCACTTCAGGCCTTTGCAAACAGGCCCTCTCCAGCCTTCTTGGAAGTTCCCTTTAGGTACTAGAAGGTCACTAGTAGGTGTCTCTGAAGTCTTTTCTTCTCCAGGCTGAACAATCCCAGCTCCCTCAGCCTGTCCTCAGAGCAGAGGTGTTCCAGCCCCTGAGCATTCTCGTGGCCTCCTCTGGACCTGCTCCATCAGCTCCATGTCCTTTCTGTGTTGAGGGCTCCAGAACTGGACACAGTATTCCAGATGAGGTCTCAGCAGAGCA
>VWZO01006597.1:0-23079 GCA_013396975.1 Bucco capensis
AAATATTGATAATTATTTTCATAAATCAATATACAGAGAAAAATACTACAAAATTCTTAATCGTGGCTAGAAGAAGAATCTCTTTTTAAAGCAGCCTGGAGGAAGAAGCATATGGGCAGTAGTTTTTCTAAAGTTACGCTGTACTTGAATTTGCTCTGGGGTAGGGGAATTAACTGGTACAAACTTGCCGCTGCCTAACTAACAATGCATGAATGGAATGTCCAAACAGCTATAAGCAGTTATGTTGCATAAGCATAATAAATTAAAGGTAAAATGTTATCTTCCATTCTTTTACTACATGTTATTTTTCCCTCTCAAGACCTTAATTGTACCTTAACTTAAACAAGTATAGATTCAGATAGCTATTGCTACTGAAGAGACATTATTTAATGCGAATTTAATCACACAGCTTTCATATAAATTCTCACAACATTGCCATGACAAAGATGAAGGTTTACCATTATTTTTCCCCTTTGTATACATTAAGATTTATACAAATAACCTTGCGGAATTTACTTGTCAAAACCACAGAGAACTTACTTCCTTGACAAGAATAAAAATGAGATTTTTAGTAGAAGATATGCATGTGTAAAACGAAAGGAATACACACAACTTTCAACACTACAGCTGTATTTGTTAAGAAAACAAAGCAGTAAAAGAAAAAATTCCCATAGCAAGTGATATCATCTGTGGTCCCAGTTCAGAACTTTAGAATCATTATGCAAAAGCTAAAAATATTTCTTATAATGGGGATCCTGCAAGCAGCTGATAGTGGGAGCCTCATCCTCACTACACACCACAGCCTAAAGGCTCTGGCAGGTGCTGCACATCACTTCTGAGGAGACAGCATGGGTGACCAGCATATGTGCATGCCAAAAAAATCCTCAACCATTACAAAAAAATACTGTGTGTTTCCTTCCTTCAATTGTTATGTGTATTTGCAGTTGTACTTGGCCCTAAATTCCTCACTTAATTTCTACCTGTAAAATAGCTCATGAGAATTGTCTAGAAAGTGAATTATTTTAGAGTAATTATCAAAATTTATCTTCATTGATATTCCCTTTAGTAATACGTTTTTAAAAAAAAGTTAGCAATGGCAAAGTAAAAAATATTCAAGTTCCAATAGTTTCAGACAAAGCTTTGAGATGACAGGGAAATCATCTATTGACACAAGGGTAGGTAGAGCAGAAACTCAATTTATGTTAAATAAATCTAATCCCAGTCTTAAGGAGTGACGTGTCTGAAAATAAGGATGAGATACGTACAGTTCTACATGTCACAAAGAGCTCTGCAGAGAAAGAACCTCAATCCTGGAATCCTACTGAACTATATCACCGTGAATTTTTGTCAGAGTATCTCACACACTGACGTCCTGCACAAAGTTGCTGCTGTTGCTGCAATTATTACCAGTCTTTGAAAAACAGCAACCCCTGCCCAAGTGGAAATACTGATTCCTTAGGGATGAGTCTTCCCCACTGCATTACATTGCTTTGGAGATGGATTATCCCATAGACACAGTTTCACAGTAACTGTCATTAAACAAAACAGAGCTAAATTCAGGATCCTGACCACATGGATTAGGAAGAGGACAGGAAGAGCATTTTTGCCAACAATAACCTCAGTGATACCTCAGAGCATAAATGAAACTGTCAATAATGCTGGCCAGAAACCTAATACATTAAAAGCTGATTTCAAAACTTTCTGCTTCTTTCATGTCCACAATTTCCTAGGCAGTATCTAGAAACAGGATCTGTGGCAGTGTCTAAGCTAGACACAAAGCCGTTTCGACCTAGAATGAAAACACCTAAATTAAACCCTCTTTAACGCTTAAATAGTTCCACAGCAGTAGTTCTGTGTGAGCAATAAGTATATATATATAAGCATAAACAAAGAAGGTAATGACACAGTGTCTTTGTGGATCCCACCTTTGTTCCCTCTGAAATCTGGGCTATACCTGTGGCCATACAGCTACCAGCATACAGCAGGGAAGGGGCATCAAGTACTAACTTTACAGAACCGTCTTCATAGTCCAGCATATATAATACTTTTCCACAAATCTCTGTGCTCTGACCACACAGATGTTCAGCTGTGCATGGTTGCCCCCTCTGCTTCCCATGGGAACGCGTGCTGGCTTAGAGAACTGCAGCATCAGAACGTCCTTCAGCTACAGCCCTATGAAGACATTGCTCAGATCAAGTAAGCTTGGTGGAAGCAGCACATGCCCTGACAGAAAATAACTCACCCTTTTATCCTCTCAATTCAGTCTCCAAATCTGTCCAGGCATTTGAGACACTGGTCCAAATATCCTGCCCATGCCACAGGATTAATTTGTTTTTTCTCTACAGGGCAACATGCACATGAATACTAGACCGTCAAAGCACACAAAATATCACAGAATCAAGTCTTAAGGTGATATGGGGAAAAGGAGTTATGGGGAGGTAAAAACACTTTTGGAAATATAATCCAATTGTTACAATAAAATTGGCTTTAAACGTCAAACTATTTCAATTACCTTCTGGCGGTGGGGGAGGGAATTCCTCTGTGTCCATCCTAGAGTATCCACCGTGCCTTTAGCAGGCTGAAAAACCCTGCAGAAATGAAGGGAACATGTTTTGAAAATGAACATAATTTCCAAATATGGAGACACTCCTTTTCAATTTGGCCAAGCTCATAATTATGAGCTAATACCAGTTTGGAAGAGAGGAAATGTGCCTGGCTTCTTCCTTCAAAATACACCTCATCCAAATTTTTATGTACACAGCCCTCAGTATTGGAGCCAATTCTTTTCATGACCTCAATGAACCAGCTGAAGAAAGACAAAGTTTTCAAACTATTCAGTACTCTGCAGCTCCCACTGTGACAACCACAAGCAGATTACTACAATACGTTATCTCAATGCCTGTTTAGAGAGTACATTCTGTTTCAAAATCTTCATGAAGGGGAGAGGGATAAAAATTATAGGAAGCTCATCATTTTTGCTGATGTTTTTCGCCACTTGGCAATCAGAAATCACAAGTCTTAACTATACACTTTATAAAAAGCTGCTTTGCTGTCTTTTTTTTAGCAATCTTAAAAACTCCATTTGACCCCATGTACTTCTACCTGTCCTAAGAGGGAAGTACCAGCAAGCAGTCTCCTAAGCACTTTCTCTTTCCTCCTCTTTTCTCAAATGCTGTCAGTCTCATAATTTAAGGAAAGTATCACAAAGCATTCCTTTACTTTAGTCTGGAATAGATATCAGGAGAAAACAAAGCCCAGAACTGATCAGAGAAAATTTCCTTCCTTCCTTCCCCATAACAATATTTAATAGTGGCATACCAGTATCATCTGGAAGGAAAAAATGGATCTGTTGTGGTGAGCAATGTGCACACTGCTCTGTAGAAGTAAATGATTTATGTCCGCCATCTTGGCCCTCTGATGCAGATAAAATAACATGGTCCCACACAGCTTCAGTGTGAAGCAAAAGCATAGAACCTTTATTAGCCCGTGAAGCAAACTTTTATAGTCTAACTACAAGCGGTGTGACCACTCAGTACAAAATATGATTGGCAGATTCTAGCCACCCTGGATCTCTTAATTGGCTAGTTGCAGGCCCACCACTGAGGAGTCCATATCAGAAAGCTAGAGGTTGTTTTCTCATCTCTTGGAGCTCTTCCCAGAAAGTTCCTTTCTTTTCAAGTCTCTTTCCCCAGTCAGCAATCTTCTCATGGCCTTGAGTCCAGAGGAGAAAGACACCTACTTATCAGAGAAGAATTAGTAGAGCCAAACTAAGTAAGAAAAATACCAGGTGTCTTAGTAAAACTTCATCTTTTCTATCAGGATGGGAAAGTACAGAGCTTTTAGCAAAAGTGAGAGAAACTTTTTAGGGGAAAACAAGGTGCCTCCAAGCAGTTCCATTCCACACTGCTCCAAACCCCCTTTCACTCTAACTCAAAAGACAGTAAGTCACAAAGAGATTTCAGAACAAGACTGAGGAGGAAGAGTTTCCCAAAGCCACACAAGACAGTGGAAGTGCAAATGCTGAATTTTCTGTCCTACTACTGAGTAACCCATAGATGTTAGTCTCAAGAAATACCACTTCTGCTGGCAACAGCACACAAAACAGCTCAAGCCTTTGGAAGATCTCCATAGCCAAAGCATGAAAAGAGTAAGTTGAAGTAGACAGTGAAATTCAAGGTACAGTGGAGAAAAAAATAAACTGACAGAAACAAGTGACTGGGCAGATAAAAGGAAGCTCTTTTTGATGTGCTGCAAAGTACTCTGCAGTGGCTGCTGAAAATCCCCCTGCTGAGTACATTGGAGCTGCTGTGTGGAATATAAAAGAGATACCAAGGTATGTGGGAGTTTTCTCTAAAAGAAAAAGAAAAGAAAGGAAGATGAACTTGCCAGAGTCGATTATGTGTCCTCTTGAAGATAACAGGTTACATTTAAGCCCAGAAAGTGAGGGTGATGGAGCGCTGGAACAGGCTGCCCAGGAGGGCTGTGGAGTCTCCTTCTCTGGAGACACTCAAGAGTTGCCTGGACACATTCCTGTGTGACCTCGTCTAGGTGATCATGCTCTGGCAGGGGAGTTGGACTAGATGATCTTTCTAGGTCCCTTCCAACCCCTAACATACTGTGATACTGTGAGAACTGTTAGCCAAAATGAAGGAAAAATATGGTTTGAAGAAAAGGCTATTTTTCTTTATGCTTTTAAAGTTATCAGTAGAACACAGATTTTCAAGGGTAAAACATGCAGTAACTCACAAACCTCTGAAAGTTAGTCTCAGCATCTCTTCCAAATACTTTAAGAGAGTAGCTAAAAGGCCTTCAGAATATTTATTATTAATTTAAACAAATGACAAAAGTTTTTTAAACATCTATGGAAGTTAATTTCAGCAATGATACTTTAAATCAGTTTATTCCTCACATGAAAATACTAACACTACACTGTACTGAGCTATGGAAGTTTTCAGCTTGTTTTCCAGTTTGATCTAGCTCACAGTGACATTCTTCGAATTACACAAGAACTGATCCAAGGAAGGACACGGACCTAGTGCTAGGATCCTAACCACTGACCTGCTTGCTCATATTTGAACAGCGCAGTTACTCACAAGAAGAAAGATACGCTCTCTCACTTAAGAATGCCTTAGTGGTTGATTTCTATGTTGCATTAATTCATCTTGAAGTTCCACGTATTTTTCTCCACTTTTTAGATGCTGTGAAAAACACTTCAACAGAAAAGAAAGATTGTATTGTAATAGCCTCCATAAAAATAATTGCCATCTTATGTAGCAAATGGTATGTTCATGAATGACCTCTAACAGCATCATATTTCAAAAAGAAGTTTTTCACTCCTCTGTTGAGAGGCAGGGGAACTAACTCTAACTGAAGATGTTTAAATCAAGATTAAGCCAGGTAATTTAATTTGACTAGCAGCATATAGCACATTTTGCATTTGTAGCTCAAGTGGTTTCCCCACTGATGCTGCTGCTATCAGAGTTACACACCACATAGTTATATAGATGCATTGAAACAATAATCATGGAAAACCAGCTCAAGTTAAACTGAAACGGACCTCTGAATGTTCTCTCATACACTCAGGGCAGGTGTCTTCAAAATTAGATCAGGTTACTCAGGGTTCTTTTCTACCCAAGTTCTGAACCCCGCCCCCGCCAAAGGTGGAGTTTCACCACTTTCCAAGGCAGCAGCCTCCTGTGCCAGCCACTTCAGGAAGAGTTTTTCCCTTATGCGCAGCTGGAATTTACCCTTGCAGCAGGTTGCCGCTGTTGCCTCTTATTCACCTGCTATATACCTCTAAAAAAACCCAGGCTCCATCTTCTTTCTAAACACCTTAGGGTGCAGAGGACTGCAAGTCAATCCCTCTCAGTCCTTTCTCCTCAAAATGACACAAATCAGTTCCCTCAGCCCCATGTGACCTGTTTTCACCCCCAACCACAGCACTGGCCTTCGCTGGACTCACTCTGGTTTGCCAGTCCCTCACTCATACCGGAGCCCCACACTGAACACTGAATTCCAGATGCAGCATCTACTCAGTGGTCATGATGTTAGTTTAACAGAAAATTATTTAAGACATTGAATGGCTATGTGCTTTTAAAGCAAAGAATACTAAATTTTCATTCCAACAGTACTTGAAAACTGCAAATTGAAAAAAGTAACCTATTAAACATGAAATATGTGAGCCATTATATTCATGCATATTGCATTATAAAATTATGAATCTGAGTAACTGAATGACTGCTCTGACATACGAGACATGACACAGATATTATAAAAATATGGAGGTTTTTCCGTGTGAAATTGATTTCTCAAACGTAGTACAACCTCTATTTAATGACTTCTATTGCTCTCTTCCATGCTCCACAGCAATCACAGAAACAGAAGGACATAAAGAAGCTCTTGTTAACCCAGCCCAAAGTTTAAGATTTCCCACGGGCTTCCAGATGCCCAACCAATTCACCTGACTCAGTCCTCATTGCCTTGGATTCAGATGTGGGCAGAGTTAACAGTGGCTGGTGTGGACCAAAGTGATGGCCTCCTTATAATCTCTGCCCCCACATTTCCCCTGTGTACTCAACAGAGGCAAATGAGCTCCCAGACACTTTTATGAAAGGCAAGTGACCCACTATGGCGAAAACACTGGACCTTGCTTCCCTTGTCTGCTTCCTGATCTTTTCACCTGGTCCTTTTCTTGTCAAACACTTAGAAGGAACAGGTAACTCTTACTTGCAGTTACAAATTGGAAGAGGAAAGGCCGCTTTCCAGGTTTGTAAGTTACCATTTTAACTGTCCAGTTATAACAGGTCAGTCATTGAACCAATCTATCTGACCAAACCCCAAATATTCCAAGCCTAACAGACTATTGCTGTTTAAAAAAAAAAACAAAACTGGACCGGGATAACATGTTGTTTAGCTAGTAACTTCCTAAGTTTGTCTTTAAAAAACAGCAATAACTATCTTAAAAGTACGTATTTTGAAATTAAAAATAAACCAAAACCAAACCCAAACAAATACACTGCAATATACTCAGGCTGCCATCAAGTCTGTAATGGTTTCTAAATTTTAAACTGATTATTAAAGAAAAAAGGAATAAAAATATCACTTAAATCAGATGTTCCTAGGTGACATTTCTCATGCAGAGAAGCTCCATGCAGTCAAAGCAGTCAGATCTCTGGCACTCACACTAGAAACTAGAATTGGCCAAGTGTGACATGATCCTCAAGGACAGCTCCCAATACTTATTTCAAGTTTCCCACAAGTCCTCACCTTTGACTATGAAAGCTGGTAGTATGGAAGGAAGTGCAAGTTTGTGATGTTCCATAGCAGACCTTATGTTCTCAAAGGGCTAACACCTGTATAATATAGGTTGGTGACCTGGCATCCACGGAACTGAAATTCTGATTCCACAGCAAAAGGCAGTTTTAGCAAAGAAAAGCAAGGCAGTGTTATACTCGTCCAAAGACTATAAAATAATGTTCCTCTCTGTAAGTTTACCCTCTCATTACCTCTGGTCCCACGACTAGGCTTCTCAGCTACAGCTGCACATCAGATGTTGTTCAATAGCTTCCTCTAATTGTGGGACAAACAACAGATCACCAGTTCTCAGCTACAGGAAAACAAACGCCGATCAACATCTGCATTTGCACTTCACAAAACTATTTTCTGAAACTCATTACTTGTACAACAGTCAGTCGTCGTCGTGGCTAGGCTTCGCGAACGAAGATCCAGGGAGGGCTCCACCCATGCTCCTCATCAGCGCCTTTTCCAAGCACGCTGATAAAAAGAGGATAACGGAGAGCACCCTCAAGCCTGCGCAATGGATTTTTTTTTTTTAGGTGAGACACAGCATGCGCAGAGCTGGACCCACCCTTTAGTCCTAAGGTTCATCTGCCAGGGCCTAGCAAGCTTGGATGCTGGCAGCCAAGTCCTTAGGATGCAGGTTTAACCTCTTAGATGGAAGGCCTTCCAGGGCTAAACGAGCTCCATCTGCCCAGGTTTGGAATCAGAGTTGTCCTTCTCCTAGGATGACTGCCAGAAGGCTAATGAGCTCATCCTACCCATACAAGGATTATAGGAACATGGGTAGCACTCCCCACACTTTACCTTGGGCAATGAGTTTAATGCTCCCTCTGCTGTCAGCACAGTTATCGCACCAGGGGCCACAGGAGACCCCAAGTGATTTTCAGACTGTGCCTGACAATAGTCAGTACATATCAGAGATAAGAACAATACAAACTGTCAAAACTATGAGGCAGCACACCCTTCAGACCTAGCAGCGCAGTTCCTATACGTTAAGCTCCCAAGGGGCACACACTGCCAAGTTTTTCAGCTCAACCACCCTAAGAACTGTAAAGGCATCTTATCTTCTCTTTAACTGCAATGACATCAGGATTATTCATTCTTAACATCGCAGAAAGAATGAACCAATAAGTATTTTTTAATATAAAACAGAAAAGATGAAATGAGGAGACTGATTTTCAAGGAACTGTGACTCATGAAGAAAGCTTAGTGCAGCCAAGCTGCAAACTAACTACTCTGAGAAATCCTGAAAGCTTAAAAAGTGCATAAAGAAAAAAATAATCAAATCAAACCAACCAACACCAAAAAAGGAAAGGTGGAGTTACTCACTATGTGAGAGAATATTTGGAATGTATTGAACTCTCCTTGGGGGGCAATGATAAGCAGGTTGAAACCTTGTGGGTAAGAATTAAGGGGGAGTCTAGTATGGGAGATATTGTAGTGGGTGTTTATTACAGGCCACCTGATTAAAATAAGGAAACTGAAGAGGCCTTCTATAAGCAACTAGAAGTAGCCGCAAGATCACAGGCTCTGGTTATCATGGGGGACTTTAATTACCTGGACATTTGTTGGGAGAATTACACAACCAGGCATATGCAGTCCAGTAGGTTCCTCCAGAGCATTGATGATAACTTTCTAACTCAGGTGGTGGAAGAATCGACGAGGAGAGGAGTGTTGCTGGACCCTGTACTAACAAACAAAGAGGGACTCGTTGAAGATGTGAAGGTAGGGGGCAGCCTTGGCTGTAGTGACCACAAGTTGGTGGAGTTCAGAATTGTGGGCAGTAGGCACAGGGACAAGAGCAGGATCACTACCCTGGACTTCAGAAAGGCAGCTTTGGCCGTCTCAGGGAACTGCTTGATAAAGTCCTGTGGGACAGGGCTCTAGAAGGTAAGGGGGCCCAAGCAAGTTGCCTGGTATTCAAGCGTCTTTTCCTCCAGGCTCAAGATCAATGCATCCCAAAGAGTAGGAAATCTAGTAAGAGTTAGGAGACCTGCATGGTTGGGCAGGGCACTACTGGAAAAGCTTAGGCATAATACATAGTGCATGGAAGAATGGACAAGCCACTTGGGAAGAATATAGGGAGGTTGTCAGAGGGTGTAGGGAGGCGACAAGGAAAGCTAAGGCCTCTTTAGAACTTAACCTGGCAAGGGAGGTCAAGGATAACAAGAAGAGATTTTTCAATTATGTTGGAAGCAAAAGGAAGTCTAGAGTGAGTGTGGACCCTTTGAGGAATGAAATGGATGCACTGGTGACCGAGGATACAGAGAAGGTAGAATTATTCACTGCTACCTTCGCCTCGGTCTTTACTGCTAGTGCCAACTGCCAGCAGTCCCAGAACTTCAAAACTGCAAAGGAAGATGGGAGGAAGGTACTTTTTACCTCAGTTGATGAGGTTTGGGTCAGAGATCAATTGAGCAAATTGGATACCCACAAGTTCATGAGTCCGGATGGGATGCACCCAAGACTGCTGAGTGAAATGGCAGAGGTCATTGCTAGGCCGCTCTCCATAACCTTTGAGAGGTCCTGGAGGATGGGAGAGGTGCCTGAGGACTGGAGGAAGGCCAATGTTATCCCAATCTTCAAAAAGGGCAAGAAAGATGACCCAGGTAACTATAGGCCAGTCAGCCTCATCTCCAACCCTGGAAAGGTGATGGAACAGCTAGTTCTTGCCATGTTGAGGAAAGGAGGCTTATCACCAGTAGTCAACATGGATTCCATAAGGGGAAGTCATGCTTGACTAATCTGATAGCCTTTTATGATGGTATAACTAGACGGATAGATGAGGGGAAAGCAGTGGATGTGGTTTTTCTTGACTTTAGCAAAGCTTTCGATACGGTCTCCCATAGTATCCTCATAGCCATGCTTAAGAAGTGTGGATTGGGAGACTGTGCTGTGAGATGGATTGGGAACTGGCTGAAGGACAGAGCCCAGAGAGTTGTGGTCTGTGGAGCAGAGTCTAACTGGAGGCCTGTGACCGGTGGTGTCCCTCAGGGATCAGTGCTGGGTCCAGTACTATTCAAGAAATTCATCAATGATCTGAATGAAGGCGTAGAGTGTACCCTCAGCAAGTTTGCGGATGTGCCCTTGCGGCCAAGAAGGCCAGTGGCATCCTAGGATGCATTAAGAAGAGCGTGGCCAGAAGATCAAGAGAGGTCATTCTCCCCCTCTACTATGCCCTGGTGAGGCCCCACCTGGAATGCTGTGTCCAGTTCTGAGCCCCTTAGCTCAAGAGGGATAGGGATCTGCTGGAAAGAGTCCAGCGCAGGGCCACCAAGATTATTAAAGGAGTGGAGCATCTGCCCTATGAGGACAGGCTGAGAGAACTGGGTCTCTTCAGCCTGGAGGAGACTGAGAGGGGACCTCATCAATGTTTACAAATTTGTTAAGGGCGAGTGTCAGGAGGAGAGAGACAGGCTCTTCTCAATGTCTTCCAATGTTAGGACAAGAGGGAATGGGAACAAATTGGACCACAGAAGGTTTAGTATTACCATGAGGAAAAACTTTTTTACAGTAAGGGTGACAGAACACTGGAACAGGCTGTCCAGGAGGGTTGTTGAGTCTCCTTCTCTGGAGACATTCAAGAGCCGCCTGGATGCATTCCTGTGTGACCTCATCTAGGTGATCATGCTCTGGCAGGGGGGTTGGACTAGATGATCTTTCTAGGTCCCTTCCAACCCCTAACATTCTACGATTCTATGATTCTATCAATGTCTAAAATCACTCACTGAATATTGCTTGCAATGCCCAATTAAGTCTTCTTCCATTTGTAACTACAGAACTCCCGCTGGGAAGTAGTCTTGGTGAAATTTGATACATAGACTCTTTTAGGGTGCAGAGAAGCAAGGGGAGAAAAAAAAACAAACAGAAGAATGCAGCGCAAACAAGGTCAGATCTGCAGAAATGAATATTTTTCAGACTGCATGCAGAATCCACTTCCCCAAAAGCTACTTCACTGCTTTTTCTGCCACCCTTTCCCACACCAAGCAGCAACCTGCTCAAAGCTAGAGAACAACATGGCAGCAAGCCCTGTACAAGAAGCAGTCTACAGAGACACCCTGAAAACATGCTAAAGATTGGTTTTCTGTTCCTTCTTTTTAAAGGATATTATTTACTGTATTTCTTTACCTAGATCAGATTCCTGGCTAGCACATCATCTGAAGGAGGGAGAAATGGGAAGAAAGCGAAGACTGCTTTTGCAGCTGTGTCCGAGAGCTCCTACCCATAACACAGGCAGAAACCACTATGGATTTTTTAACATTCATGTACTTCCCCTCCATACATAAGTACTGCAAGGCAAAATATAAGATCACTGATTGATAGGCTTCTTGAGGTTGTCAGGTACTTTAGGAGATCATGTAGTCCAATCTACTGCTCAAAACCAGCCCAGGTTGCTTTATCTACTGAGATCCTGAAAATCTGAAAGGACAAGAGACTGCACAGCCTTGCCAAGGCAACATATTCTCCTGCTTGGTGAGTAGAGAAAAACGTTGACCTTAGATCTAGAGAGAACCACTATTACTTCAGTGTACGACCACTGCCTATTGTCCTGCCATCTTCTTGATAGCTTGTCAGCAGGCAGGGGAAGGCTCCCATTAGGCCCCCAAGAAGTATCTCTACTCCAGACTGAACTAGTCCAGCTCCTTCAGCCTTTCCTCCAGAGCAGTGCTACAAAGCCCTGTGCTGAACTTGCTCCAGCTTATCCACATCTTTCCTGTACTGGTGCAGGGTGGGGTGTGGACACAAAGTCGGATGCAATACTCCAGGTGTGGTTTGACAAGCAGCGAGTGAAGGGGAATCTCTCCCCTCATAGGAGCTCTTCCTTCCCACATGTACAGCCTTGCCCTCATCATTGAATTTCACAAAGTTTTTGCCAGCCAGCTCCTCCAGCCTGCCTAAGTCCTTCTGAATGACAGCCCTGATCTCAAGCACATCCACTGCTCATCCCCTTCCTCCAGTTTGGTATCACCTGCAAACTTCATGGGCAAGGACTGGTCAACTTCCAAATCATGCATAACATTAAATAGGACACATCCTCTGACAGCTGGGACACCTCCAGATAAGTTACAACCAACTAGCCACCTCTTGAACTCAACTGTACCACCAGTTTTTCATCCATCTAATAGTATGTACACCCAAATCATAATGACATTCTGCAAAAACATGTTGCTGAACTCAACGTGAACATATGATTTTATTAAGCTCAGACTCACAAACATTTAAGCAATGAGAAGGAGTGTGGGTAAAAAGTTATTGAATAAGTGAATAAAGCCTTTGCTCCTGCCATTTGTGCTGGTAATGTTTGAATACTGAAAGGCAGAAGAGGGGCATCACCTCAGGTTTTGGAGGCCATCCTGGAGGTCAAGTGCACCATAACAAACCACAAGGATCCAAAGAATTAAAAGTGAATGTTGGCATCACATATTCACGATTGATTTTTTGTCGTTCTGTGACACACAAACTAGAGGACTGTAGCATCTTGATGATGTTCTGTGTCACACACACAGGCAAAATAAAAATATATGAATATTAAGAGCATTCTTCTTAATTTGCTCAAAATTCGATTGCAATCAAGTACCTTCATCTGGAAAAGTAATCTTACTTCTGAAATTTCCCCTTTCGAACTTCATCAAAATTACTCTCCGTCAGTATTGAAGATCAAGTATTACCTTAACTGCAAATATCCTCAGCAAGATTTCTGTTTTTCAGTCAGAGAAGATTCTTGTGTGCTGCATGACCCTTCACTTGTGATGTAAGCCTATGTATATTTTAGTTGCATACATTATTATAATATAAATGTAATTCAAATTATTACACCAAGACTTGATGAATTTTTTTATTTAAAAAATTCACCAAAATACTCATTTACTCTAGTAATTCTGATCAGCTTCACATGTAAAATACAGTATTTTTGTCATAGGAAAATGCTCTGTACTGAAAACTATTTTGATTCCCCAGCAAAACAAGTTCCTGGCTTAAAAAAAAAAAAAAGAAAAAAAAAAGGCAAGCAGGGAACAATTTTGTTATGGAAACAGTCAATAAAGCATTTCACACCCCCCCCCAATTGTACTTCATCTGCACAAGTAGATGAAGTCCTGGTCAGACTTGCATTAAATCCATGAGTTCCAGTATTACAAGGTATAGGTTGTCTCTCAAGATACTGATGACAATTAATGAAAATTTCCATCAGAAGATATTTCCAATAACACAAGTGAAATGACACACTAAACTTATCATTCAGTTCCTTCTGCCTTCTGCAAACCCACTCCCAAAAGAGACATTTTTCCAATACATTTTTCAGTTCTTTTCATACTGCTATACTTGGAAAAGTAACCATACTGTTTCTCATCAAGGACAACCCATTTCCTCTGATCATTACAAAAGTGTCCAACTGAACAAATTTATTTCACCTGATAAATAAAGTTATTAAGAATATAAATACCAACTCATATTCTTGTGTTTCTAAAAGAACTACTTGAACTAAAATATGGAAATACATTTTGATCACAAATCTGAGTCATGCTCTAGAAAAATAATTTTTGTTGATATTTTTATAATAACAAAACATAATTGCAATAAATTAGGTATAAGGTAATGCAGCCACTAAATCATTAATTTACATAAGAAACAAAAACAGTAATAGCACTTGCACAAAACAGCCCTTACCTTCAAAAAATGTACAATGGAAGGCAGTTTTCTGTGGAAGTGCAAGATCTGCATCTAGTCCTAACATCAATAGTCTTCACTCTTTCTTTGATTTGGAAATGATCAAGGAGACTTCTTTCCTCTACACTTTCTATTGTTCAAAAGTGAAGTTTTTAGGATCCAAATTAGTCAGTCCACTGTTTGCAACAACATTAAATAACATGTATCAAAGTCTAAAAGAACACTGAGAATAAGACACTGAGTGCATTAAAATGGTGAAAAATATAAAGTTAGAGCCATAAGCACAAGATTCACTGTGGTCCTAAAAGGAAATCTAAATTTTGTCATCTACTTTCCAACAACTTATAATCCCATTTTACAGATGAGGAAACCATGTTTATCCCCTTTCTTGAAATTTCTGTGATGTACATTCTGTATCTCTAAGGAAAAAAAACGTCATACGATTTCTGCAATCTTTTTGAAAGCATTTCAAGAAAAGAGATTGCAGAACAGAAATAAGAGTGAATGTTGACCTCGAGCTTGGATCCTAATAGTTCGTATTCATGCTTCAGTCCTAAGTAACAAGTATTGTACAGTACAGTAAGTCACTGAAACAGATTTTCCCAAGATAATGCCCCTATTCAGCACCACGTAAGTAGAACAATCTATTTTGCTCTGGTTAACTACTTTACCCATGCATTACATAGGACATGAATCAGTGTTGTGCAGTTATGCATCACTTCCCACAGTCTTGCTGATTCAGGCAATTCAGAATAAAATACGCATCTAAATACGATCTAAACCCACAAGTTTGAAAACATTTTTCAACTCTTGTTTAGCATTACTTGTCATCACTCCCTTAAAAACATGCTGTACTTTTACACGTCCTTGGTTTCAAAATAATCTGAAATACTTTGGGGCAAGTAAAACTCAGATTCTTTACTATAAGAAAATGTCCAAGTGATTTAAGTATCTCACAAGATTCTGATAACACAGCAGTTTCCTTCCACAGATGTAACAGATCTTGAGTCCTAAGATTCTGCTCTCTGCAAACCACATATGCACACAATAACAGTAATGAGAAAGATGTAGAAACAGAAAGAGTACTAAGAAATAGTTGTATCATTCTATAATGAGAATTGCCATTTATCTTGCCATGTATTGCCCTTCCTTACTATAAAAAGCACTTTCCCCTCATAACACTCCTGCAGTCTCACAAAGTAGTTCTCAGGCTTCAGTTTATGAATCCCTGATAATTTCCAATCGTCCAGGCTTGGAGCTTTTCCACTCAGTAAACTACTTCTAGATTCAGAAATAAACTTACCAATATTAATTTTCCACTAATAGATGCAGTAACAAGAAAGACTTTGTATGAATAAGAGTGGAAAAAAACAGTCTGTAATGAATGCTGAATGCACTACATTTCATGGGTTGTAGAATATATGGAAAATGAAAGACTAACTTATACCACTATTGTGGGAGGATTGTTTGTTTAAGGATGAAAGAAAGAAAGAATTCAACATCAGATATATTGCAACTAGTTGGAAGAAAACCTTGGGACGAACAATCAGTCTGAGGAAGAACAGAAAACACAAACCCTGATAAGGTCCTCAGGATACGAAGAAAGAAATTAGCAATCACTGTCAAGGACTGTAAACAATTAGTGACCAAAGATATTATCTTCAGCGTAGTTGAACCTGCAAAACTGCGTAGGAAGTATACTTCATTATGTACGTATAAAGTAAATTATTAAACCTGTAGAAAGAGTATAAAAGAAACTGTCAAAGCTGAATAAACTGTCTTCTCTCACTGACTGCCTGAGGAATCCATGCCCATCTTAATTGTCACAACTATCAATGAAGCCTCATTTCTGCCCCATTATAACACATAAGATGTTCAAAAAGTAAGACACACAACAATTGCATTCACGGTGTTTAATTTAACACTAAATCCAAAGGAAGTTTCTGTAAGGCACAAGTGCTGCAATAGATATTCCACAAGAAGCATCGACGGATAGTACAGAAATGCACTCGTAGCTCAAAAAGTCATCAGGAAGTTGAATTTACAAAAATACAGTTTCAAAAATGCCTTTAAATTTAGAGGCCAAAAGATCATGAGATCCCTTCTACAGTTCTAAATTAAACCTGTAAAATGGAAAGACATAGTTAAAGCAAGAAGTGAAACAGAAGTCACTTTACAGAAGCAGAAGGAAAATTAACATCCCACATACGTAAAGATGAAGAACATAAGTACTATACGCTGCTCATTTCTCCATCACATAGAAAATTGAGAGCAGTGTAGTATTACAGAAGAATGAATAAACTGCCGCTCTGCACAATATGTCGTGGCTAGGCTTCGCGAACGCAAGATCCAGGGAGGGCTACATCCATGCTCCTCCTCAGAGCCTTTTACAAGCACGCTGATAAAAAGAGGATAGCGGATAGCACCCTCGAGCCTGCGCAATGGATTTTTTTTTTAGGTGAGACACAGCATGCGCAGAGCTGGACCCACCCTTTAGTCCTAAGGTTCATCTGCCAGGGCCTAGCAAGCTTGGATGCTGGCAGCCAAGTCCTTAGGATGCAGGTTTAACCTCTTAGATGGAAGGCCTTCCAGGGCTAAACGAGCTCCATCTGCCCAGGTTTGGAATCAGAGTTGTCCTTCTCCTAGGATGACTGCCAGAAGGTTAATGAGCCCATCCTACCCATACAAGGATTATAGGAACATGGGTAGCACTCCCCACACTTTCCCGTGGGCAATGAGTTTAATGCTCCCTCTGCTGTCAGCACAGTTATCGCACCAGGGGCCACAAGAGACCCCAAGTGATTTTCAGACTGTGCCTGGCACAATACGTAAGTTTTAATCAAAAGTCTGAATCAAAATGACTCCTCCAGGACTGCAGAATTTGTTTCCTGGCTTCTTCGGAAACAGACTGAAGTTTATAAATTTTCTACAACAGATTCTAAAAATACTTTCTACTTTATATAGAAACAGTTAATAGATTTCCTGTTTCACAAATTAGTAATGCACTATTCCCAGTTGCATTAAATTCTGTTAACAAGTACAAAGTCTGACAATAGCCCTTCAGGTTTTAGATATGCTTGTTGCTTCCCTCAAATATGCAAGAACTTCTAAACAGCTCAGAATCAATTGAGGAACTCCTCCGTTGCTGAGATTTCTTCCTGTCAAATTTATTAATGCTTAGACAAAATATCCTCAATTGCTTACAAAAGACAATTCCACCCCCAAGCTGTAAGTAGTAGTGTCCTAACAAAAGAATTTTTTTTTAAAAATCAGTACAAGATTTTATACACATAAAATGATAACCAAGAAAACTAACAAACAAAGCAAAAGCTCCATTTCTAAAAGTAACTTAAATGGACTGAAAGACACTTAAACTCCCAAAACATTTTTAAAAAGCTGTGATGTCTAACATTAAAAATTCTGCCTGCTCAAAACTAAGGCTGTACCTTACTTAAGACATGCTATACAACCACCAGGTTTAGGACAAACAGAACCTTTTATATTTGTTGTTTGACTAAAGTAAGTTTTCAGACTTAGTATTTCAATCCAGTGTAAGTCAGTACACTTTTCACTCAAGTTAATGTGCTAGAAGAAAAAAAAACCCAAGACACTGAGGTACTTAGACCCTTGATTTCAATCACAATAACTATGAGAATCTAAATACAATTTACATAATACTGTCGATTTTATAGTTGATCTCAATATATGTTAAAGCTTGTTCCACAGTCTTTACTCCAGACAAGGACTGTCACAGTCTGCTGATGAGCAAAATCATAGCCTATATACTGAGAGTAACCATAGCTTCCGGTCAGAAGAGGGGTCCTTTGCATGGGCACAGAGGGAGGTAACCGCCTCCTTAGTACTTTGGTATGCTCACCACTGACCTGTCAAAGCAAACAGCACAAAGTTGCACATTCGGTCTCATGGTCTGAGCTGCAATGCCAGCCTGCACAAACCCATCATGCAGCACTATGACTCCTCTCCATTTCCTGTGGTACATGAGCTCCCACAGCCCAAATCTATAGGATTCTCCCAGGCTCTGGCACTGAGAGACAGTATAGTCCTCAGCCATCCATCTGTTTCCACAGTCCTCTCTCCCATCACATCCTCCTGCGGGTATCAGCCATGAAAAAGCCTCAACACACTAGACATCCAGTGCCCATCTCATCACAAGACACCTGTCACCACTCACAGGTCATAGCTCACATACTTTACAACAAGTAAGCTAAGAAATCCCTAGACTACATTGTAAAGGTCTTGAAATCTCACTGTAAAACCTTCAGAAATAATCAGATTTCAAGGTAGTGTCTAAAGAACAACTATTTTATAAACACTTTTAACTGGTTCATGGGCTACTAAGCAGAAGAGGGGGAAAAAAAAGGGGGTAAAAAAACCCAAACACTAATATGGATTAAACAAAGCAAATCAGCTAGATTATCAAGATCAAACAGATCATCCAAGTGAAAGGCATGAAGAGCTCATTGAAGAAAACAGCTCAACAGCCAGAACCCCTGCCTGAATAATGAGCTTGTAGTTGTAGGCGCCCAACATTTCTCACATTCAGGCAATATATCTTTGTCTCCTGAGCACCAACAAATATTTTAAAAATACAATGCTTCATTTCTACTGCAGAACTGATTGCTTACTGGGGTTCACTAAGCAGAATAAAGGATTGGGAAAACATTTATTTTCTTTGCAATAGCAACAGTCACAAGCTAACACACGTTGGTATATCCTCACTATGTTTATTCAGCATGAGACCATTTTTAAACTCTATTTCTTATTTTCTGATTCACAACTGCATAACTGAAAGAAAAAGATACTTTTTACATTGCAATTTACTTCAAACCTACTAGCACAAGATAAAAGCCTTTTTTTTTTACCTTTGAGGAGGAAAGAAGGACTGAACAGAATGAAAGAGAACAGAATTTAGGATGGCTAAAATCTTTTTGGTCAAAAATACAAGCATCACCCAGGCACAGTCTGAAAATCACTTGGGGTCTCCTGTGGCCCCTGGTGCGATAACTGTGCCGACAGCAGAGGGAGCATTAAACTCATTGCCCATGGTAAAGTGTGGGGAGTGACACCCGTGACACTCCAAGATCCGCGGCTCGAAAAGCCGCCGTTGTGCACTTCAACTATGAGAACCCCCCCAAAGTACCCCCCCCTCCCCCCCAGCACTTTACGTGTTGGGTTTTTTGCCGTGCTATGTATTATTTTACATTAACATATATGCCACATTAATAATGCTAGCACGTAGGACTATTCACTTAATGCATAAGCCACATTAAAACCAAATTACATATCTCATGCCAAGACCGTCACAGCACATCATACCTTCAGGTAAATACCATCCAATGCGCTAGGACATAACACTAACCAGTAGGACTAAACCCATAATATCTATAGGTTATACATAGCAACCCTAGAATACACGGATATTCTTCACCTCATAAAATCCATGGTAACGGGACCCAATTGACAAATCTCTCGTAATGCCGGTAGCTGTCATACCAGGTTATCTATTAATCATTCCCCTCACGTGAAATCAGCAACGCACCGCACGTAATGTCCTCCATTACTAGCTTCAGGCCCATTCTTGTATGGGTAGGATGAGCTCATTAGCCTTCTTGCACTCATCCTAGGAGAAGGACAACTCTGATTCCAAACCCAGGCAGATGGAGCTCTTTTAGCCTTGTAAGGCCTTCCATCTAAGAGGTTAAACCTGCGTCCTAAGGACTTCGCTGCCAGCGCCCAAGCTTGCTAGGCCCTGGCAGATGAACCTTAGGACTAAAGGGTGGGTCCAGCTATGCACATGCTGTGTCTCACCTAAAAAAAAAATCCATTGCGCAGGCTCAAGGGTGCTATCCGCTATCCTCATTTTATCAGTGCGCTTGGAAAAGGCACTGATGAGGAGCGTGGGTGGAGCCCTCCCTGGATCTTGCGTTCGCGAAGTCTAGCCACGATGACGACAAGCATCACCTAAAGGTGTTTAAAAAAAAGCCTTTGCCATGGCAAAGCTCACTCACTCACCCAGATGAATGACTGGCCAATCCTTTAAAGCTGTTCTTGCTTTGCCCTGTGAAGAACAGGGCATCTTTCAGAAGTATCTACAGTCAGGGATCACCACAAGGAACTATCTAACTCCTCCAATAGTTAAAGTGTCAATTACAAAGAAACCAAAGGCAATTCTAAAACCTCCTTCGGAAAAAAAAATACAGAAATGAACAGTTATTGGGCCGAGGTATTTTTTCCTTGTTTCAAGAAAGCCAATGTAACTGCAGATGCCAACTACAAAGTGGCTGTTGAACACGGTTTTTAAGAAGGCTGAAGGAAAGAAACTCAGGTCCCCCTAGGAGTTTGGATTTTCAACCTCCTTGTCCGTACCTGATGAAGAGGAGAGGGAAACTAAAGACGGGCAGCAACCCATGCCAAAGAACATTAAGAGATACACATGCGAGCAAAACCCCAGCAAAAACTTTGGTGAGAAACTTCACCAAAGATACAGTTCAGATGAGTAAATGCGTGTATTAACGATCCCTTGTACCCTCGCTTCAGTAACTCGGGAAGCAGTGTTACACTGGCAAAACCTATCTAACAATGCATTGTAAAAAATGGGGCTCCCCTCTCCCCCAGCGAGGCGAGCAGAGATTTCCCTACTGCCTCTCGCGGGCTCCCCGCAGTCCCAGCGAGCCCGGGACGGCGGCGGGAATCGGCGGGACGACAGCTCCCAGACGAGGAGGGCTGTCTCCACACGAAATACAGAGTCCAGTCCCGAAGGACTTTCTGTGACTAACACCGGAGCAAGGCTCCACACCGCTCCCCGCCAGCCACGGAGGCAACACCCACCTTCGCCGCCGCCGGGGCCGCCGCGAGTTCCGAAGCCGCCGTTCGGCCCACTCCGCTCCGCCGAGGATCTTAGCGGATGCACCACTCCCCGGACACGTCACTCCTTCCAGCCCGGAGACTGGTGCTGCTGCCACCGCCGAGCGGAGCTCCTGAGTCCTGGCAGAATGCAACGCACCCCCACCTCTCTTCGACTGCTGTTACTGCCTGCCGGCGACGGCCGCTACTCCCGGCCCGCCCGCAGCCGGGCCTTTCGGGCAGCGCCCGCCGCCATTGGGCAACGCAAGGCCCTGTCGCCTGAAGGTTGGCGCAGCAGCCCGCCGGTCGTGGCGGCCAGTGGCAACCAGCAGTGCTGTCGTGTCCGTCACCCCCGCCCCTGCCACATTCCTCCCGCCACACGTGACACTGCTGCTGCTGGCGCGGGAGTGTGGCCCCTTGCACATCCCCGCGTTCCCGGGGGCTCCTGCGGGCGGCGGGCAGCCTCGGGGATGAGAAGAGGCCTGGGGGGGGGGGCAGGGGTGAGGGAGTAGCTGAGGGATGCCAGGGCCCTCGGTGTAAGGGGTGAAGAGCAGAGGTGCCCGGTGCTGGGGAGCGGGGGTCTGTCGTTCCGGGTCTGGAGAACTGGGCACAAGCGTGAGAAACTTGTTTGCCCTTACCTTCTTGTTCAGAAGTAGCCCATGAGCACACTCAGATGCACACAAGGCAACAATGGCTATTTTGTAGTTTAATCTCACTTATCACTTGAAACTATTTAAATTTTCAAAAATAAAGGGTTTTCTAAAGCTGCTGACACACCACACCTAGCCACTACATCTCTGCTCTTCTCTCATCTTTCTCATGGGACTGTCCTTGCAGCAAGCATCACTGCAGCCCAGCACTGACCAAGTCATTTGGGGAACAAGGGGCTGGAGAGTAGCCCCACAGAAATGGATCTGGGGGCTCTGGTCAATAGCAAGTTGAATATGAGTCAACAGTGTACCATGCCAGCAAAAAAAGGCCAGCCATATCCTTGGGTTCATCAAGCACAGCATTGTTAGCCAGTTAATGGAAGTGACTGTCCTACTCTGCTCTGTGCTGGTAGGGCCTCACCTCAAGTACCGGTCCATTTTGGGGCACCACAATATAAGAATAATATTAAGCTGCTGGAAAGTGGCCAGGGGAGGGCAATGAAGATAGTGAAGGGTCTAGAGGAGAAGCCATATGAGGAACAGCTGAGGTCACTTGTTTTTTGTTCAGCCTGGAGAAGAGGAGACTGCAGGGAGACCTCATCGCGGCTGTGATGGGGGTATATGAAACAGGAAGTTGTGTCCACCTTCCCTCCTGCTTCTTCCCCTAAACCTGTTTGTTTTGTTTTCCAAACTGCTCTGCTACCAGCCTAGCCCCGCCCCCATCCCTGATAATACTTTGCCTGGACTGTCAGATATACCCTCTGTTGTAGGTCTTTTACAGATAGAAGGACAGAAGGTACCCATTGCAACCTCAGTTGTGCACCGTCAGCAGTACAGAACGGACCGAGACTCGGTGGTCCCCATCCACAAACTGATCCGAGAGATGGAAAGCCAATGGGACCCAATCACCCTTCAACAGCCCCATCTGGGTTGCAGACCCACTGCCCCAATCTGGCCTGTGCATAAGTGAAATGGAGAATGAAGACTGACTGTGGACTATCGTGGCCTAAACGAAGTCACTCCACCACTGACTGAGTGCAGCTGTACTGGACATGTTAGAGCTCCAGTATGAGCTGAAGTCCAAAGCAGCTAAGTGGTATGCCACCACAGACATTGCAAATGCATTTTTCTCCATTCCCTTAGATGCAGAGTGCAGGCCACAGTTTGCTTTCACCTGGAGAGGTGTGCAGTACACTTGGAACCGACTGCCCCAGGGGTGGAAACATAGTTCCATGATCTGCCATGGACTGGTTCATGATACACTGGAAAAGGGTGAGGCTCCAGATCATCTACAGTACATTGATGACATTATTGTGTGAGGGGATACAGCAAAGGAAGGTTTTGAGAAAGTAGAAAAGATCATTCAAATTCTCCTAGATGCCAGCTTGGGCATTAAACAGAACAATGTCAAGGGACCTGCCCAAGATATCCAGTTCTTGGGGGTAAAGTGGCAAGATGATGACGTTTAATCCCGACTGAGGCAGTAAACAAAGTAACATCAATGTCAATGCCCACTAACAAGAAAGAGACTCAAATATTCCTGGGTGCTGCAGTTTTCTGGAAGATGCACATCCCAGAGTACAGCCAAATCGTGAGTCCT
>VWZO01006602.1:0-27258 GCA_013396975.1 Bucco capensis
CCTTTAAGATTATCAAGTCCAACTGCTAACCATATCCCTCAGCACAACAGCTACACGTCTTCTAAATCCCTCCAGGGGTGGTGTCTCCACCACTTCCCTGGGCAGCCTGAGCCAGGCCTTGACAACCCTTTTGGAATACAAGTTTTTCCTAATATCCAACCTAAACCTCCTCTGACGTAACTTGAGGTGATTTCCTCTTGTCCTATCACTGGTTACCTAGTAGAAGATACTGGACCCCCCCCCACCTGGCTCCAACCTTCTTTCAGGTAGTTGTAGGGAACAAGGTCTCCCCTGAGCCTCTTTTTCTCTAGGCTAACCAACCCCAGTTTCCTCAGCCACTCCTCATGAGACTTGTGCTCTAGACCCTTCACTAGCTTCATTGCCCTTCTTTGGATGTGTGTGATGATCTTGTATATGTAAGAACATTTTCTTTTCCCAGTGTGGGGTTGCAGCTTGTAGTTAGAGCATCTTACTGCTCTGTTGCTGTTCAGTAATTTTTAATATGAAAAGTGTGAAGATGTTCCTTGTAAACAGCACAATGAGGGCACTGACAATGGAGTAAGGCACAATTTGTCCATAAAAAAAGTTTTTCTGCATGTGTCTCCTTGAGTAGTAAGTGGTGGAACATATGGAGCATTTGGTAAGGAAATTATCCTAAGGCTTATCTTTACTGTGGTGTCCCCAGACTCATGTGTTCTTCAAAGATAAGGGACAAACAGGTATTGCTGTGTGTGTAGATATGTTATGTGTATCCTTGACATCCTCAAGTTTCTCTGAGGCCAAGTTGTGAATGCCAACAAAAATGTAGTACTAATTTGGAAGTATTTTTATTCTAAACATCTTTAATACTTGCTTTAGGCACACTGCTTCCCCCAGTTAATGCCAGTTACTGGGGAGATGTGTTTCTGTAGCCAGTCATGGTGAAGCACACATGTTTTAGGAAGGCAGTCTTTGTTATAAAGCCTTGTTCATCCAAGAGGAGCCTTCCATGTAGCAATGCCCTCACCTTTCTTCCAGACAAATGTAGAAGTAGTGAATGAAATGTCTGAATATTAGTTCAACATGAAAATAATCCGTTATGAAAGAAACTAATACTGTGTTTCATTCCTTTAGAAATTACTCTGTGAGAAATTAGAAGAGCAATTACAAGATCTGGATGTGGTCTTGAAAAAGAAGGAGCGTGCAGAACGCAGGTACTGCTCTTGGGTTGCCATGCAGAAGGGTGGGAAAAAACATTTTTAATAGCATTAAAATAACTGGGGACTGGGGAGAAAAGTAATGATGAGACTGGGAGCTCGTAAGACCAGTTTTGACTTTCTACTGATTATTGGTGCAGTACTGGGAGAGCTTGAAAGAAGGGAGAAGTAGTCCAATAATTGGAAAAGACAAACAAATCCCTTTGTATTAAGCTTTGGTTAAGGTTCCTGAACACAAATTTGGCTTTCCTATACCAGTAGTTAAATGAGTTTCAGCACAAGTTGAGCTGCATGTGTTAGTGATACTGTCAGCTGTGTGTAGAGTTACCATAGTAAGCAAGGTCCTGACTTTGTGATAAAGAACATCCAGATTAATGTGGTCTTTGAGTCTTGTTGCATTAGATTTTGTTAAACTTTGCCAAATCTGCCAGCTTGTGCAGTGGGTCAGCTAAACAGCAACTTGGAATTACATTTTGTGTCCCTTACTGAAGGCTAAATGCAAACTGATGTACTGCATGTTCATAAATAGAATAAATAAACATCCTCAATATTTGGAACATCCTATCTGCAGTTTTCACACCTGAAAATGAGGGACACAGAACACAGTCTGCATAATTTCTACCTTTTAGGACATGTATTGAGTACCTTGCAAAATTTAATGATATCTGTGTGCATTATTAAATAAAAATTTGCCATGAATTGTATCTTAAAAGGAAAATTTTATCAGAAGGTGAGACCCTTTTAAAGAAAATAATTAAGCAGGCTTACAGGCGCTGTAATAATCACATGGGAAGCAGTGATTTAGTGCAGAGCACAGTCTCTCTGTTTTCAGCTTCCTTCAAATCTCCTGTTTGCTGTTGCTGTTGCAGATGCAACAATGCTAGTGATAGATATAGCTTTGACTGTTCCTACCATTACTGCTTCTGTTCAGAGTGGGTCTAGATCCCACTGTGGTAAAATTATCCAGGGCTTGCCAATTATGGTGAATTTGTAGCTTTGGGAACAAAAGCATTAGCCATTTTGATGAGTGAGCTCAGCTTACATACAGCCTCCATCTGCACAGGAGTTTGGAGCACAAAGGAACTATGTCTGCTGCTCTGCTTTATGGTGGGAAGACTCATTATTAGTGAACAGTATTTGTAGACCTACTTTGGTAAATATTCTGCTGGCAAACCTTACACGGAATGCAGCTTTTTCCCAGTCTGTCTTGCTTTCTTGAAATCACTAGTGTTGGATAAAAATACAATCTTTGAACCATGACAGCATACAATTGATGTCATAGCAGTTTTCAGTGTCTGAAACAGATGTTTAACAACCAGTTTGCAATCTGTTCCTTATACCAAATGAGCCTAATGTTTAATGTTGTGTATCATATGATTGATAGAGAGAGACATGAGCTTGGATTATAAAAGATTTCACGAAACAATAGCTGAGTGTTGAAGTCTTTTAATGGTGGTATATTTTAGTAAGGTGAAACACTGGCACTTGTCTATTTTGGATTGCATCCTGTCTTTATGTAATTTTTGCAGTTCAATGTGTTTTTTGAATTCGCATTTATTCTTTCAGTGCCTCCAAGGTTGGTGGTAGTTATGGATCTGACAGTGTCATCTTGATCACAACTTTATTGTTTTTTGGTTAATTAGTTTTTACACCCCAATTTAATCACTTCTGTGGTGTCTCCAGTCTTCAAGTGCAGTTGTCAGAAGTCTTTGGGAATCTCTTACACTGTGCATGCTGGAAAATGTAATCCTATGAGATTTAGCGCATGATTCCAACTAAAATAACTGTTTTCAGTTGGAGCATCCTCTTGGGATGCTTCTGTTTAGTGAGAGTAAGAACTTCAGCATTATTTTACATAAGCTTACAGAAAGACTGAAGATGTTTTCTTTTTTTTCTCTCCTAAAGAAAAGAACGATTGGTGTATGTAGGTATCAGTATTGAGAACATCATTCCACCTCAGGTAAGCCACTGTCTCTATCTTGTATTATTGTTTATTTTCCAAGCTTCTCAGGAAGAAGTTTCTCAGTGGTGTGTTAGAAGTGCTAGTAGCATCCTGGAAAGAAAAAATCAAGCTATATGCAGGTCAGAAATAATTCCAGACCCTTTGTTTTAGACTGAGATTTGAATTTAGCAGAAAACGCAAAGAAGCTTTGTCATGTTTATTAGAACTAACTGATGTCACACAGAGTCCTCTGTCAGTGAAGGGTTGCAGAGTCACTTCCCTGCCTATTACAGTCAAGGTTTGAGTTAAATGCTCTATATTCTGTAGTTTATAAAGTTTAAAAGTTTATTTAACTCTGGTGCCTGCTGTATAAGTTACCTAGTTCTGAGCTAATTGCCATAGCTTTCCTTTGGAACTGATGGAAACAAATGGTTTGTGATTTAGAGGGAATATGTAGGATCTGTTAGAAGCATAACATTTGCCCCTGACAAATGGATATTGAAGTCGTGTGTACTTAAAAACTAAACATTTAGTGTTTTATTAACAGATGCTTTATATGGTTTCCCTTTACAGAAGAAGAAAAATGTTTTTATCCATGTGGAGAACAGCCTCTTCTCACTTTATAAATACATTTTAAAGAGATTTCCTTGAAGTCTTAGCCAAATGCCTTCATCCCAAATTATATAATCTGTTCTTTGCATGAGAGTCCAAAATGAAACTTTTGTTTGTTTTAAACAGAGACTTTCCTCTTTGACTGTAATAAAGCCAACTTTCTCCCTCTGTCTCTGGATAACAGAAGAATGATAACAGATTTTACAAACTTGCTGAAGAGTCTCTAGCTGGTAGCAGATGTTTGAAATGTTCAGCCTGGGGCAGATTGTTGGGGTTTTTTTAATTAATGATTTGGAAAACAATACCATAAAATTAATCTTTGTGGAACTTTATTGACACTGCACCATGTAAAGGTGTTCCTGTCCATAGTTGTGTGGAGGTACTAGCAACAATTTGTTCAGCTGCTGCATTTTATAGTCCTGAAAGTATCACCTGAGACATGATCTCAGTGTTGTAGAATAACCACAATGATATAGCCTGAACCCTTAAATTCTGTGACCTTGTGTAGCCAGAAAGGGCAGTATGTGCAAGCATTTACATGAACTCTGCTGTCACAGGTTGTTATGTTAGAAGCCAAAATGAGTTGTGTTGGGCATATATGAGCTTTATAGTCCCTATGAATATCTATATCATGAGTTGATTCATAATGAATGTGGAGGGAGTGGGGAGATAAAACTACTTGACACTTCTGTCTTATGGGAACAGGAGCCTGAAATACCTGAAGGTCAAGAAGAAAAGAAGAAAGATTCCAAAAAGCCAAAATCAAAGCTGCTTGAAAGGAGGTCTACCAGAACCCGGAAGTGCATAAGCTACAGGTCAGCAGCTTGTTTAAAGAGTTTGTAAAACAAAGAAAAGTTATACTATTATTTTCTTTCTCAAGCAATCCGTACTCTTTGCTCTCTTCTCTGAATAATGGTTAAGTTTGATGGTTGTAGAAGCAGATGAAGTAATGTAGCGAAGGGATGATGCATTATAAAAGTAAAGTGTCTATAGTACTTTTTTGAGGATTACTGGAGAAGATTTTGTTGTCACTGAGGTTTCTGGCATAAGTTAAAGCAGGTGTTGAAAGGGAGGCTTTTGCTTGTCTCTAAAGGCCTTAAATCCCTTTCTCTTGCCCTCTCTGCCCTTACAACTTCTTTATCTGAAAAGGGCATGAAACTTAATATACAATTATGAGACAGTACATCTAAATATGTTGTGTAACTCTTCAGGGAAACTGTGATAAAAACACAGTTAGCAAATTAAAGTTCCAAGGTATTTAGACTCTGTGTATTCTGAAAGTAGAACAAGTCACTAAAGTTACCAAAATTCAGCATGATCTTAGTATTAGCTTTTATTTGTAGTATTACCAAGGTATTTTATACATTGTTTTCTGAATATTACCTTGAGATACTCCATATCCTCTTCAGTCCATGAGGCATGTTGGCTGCCTTGAGGGATTAGAGAAGACTGTGGTTGCCTGAGAACTTGTGGGTTTATGTCCCAGCTGCATTAGGTATATATATAAAAAATCCTTACCTTTACTCTGCTTGCTCTATGTAGACCTTGACTACCAAAAACTACAACATTACAACTTTCAAAACTTTTCAGCAATAAGCATGATTAAACTTGTAGTCAGTCTGGATTAGCTTTTGAGGAGAGGCACGGTATGTGTATATGCTGAGTTTGCCAGCCTGAGAAAACTCGGTCTGACCTTGCTTAGCTGTTCACTTTGGGTAACCTTTTAACTTAACAGCAGAAGGCACACTAATGAAAATGCCATTGCTGCTTTAGGAAATGTTTCTGTAAGGAACATTCTGCCACAGGCAAGATTACATAGATTTGCTATCATTCATGATGGGTCATGACAGACCATGAGAAAAAAACCCTTTGCCTCTAGGGTATCTGGTACAACTTCAGCAGGACACATTGTGCAAAGGAAATATTTTTTGTTGGAAATAATGCTTCATATAACGTTGTGCTGGCAAAAAACCCCAGTCTTCTGATACAAAACCAGAGTCTTTCTTACATACACCATCATATACATAGCTTAGAGCTGGTGAAAATACTATACCTGTTAGTGTGTCACTTTGAATTTATATGTCCACAGTGAAGTGTCACTGAGAATTGTGAATGCTTTCCTTCAGTAAGGGAAAATAAATGCTAAACATCTTGATTCTGCTTACAGACACATCTGTATTGTGTAACATTCTGGTTCTCTAAAGATAGATAATCCCCTTGTATCGCCCCAGTCATCTGTGTCCTCTCAAACCAGGACAATTCATTAGCAAAGATCTGCATTATGAATAAAACAGCAGTAATTACATTCCATTACACCTACTGGTCAAGCAGCTGTCAACTCACTTCTGAGCTCAGGTTGTTTGTTAGCAGTGATTTGAAAGTGTTAAGTGGTTTCTCACATTTTGAAGAAGGGTTTTTTTAGAGGTGTGGAGGGAAAATTGTGTTTGAGTAATGTGGAACTAATCTTATTGATGGAATAATTTCAGAGTTATTTCCTTGCTATGTAAAGCTGCCTTGAACCTGCCCTGTGGTTGTTTTTAGGGAATATAAAGGGACCAGGAATCTATCAGCTTGCTTTTAAAGGAGGAAGTGTTTTATGCTTACTATTGGAATACAGAATCGTATTAGATCTATTCTTTTCTCGTTCTGCTGGAGGATACTGTGGAGGACCACGATAAATATAACTGTAATCCTTCTTTTGTGACTGAGAAATGGAATCTGTAATGAAAGTATTGTTCAGTTGTTAGGTGTTTGTATCTAAAACATTAACAACAAAAAATTAAAATGAGAAGAAGAAAAACTGAGAATAGATTCATTAAGGTTGGAAAAGATCTTTAAGATCAAGTCCAACTGTTAACCTAACACTGCCAAGTCCATAAGTGGCACATCTGCATGATTTTTGAACACTTCCAGGAATGGTGACTCCACCACTTTCCTGGGAAGCCTATTCCAATGCTTGACCACTCATTCAGTGAAGAAATTTATCCACCTATCCCACCTAAACCTCCACTGGCACAACTTGAGGAAACTTGAGGCCGTGTTCTCTTGTCCTGTCTCTTGTTACTTGGGAAACAAGACCAACCCCCACCTCACTCCAGTCTCCATTCAGGATGTTGTAGAGAGTGAGAAGGTGAGCCTCCTTTTGTCCAGGCTAAACAACCCCAGTTCCCTCAGCCACTCCTCACAAGACTTGTGCCCTAGACCCTTCCCCAGCTTCATTGCCCTTCTTTAGACATGCTCCAGCACCTCAATGTCCTGCTTAGAGTGAGGGGCACAAAATTGAACCCAGGATTTGAGGTGTGGCCACCCCAGTGCTGAGTACAGGGGGAAAATCCCTGCCCTAGTCCTAGTCCTGCTGGCCACACTATTGCTGATCCAAACCAGGAAGCTGTTGGCCTTTTCAGCTACCTGGGCACACTGGTGGCTCACTTGCATCTAAATAAAATATCTTTCTTATAGAGTTAATAAAATCTGTGCTTTTGCATGTTGTATCTCAAGGTATCTCTTTGGTAACAATCATTTTTGATGGGATGTGAATTCATCGCTGAAGAAGCAAACTGAAGTTATCTGTGTAAAAGGGCTGGATCCTTTAAATGAGTTACTCAGGGTGCAGAGATTTCTGCAGTTTTAGAAAAGCTGTGGCAGGACAGATATACTAAAGTATTTTGCTTTTATTTGTCCTATTTACTTATGTGACATTACATTATAGCTTTTTTGTATGTAATTACAAAGAACTGGGTGCAGTATGTTTTGCCTGTTCAGCTTAGGATGGTGCAGATCCATAAAGTATAAATACAGTAAGCTTTAAGAGGAGAAATAAGATGTCTGTCTGAAGGTAGACAAGATGAATAATTTGACTTTAATAGGTGCTTTTCAGAAAGCCTGTTCTGCAGATTGGTAGTGTGTATGTCATCTACGAAAAGCTGGGGGGAAAAAGTGATTAATACTTTGTGTGGAAAAGGCAAGTGATACCATTCTAAAGAACTTCCAGATTACATATTGTTAAATTCAGTGGTATGTCATGTAAAATGAAAGTGGTTTTCTGTTCACATGAATCAAGAGTAAGACAGTCAGGCAATGATAAATAATCTGCTATCAAGTAGAAATAAGAAATGTACCTTTTAAAAAATGGCTATTTTATCATCGATCTGGCCCATTGTCTTTGTTACTTTATTATATATCCAGCCCATTGTCTCTGCAATGTGATTTCTTAGAGCAGTTGTAGATTTTGAGGTATATTTTCATGATATAATTTAATTGGGGTTTGCTTCAAGGTGGTAAATGAAAGCTGTTGCTTTTAGGTTTGATGAATTTGATGAGGCAATTGATGAGGCAATTGAAGATGATATCAAGGAGGCTGATGGAGGAGGTATGTTTCTGAAGTTACTTGTTTTTCATTGTGAGAACGAATTTACTTTGATATGAGAAGCAACATATAATCATTATCTGTAATCATAGAGTGGTTTGGGTTGGAAGGGACTTTTAAAGGTTATCTTGTTCCAAACCCCCTGCAATGGGCAGGGCCACTTTCCACTAGATCAGTTTGTTCAGAGCCCCATCCAGCACTTCCAGGGATGGGACATCGACAGCTTCTCTGGGCAACCTGTTCTAGTGTCTCATCACCCTCACAGTAAAGAATTTCTTCTAAATATCTAATCTAAATCTGTCCTTCAGTTTGAAACATTACCCATTGTCCTATCACTACAGTCCCTGATAAAGAGTCTCTCCCCATCTTTCTTCTAGGCCCCTTTAAGTACTGAAAGGCTGCTACAAGGTTTCCCTGAACCTGAAGCCTTCTCAGGCTCAGCTGTGTGTGTCAAGACAAGACTCCAAACAGAGTCTTGCATGCCGAGCAAGTACTCTGCTTTACCAAAAAGAAACTGCAGCTAGAGGCATGGAAGAAAGAGATGTATAAAGTTAAACAAAACATAAACGTGATGTTTTTTCCCCCCTTTCTATCACTGAATTCAGGCATTGGCAGGGGCAAAGACATGTCTAATATCACAGGTCACCGTGGAAAAGACATTTCCACAATCCTAGAGGAGGAAAGGAAAGAAAACAAGCGACCACAAAGGGCTGCTGCAGCACGGCGCAAGAAACGACGGCGACTGAATGACTTGGACAGTGACAGTAATCTGGATGAAGAGGAGAGTGAAGATGAATTCAGGATCAGTGATGGGTAAGTTTGTGACTTTTGCTACAAGTCACAAACCAACACAGGCTTCTGTGACTTTGCAGTGCCCCTGAAATGATCATTAGGAGCATGTGCTCAGTGCTGGAACGCTGTGTCAGAAAAAGTCCTCATGACTTAGGGGAATGTCATTGTGCTGGAAAAACTGCACTGTGGAGCCATGTGCTGAAATCATCCAATCTGTATTTTAAGCAAAACATGTTCTGGAAATGTTACCAGTACGTTTGAAGCCATACAGGGTTGTGTTGGTGAGGGAGCCAGATGGGTTCAGTTCTCTAACAGATGCAACTGTCCAGCAGAAATCCATTTGCGTTTGAAAATATGTCCTGTTTCATGGGATTTTTATTGGACCTTATTGTCCTTTAGAAATGGAAAGAGTATAATGTCCTCATTGAGAGTATACAGATCTTGACATGCAAGTTCTGAAATCCGGTCTTGATTTCTGCTCTTTAGGAGATACTTTGAAAACAGCCAAAGAAGTGGTTTATGCCATAGAAAACAAATACATTTCATATGAAGAATCAAACAGTAAATGAAACTCTTTCCATGGAATTTCTCATTGTTCAGTCTGGGGAGTTCCTGATGTTAAAAACAGTAATAATTTTAGACATCCTTTATGCCTCAGTGAAGAAATACAATGGAGCATGAGGTCTAGACTCCTTACTGTCAACATTTAAAGCTTTACACCAGTCACTGAGTCAGTTTACTAAGTGTATGGATAATCTATACAAAACAGATGTCAATTTTGAGCTTTGTTTTTCACCTGTGACCATGTTGAGGACATTTCAGCAGCACCCCAAACAGTTGATCTAAATGTGCTGGAAATTTCCAGTCAATGAGTGTAGCTTGTTGAAATCTCAGAGAGTTAATAGTGCATTGATTGGTTAAAGTGTGCACATCCATTTTCAACTTTGTCCTCTGCTGAATAGCCTCTGGATGTTATACTGGAATTTACATTCAGCTAGTGGCCAAAAGCAAGAGACTGAGTACCTTCAGTACTCAGTGGTGGTTAGAAAAGCATCAGCTCACTTTTGAAACTGCAGAATTTTTTTGTGTAAGGCAATACTTACTGTACATATGTCAGTTGCTTGTAAAATACATGTTTCATAGAATCACAGAATACCAGGTTGGAACGGACCTCCGGGATCATCTGATCCAAGCTTCCTTGGCAAAAGCATGGACTAGACAAGATGGTCCAGCCCTTGTCTATCTGTAGCTTATAAGTGTTCAATGTTGGGAACTCCTCCACTTCCCTAGGGAGATGATTCCAATAGCTGATTGTTGTTGTGAAAATTTTCCTCTTGTGTCTAACTGGAATCACCCCAGGAGTAACTTGTACCCATTACCCCTTGTCTTGTCCATGTGACTCCTTGTAAAAAGGAAAGTACTGTTGGGATCCATTGTTTCCCATATCTTATCTCTGTGGTCTCTCCTTGAACAGATCTCAGGATGAGTTTGTGATATCAGAGGAAAATCTGGATGAAAGTGAAGATGACCCACCATCAAATGAGGACAGTGACTCAGAGTTCTGTGCACGCATATCCAGGCGACACGTCTCCAGGCCCATGAGGCAAAGCAGGAGGTTACGAAGGAAAACAGTCAAGAAAAAGTATTCTGAAGATGATGAAGATGAAGATTCTGAGGACAATTCAAGCAGAGAGTCTGGTGAGTATAAGAAGTCTTAGATATATGAAATACTCTGTACTGGAGAGAGCAAGAGTGGAAGTCTCAGTGTGCTGTCATGACTTACACTAACTTGCACTAATCATAAGCTGTTACCTGTGAAGATAGTGGCAGAAGTTTAAAGAGGTTGCTCATCTGTTCTCTAATGCACTCTTTGTTTCCTAGTGGACACACATCTCTGATAAAATCAGTTGATTCCAGTGTCATGCTGTATATGTCTAAGAGTACAGTCTTAACTATGTGTTTCTCTTTTACTCCCTTTATTATCCCTCGTCCTGCTTTTTTTTGAGCTCAGGTGCCCTGAAAGAGGTTTTGTTTTCAGTCTCCAGAGCTGGAGTTTCTTTCTGAACGTGGTTGTTCTTGTTGACTTGCCCTGATTCTTTCTCTGATATTTTAGGAAGTAAAGAGGATGTCACTTTGATCTGTGACTCTTGTCAGTCACTAACTTAGGAACAGTGTATGTGACATGTATAGAAAGTAGCTTTGGATAATTCTTCTGGCACAGTTGATTCAAGGCTATTTTCAGCTGATGTAAATAAATTTAATTCTTAAAGACACGAGCTGCAGTAGACTGGGGCAGGAAGAACTGTGAATAATGGTAAGTTTCTTCTATACAGTTTCAGTTTTAAGCAAACTTATGCTTGAGTGAGACTGATTTTTGTTGTTAATTTAAATTCTAAAGCTCACATCTTACTTGGAGTTTCATCTTGTCTGTTTTTTTCATCTACCTATTCTCAAAAATATTGGAGTATAATTTAAATTTTAAAAGCAGAAAGGACTTCCCAGTGTCAGTGGCAATGTGCCCCATCAACTCCAATTCAGTAAGATTGATTCAACTGTCAGGAACAGTAGAGGAAGCATCTTGGGCACCAGCAGAGGTGAGGGAACAAAAAACTAGAAAGAAACCACCTTCTGGAGGGGTTTGGGAAGAGACAAGAAAAGGGTTTGTGAGAAGATTTTAAAATCAAGCAATTCTACCCTGGCAGTGAATGAGGGAACTGATGCATAAGCTGGAAAAGGGTCAGCATAACAAGGCATAGTGGTTGAGACTCTCCTGCGCTTGGAAAACATGATTTTACTAGTGCTGGTCTAAAGCTTGTCTAAATTGGGCAGTTTTGATTTAATGGAATAACACGGATCACTGTTTTCTTCTGTACAGAGAGTGGTGATTACACAGATTACAGTGATGATGATTACCTGGAAACTAGGAGGAGAAGATCAAGAAGGAATCAGAAGAGACAAGTTAATTATAAGGAAGATTCAGAAAGTGATGGCTCACAGAAAAGTGTCCGATACGGGAAGGAGTTAAGAAGAGTTCATAAACGCAGGCTTTCCACTTCAGATAGTGAAGGTAAAATATAGTCCACAGTTTGCAGGAGCTGGTGTGTCTCAGGATTAGCATGTAGAGAAAACTGTATACAATTCAGTGATTTCAGAGACTCTTCTTTCTAGAGTTCCTTGATGTTTCTCAGGAACTGTTTTATTCTGAAACATTCCACAAATATTTGATGATGCACTGTTAGAGTCACTCCTTAAAGTCATTGTTGTCCCTAATCCTCACTTCCTGGTCCAAATTTACTGTGTCTTGCACAGCGCTTTGGGGTTCCAAAACCGGCACTAATGTACCTGTTTCAGCACTTTTCTGTTAAGGGGTCACAAATCATCATCCCATGAGTCTTAAAAGATTCTCTTTTGTGAGAGAAAGTGTATTACTTTTGGTGCCCTGATTGTGTTTGTGCTGGTAATTAAGACTCCATCAATCTCCTGTTTGAAGGAGCTACAGAGGAAGGCTGCTCTCAGTGGTGTCAGTCACACCATGAGTCAGTGGTGTGAGTTTTGATGTCAAATTAGCTTTTACAACAGCAGCCACTGACTTTGAGTGCTCTGTATTCTGGGTTCCCATCTTACAAGACCTTAGGTCTGGCTTTCAAAGGCACTGAGCAGTATGAGTTGCAGGAGAATGCCAGGCTTCCTCAAAATCAGCCATGCCTGACAGGCCAAGTGCCTCTGATTTGTAGGTAAGTTTTGGAAGTGCTGACTGAGTTCACAAAGTGTTAGAGAATCCCCTTAGGTGAAGGGAAACAAGTACATAATGCAACCATATAGTGTCTCAAAAACTTGATCTTGTATTTCAGTGTACTCTGTTCTCAGAAGTATAATGTATAGGCTCTCTGCTAAGAATCTGCTATATGGTGGCTGAGTTTTTTGCTGCCTGCACTTGTGACTTACATTGTCAGTCAGACATTGTTTTCTTTTCTCCATGAAATCCCATTTCCTCACGTATTTTTGGTACTGGCTTTTTGCCTATTAAAATCAGAACCATTTAGTACATTTCCAGGACTCTCCCAGAGTTCTCACAGTGTGTTATGGAATATGTTTCAAGGTTACTGGAAATACATTTATGTTGAAAACAAGGGAGCACTAACAGAGCCTCGTCTTGAACCTACATTAACTAATGCGCTTTAAAATGACCATTCACATGCATTCCTAGAGGCAGTCACAAGGATACAGCAAATGGTGTTTGCCATTTCATTTTTCAGTCTCTCTTTTCTCACCTACACCTTGAAAGGTCAGTGTGAAGGTTGTCATTGTACAGGCAATATTCCAATTTGGGGAGTATTTGGGAAGGGGGGGAAAGTTCTTCACTGTGAGGATGATGAGACACTGGAACAGGTTGCCCAGAGAAGTTGTGGATGCCCTATCCCTGGAAGTGTTCATGGCCAGGTTGGATGGGGCTTTGAGCAGTCAAGTCTAGTGGAAGGTTTACCATTGCACGAGGATTGGAACTAGATGATATTTAAGGTCCCTTCCAGTACAAACCATTCTATGACTCTGTGAATTTGGAGATGGTTGGGGTATAGTACAATTGTGTGTGTTTGTATATATAACTTTATGATCATGCAGCCATTATTTGGGCTCTCAGTTTCTGGAAGTGTGTTCAGCAGGTGCTGTGAGATTAGAGAGACAGTTCTGCATTATTCCCAGTATGAAGTTACTGCTTTAGGGGGGAACACACCTCCCTCCAAAGCTGCTGCTGCTCCTCAAAATGGAAGCAGAATATCAACAAAACGTTGCTCATTGCTACTTGAGCACTTTAGTTAAAAAGTAAAAAGAAAGCAAGTGTTTTGGTATGATTGGGGAACCTGGGGGAGGAGACAGAAATGTGTGTGGTGAGAGAGAGATACTGCTTTTTAATGAGCATGAAAGCTGGACAATAAAATGTGTAATAGTTTCAGTTGCACTCAGATTTCCTAATGCCTTTGTCTGCTGCTTATTCCAGAGAGCTACGCATCCAAGAACTCTGAAGATGACGAATCCACAAAGGAGTCAAAGCGATTGATTCGGAAACGTCGGCGAAGCACAGACGTCTACTCCGAGGAAGAGGGAGCAGAGGAGGAGGAAGGGGAAGGGAGGCCTGTCCGCAAGCGGCTGAATCGAATCGAAACGGATGACGAAGATAACTGCGAGAACGCTAACAACGACGCGGCAAACCCTGCTCCTGCAAATAAGCTGCCAGCACCGCAAGCTCCTCAAGATACTACCAAGAAGCACTGCTACCGGATAGAAAGTGATGATGAAGATGACTTTGATAATGTAGGGAAAGTAGAGAGCCCGTTGGACTACAGCCTGGTGGACTTACCTTCCACCAACGGACAGAGCCCAGGTAAAACCATTGAGAACTTGATTGGCAAACCAAGTGAGAAGACCCAAGCCCCCAAGGACAGCACAACCAGCGCCAGCCTGGCGCCCAACGGGACAGGGAGCGGGCAGGAGGTGGTAGGGCCGGAGGAAGATGAAGATGAACTTTTGAGAGTGACTGACCTTGTTGATTACGTCTGTAACAGTGAACAGTTATAAGACTTCCATTTTTTGTGCTAATTTATTCCACGGTAGCTCCTACCAGCGGGCCAGTTATTAAAAGCTGTTTTATTTTTCCTAGAAAATTCTCCACTACAGTATCACTTTTTAGAAGCAAGAGTTTCACCAGTCCTGCAGCCTTTCTGTGAAGTGACCAGTTTTGAACTTTGAAGATGAATTGCTGTAAATTCCCTCTCTTACCCCCCCCTTCTCCTTCCAAGTCCATGGTCCTGGGTAATTTCACTCACAAAAACCTTATAACAACAAGAGATTTGTATATTTTTGACTTTATATTTCCTGAGCATATACAAATTTGTGGAAATGGGTGGCCTAAGAAAGCATTCCAAATTGGTCAGGGCCCAAACCAGAACTGGCGTGGGTTTGGCTCAAGGGGTTGGGGGAGGGTGTGCAGAAGCACTTGTGCTTTAGCTTTTTCATATGAGATATATATTATATTTAAATGTTCACAACTTAGGTTACAAATTAACAGACAGTTAAAGAAAAAAATTAATGTCTGTACTGTCGCATTTTGTGAGTTGTAGGTTAACATACCATAGCTCATTTTAGTAATCACCTTCATGAAAGCAGTTTGATTTTTAATCTTGGAGGCAAACAGAGTTATTAGAGGCCAAGAAGGTACCATAAACAAGAACTCTGCTATCCATTATGACCTGCAGACTTTCCTAATAAACATCCTTTCAAGTGTTTGTACAGTAAAGGTGTACTGTAAAGAAGTTTTTGACAGTCAAAACAGGCTAGCCATGAATTTCTAAGGCTTATCTCATGCCTAGTTCATCAGACAGTCTTCGATGCACAGTCTAGTGGGAGGACGTCTCGATGTGATGTTAGTCTGTAAGCTGGATGGTATCCTGACGTGCTGCAAACTTGTACAGACAAAAGAACCCTGGGCCACTCGAGTTTCACCATCTGCTGGAGTATCCTGAATGAATGAAATCTCTTTGTACAAATGGCATTGACCACAGAGTGACAGTGCATCAGAGGATTGAGGGATTTTTCAAATAAACCGTGACTGGTCCATTCATGTCCTTAATATCTACTTCAAATTGAAGTAAACAAATGGAACAGTTTTTCCTTTTGGAGGTTTATCTGTTTGGGGTTTGTGTGTGTGGGTTTTGTTTTTTTTTTGTTTTGTTTTGATTTTACTTATCTGCCTGGATGTATTAGCAGGTTTTGAATGTAGTTGTTGGCCTTTGGCCATTAGAATTTTCTTAAAATACATTTTAATAATTGTCCTGTGACCAACTGATTTCAAGAAGGCAGTATTTCTGAGAGAAAACGCTTGACTCCAAGACATCTCATCACTGTCTGAGTGGGCATGAAGTGCTATGTGCTTTTATTCAAGGAAAAAAAAAAAGATGAAAAAGACAACCAAACAAACCAGCATGGGGCACATAAAGAGCAGAGCTGAAATGTGTTTTGGGTAGCATTCAGTTCTCTTTAGTCTGAGTTAAGATGCAGGCTGTAGCATTTTGTACATGTTGTAGCACACAGACAGCTCAAACAGATCTGCCAAGCAATGAAATCTACAAAGGTCACAACTAGTAATCCTTTTGCTCTGAGATTTGGATTTTTGACTGGTGTTTCTGTCCATTGCTGGCAATGGATACACCAAATCTGCTGCTGCCACCGAGGAGTGAGTTCTCCTTTCCTGCCCTGCCTGAGTCCCTTCCATTATCTTGTATTTACTAGTCAGTAAGCACTTCTGGTTTTGTGTAATAAACAGGCAGTAGGCCTTTACTAAATACCTCTCTAGAAAACCTAGATCCAAAAATCACCTGCCTTCTGGCCTTGAAAGTCTTGCTTTTGTTTCCCCACCTTTTTTTTTTTCCCATGAGTTCTATCAGAACTGCTCCATGACTCTTGCTCATTTGGGTTCTGGCAGTGCAAATAGTCTTGCTGTAAAACTAGGAAGTGGCAGAGATGCACAAAGATGCAACTCACTCTTAATCTGCTGTGCTAAACAAGCTGGTGATTGTCAAAACTGAGAAAGCACTCTCTTTCTAAATGAGAACTTAATTCCATTAAAGATTTTTTTTTCCACCTTACTGATGTTAATTATAAACAATTTTCACAAGCAGCTATTAAAACAGGGTAGTGAAATGCTGCAGAAGGGTGGAAATGAGTTCTTCAAAGCACATACAGCATTTTAAGCTACTCTGGTGTTTTTCTGTGCTTAGGTGATGCATAAATGTAGTGCTTCTACATTTCTAATATACTTGTGCTTTTAAAAAAGCAGGAACCATATGGCTTCCACTTTCCAGTGTTAACTGCCGAGCATTTTCAGTACTTGCAGTGCAAATTATCTGATTCATATGCAGCAACACTGTGCAGCTGATGGTTTCTTATGTGTTTCAGCAGTGCCATAAACCTTTTTGCTGCCTGATGGAGTCTTTCAGTATCTGTTTGGTGCTGTAGCAAATATTCTTGCTTGTAGAGTCAACCCCAAATGTTAAATACTTAGCAGGCAAGTAATTGTAAATGTAGGAAAATACAAAAGCGTTACAATACCAAATATACCAACTAGGAGAAAACTGAGTACTGAGTTTTAGGGAGTGATGTAAAAGCAGGAAAGACCAGGAAGCAGAATTGGAGCACTGAAGCTTACACTGGGAGTGTGGCATTTTAAAAGTGCAGAATAAGTTGTTACCAAGTTTTACTTTCTGTAGGTCACTTTTGTGTCTAAGTCCTCTTCGGTACATGAGACAGCTTCATCCCCCAGGATCCAGATTTCCCCCTTGGACCAGTGGGAATGTTGTACAAGTAAAAATTGCAAAAAATATCCCATAGAGGAGCTTAACATTTTCAAACTCCTGTTTCTGTCATTTCTAAGGTTTCCTCCTTGGTCGGAAATGTACAGTCTCCTATTTGGAAAGGTGACATTTTCTGACCTGAGGCCAGCTGACTGCCAGACAGGTTTCATGTGTTAAAGTATATATATGTGATTCCAGAGTGAAAATGTCCTGGAGTCCTCACAGCCTTGGGCTCTTCTGTGCTTGTTGCGAGATCAACAGTTAAATGTCTTTGAATAGTCATCTTCAGGTGTGGCTTTGGGCTAACAGAAAGCTCAAACCTTACTAGAAACGAGTGAAAACTGGCCAGGGATTTTTTTTTTTTAACATAGTGGATTTAAAGCTACAAGAACAAGCAACTATTGCGTGAACATTCAAAGCATTTGCTCAACAAACTCTTGCTTATTCCACACAGGTTGTCACTAAAAGTTTTATCTTTATTAACTGCAAACTCTTCAGCTTGTAACTGATGGGGAAGAAAGTGAACTGATTTCTATGTGCAGTTTAAGTAGCATTGGTGAGGGGAAGAACCTGTGAATCAAGTGGAGGAATGGACTTTGTGTGTGTCACCAAGATAAATGATGGCTTTTTGCTTTCTTGTGTGCAGCTCATGTGAGTATCAGCAACACAAAGTGCACAGTAGGTCTGCTCTGTAATTAATGAAGGTGGTCTGTTAATCTAACAGGAGAGTGGTAGAATTAAGAACTCAAAGTTTCACTGCAGTTGCTGTCCTCTAGTGATTGACTCTTCTAAACCTGAGTATATACTTGATTTAAGAATGGAAAATTGTATCACTAAACTACCAAAAAAAACCCCTTAGTGTGCAAATCTTGTAGGAAGATCAGTGCTGAACAATCAACTCTTTGATAGTTTGACTTCTTACCTGTTAAATTACATTCTAAAATCCCTGCATCTTCCTGATTCATTTCTTAATGAAAAGATTGCTCTGTTCTGGCAGCACTTGAGAGAAACAGAGCTGCTTTTTTCTAAGTTGCTTACTTATGAAGTACATCACCTTTGAGATTTCTTTGCATTAAAGTGTCTCAGTTACTCTTCAAATAGCAAAAGCTAATGACTTAGTGGGACTTGTTATCTGTTCACTTCTGTTTTCCAGTGGCTGTGTCTGAACTCTTGGCAAGACCTTATTCAAAGGACCTCAAGGGGAAAAAAAATGTATGTTGACAAGAGAAAAATTGTATGGTAGTGATGCACTTGTTCTGATTTGCCTTCCCATGGATCATTTGAACTACACTGGTATCCAGATGCTGCAGCTGTTAAATAATTTTGATAGTTCACTGTCAGGGTGTCCATTTTATACCTCTGTTTTCAGGTACTTCTAACTTGGTTTTTGATACTCTTCAGTAGGAAGGCCTGGTCTAAACTTTCAAAGAACTGTTCTAAATTAGATACTTACACAAACTTCTTTTATGAATAGTAAACAAGGGAGTTTCATGGCACCTCCTTTTTTAATCATTTTGTACTTAGTGATTTAAATAAACCATGGCAGTAATGCTAGCTCTCAGAACTGCTCTGATGAAGAGATTTGTATCATGTAGTTCCAAATGACCTTGAAAATTGGGTTTGGTACATGTGCAGTGACTCCTATTCATAGGCTTGTGCTTGCAGCACACCCTAGATATGTGTACTTACATTTGACATATGCTTCTGATTCACCTGGTAGAGAAAATCCTTAAATACATGAATGTATAAAAGATCAAATCTCCTCACCCAAACCAGTAACTTCAATGAAAAAAAAATATCTTGAATAGGGTGGGGAAAACTCCAGCAATTCACCTGAGGGAGCACAATTCTGAAATTCTTCAAGTGTTTAAAACTTCCATAGAAGCATTTAGGATGTTGTCTGAAGTAAGGATTTGCAGGATCAAGCCCACATTTTCTGGTAGTCTTTTCTTCCTCTCCTTCCCTAACAGTTGGGTAGGGACAAATCTTGCTTAAAATGTTGGAAAGCAGAAAATAAAAATCCAACAGAAATTATCCTTTCTTTTTTTTTTTTTCCAGTATATAATGACCAAAGAAAAATTCTAGATGACTAATTTTTGGTGCTTTACAGTTGAGTACCCAATCTGAGACCTAGTAGAGAGCTCTGGCTTCAGAAATATTTGTCAGTGGAGCATCATTTCTGAAGTTGGACACCAGCAGTTGGGTATTGAAGATTACTAGTCACTTACCAAGCTCTTATTTTAGATTAGGTGTAACTAACTGAAATAGTTCCAAACAGTAAAAAAAAATGTGCTTGGGACTTGATGGTCCCAATGCGTCAGAGTAATTTAACTTATTTTGTATATTGCAAAAGATGTATATTGCTTAGTATGACACTTAAAAGATGTACAGCTTCTGGGAGAAAAAATAGAGCACTCTAAAGCAAATAAGAAATTTTTATAGTTGAATATGTGGTGTAAAGGCTCCAGATTTAACTGCAGTTAAAAGGAAGTCCTAAAAGTTGGGTTTTTGACTCTCCTGTCCATGCTGACCCCCCCTCTGAGCTGAGGAGCAGGAGAGGGGACAGTATGGCAGGTAGGGGGGACACATGCTTCATGAAGGCAAATGTGTCTGCAAATAGATCTGCTGTTGCTACATAGAAGCCCAAAGGTTCCTAAGGAGGAACGGTGAGCGATGGAGTAGCTCTGCTCATTCAGTTGGTTTACTTTGTGCACTTTGCAGCACTTTGTGTATAGTCAGTCTCACTGGTTCCCCAGGTGCAGACAAAGAGTTGCTTTCTCCTGCTGCCTTCAACTAACAGCAGGAGATGGGGAGTGGCTGGAGGGAAGCAGAACAGTAAAATGTGTATGCAGACCAAGGCCATTTGCAAGACAGATCTTGGACAGGCCTAAAAAACTACTTCTGACTCTCCCTTCAAATACTGTATTTCCAATGGAAGGTCTTCATTTAGGAGAATCATCCTGATACCCTCCTTTTTTCATCCTGACCTTCAAATTGACAGGAAAATCTACTTGAGATCTCCTTCCTTGAGGGAATCTGTAATGTTCCATCAGTGCAATGTGGATGTGGAGAAAACTAGGAGCAGTCCATAAAGTATTATGACAATGTTTGCCTCCAGGGACATCAGTCAGAGTCCACACAGTTTGCTCTGTTGTTTGTTCCTGTGTCCCACACAACTAAACTTAGATTAGTCTGTCAGAACTTGACTTAAGTGATTCCATGGGGATAAAGTCCTTCCACTAAAACATATAATAGCTACCAGTGCACCATTTGATAGAGCAGTGAGAAGTCCTTAATAGATACTAATCTGCTACTCAAGTTAGTGGTAGAAAAGGAAATCAAATCATAAAGCTATAAGCCTTGTTTAGTTTTCCATTTCCTACTCATTATATGGACTCTAAAAATCTTGTATAGTATCTTATTCCTATACTGTAGTCATTAAAATGGTACTTTTCCCCCCCAGCTCTCATGACAGTGACATGTTGCTAAGGCCAATGCAGTTGCTAGCTCCTACCTGTGTTTCACAGGCCTCCTGCAGCAGCCAGGAGATGGTTTGTGACCCATCCAGAAATGTAACATCACTGTTCTGGGTAAGCACAACGCTTCTGAGGTAGGAGCAGGTCGTGTGTACATTAGACAAACATCAGGTATAGCAGTGTCACAGGTAACATAGAACAGGTTACTTGCTAGCAGAATGGTTATCCTCCAGTATTCCCTGAGAATTAGATGAAACCTGCCAGATAGATCTCTTAAAATTTAAGATAAACCTACATGAAATACAGTTTTGTCTTACTCCTATGTGCTGGTTGTATGTTTGTAAGGAAACCCTGAGTTCTTTAAAAAGGGTCTCACAGTTAGCCTCATTTTTGCTTTCTTTCTCTGAAGAGTTAACACAGTAAAGTTCCACAAGCTGAGCTCTAAAGGGTAGGGTTTAACCATTGTGTCTCTTGAGTCCTGAACCTTGTTTTTTCAGTCTCTCTTCAACCATGACTTGCTACAGCATCAAAGGGAAAGGACCAAGGGGACATAACACTGTGTGTGGGGAGGGGAGAGGGGGGGAGATAATGATGAAAAAACTGGAAGTGTTGTTCTTGTTGCACATAAACAGGGTGGTGCTTTCACTGTCTTTTTTCCCCTCCCCCCCAGGTGCATGTAAATCATGATGCATTCAAACTTCTTTAACATGGAAGTCATGGTGGCCTCAGTGCTCAAAGGGTTAACTGCAGTTTATTAACAGCTAATGTTTTTAGATTTGCAGTATATAACTGTTTAAATACTGTATTCCTTGTAAATGAAGTTAAAAAAAAATAATGTTAAGGCTGGTGCCAATATTTTTGTTAATGAATTGTTCAGCGTTGTCTCTCACTACAGTCTGGTCAGAACTCTTTGTGTATAAGCTGGGCCTGAAGCCATTTTATAGCTTGTAGGCCTAATTGTGTAACTTTTTCTTTCATAATGTTTTTGTTATAATATCTACTGTCATTTCTTTCATATAAATATGACATGTAAATTGTCATAATAAAAAAACCAAACAAATTGAAATAACTCAATGTACCAAGTATAGTGTGTATCGAAGAAACAAGTCATCATAGTTTTTTTTGTTGCCTTTGAAATAAGCAGAATATTGGCTGCTGTGTGTTGAGTAACCTCTGCTGTGTATCATTACACCCATGACAGTGCCACTGCCTGCCAAGAGAACATAAAATTCCTGTTTTCTGTCAGTTTTGTTATGGCAGCTCAGTTGACAAGAGGGTTTTTTTCGTTCTTTCACCAGTTCTGGTTGGCAGTGGGGAAGACCTGATGGATTTCTTTTTTGCAGTCAGGATGATTTTCTTGGGGTGTGCCACCTTCAACATGATTTTTAGATCTGATTTCATAGTCACCTTGCAGCCACTTGACAAAACCCAGTGCTTTGTGCAGGGTTCAGTGCCTGCCTTATGCTACAATGTCCATTTCCTTCGCTGCAGGTGTTGTGTAATTGCTGAATTGATGGTGAATTCTTACACCTAGGGAGAAAATCTGCCTGGTTGTTACCAGTGTTTTGTTTGTAAGGGTCATAGTTGGAGCTGGCACTGTACCCAGCTGGCTGTCCCAGCCTACATCCAGGGGTTTTCCATGTGGTGCTAATAAGAGAGGAGCTGGGCTTGTTTAGTTAGGCTTAGACCTGTAAATCCACTAGATGAAAGCCTGCAGAGAAGCACTGAAGGTGTAGGTGTTCTGATACATGGCTGTGGCAATGGACATTGATGATGGTTTAGGACATTCACAGCAAGAAGTCAGGGGAGAGAAGTGAATCAAAGAGAAGGGTGACTTCTCTCTGTGTCAATCACTGATGCCTGTCAGTCTTTTTGGTTTGTCTTTGAATGTGTTTGTGGTTATAGTCAAGCTACTGCATGTTCCTGTAGTGATGAGCAATTGCTGTGTAATCCATCTTCTTGCTCCAAATGCAAGGCCAAAATATGACATTTGCATTTTTGATGGATTCTGGGTGGTTTGAGTCTGAACTGGTCACCTCATAGCAGGTATGTTGGGTATTTGGTGGAGAGAAACAAGTTCTCTTGGGTAATAAGTCCTACCTTCTGTTCTAAGATGATGTAATTGCCATGTGAAGGTATGTGCTGCTCTCTGTTACCTCTAAACCCAGCTCTGGCTGACTGAATCACTCTTGGACATCCAGTGTTTATGTGTTGGTATGGGGGTAGATCCTAACTCAATTTTGAAAGCTCTTAGCGCTGAGGAGAGCTTTCAAGCAGTGCCATTCTGTTGTGTTGGTGAACTTACAGGATATGTCTGCCTACCTGCTCTGAACTTCTGCTAGGTGCAACACTCAGTGCTGGGGTATGAAGTATCTGGATCACATAAACGAGGAAGATGTGGATTTCTCCTCCTCTTCCTCAATGCCTCAGCCTCAAACCCAACTTCCTATCCTGGGCTTAAATCATCCTTTTTTTCCTGTCTTTGGAAAAAGCAGTATGTGACCCAAGAAAAGACTCATGTTTGTGTGCAGAAGGAGAAATGAACTCTGTATTGTTCCACTCCAGTGGCTTCATTCGACTTCAGTCACTCTGAAATTTTAACTTAAAACAATATAATGGAGTTGTTGAGTGATTCCCAGCAAAGTACAGAGGAGGTGAGGGCTCTCCATGGCCAATATGGGCAGCAACAGGGCTGTTAGGCAACAGGGGATGGACATGGACAATAGGGATGATCTATAACCTCTAAGCTTCCATGTATTTGCATCTTTTCCCACCAGCCACTGCAGACTTATCTGTTCTCGTGGATGAATCCTAAAGTTGTCTTTCCAGATAAGCACTTGTGTTGTGGTGACAAACTCAAAGATAGTTGAGAAACTTCATTTCCTCATCTCCTGTTACCTCTGTCAGGTTTTTCAAGCTGTTCCAGCAGTGCCTAAATACAATTTTGTTGTGAGAGTTGCTTTGATTTTGGTCAAGGTTGTTATTTGTATGAATAATAATTTGCATAATTAGCATCTGAAATAGGTAGGCATGGCTGAGGAGCTTTCCAAAGCATTTTAGAAAGCTCAGCCTAAAGGAACCACATTCTGTTCTTGCCCCACCCCGGTTTGTTCACACACTTTCTTTTCCCAGAATGTGCTGCTTCAGCTCTTTGCTATCCAAGACCCTAACTAGGAAAGTCCAGAGAAGGGAAAGATAGAGACCTAATTCTGTTAGTAATCAGCTTGTGTTTGTGAGAACCTGGGTTTGCACATGGGCAGGTAAATGATTCCTCAAAAGTAAATTCAAATGGGTGAGAAGGAAGATTAAAAACTATGACAACGAGCTAACCACTGCATGGTCTCTTGCTAGGGCAGGAGCATTTGCCAGCCTGAATAAAGAGGGAGAAGAGATGTTTGCAATGATGCTGTCTTTCTTATGGAGTCATCAGGAGTATCTCCTGACAGATACCTAACTTCACAGGTGCAGTCTCAATGCTACTATTTCTTTACTCTTCCAGTTCTGGTGTAATCCCCCTTTCTTACTACAGTAGCATGTGTCATAAGAGAAGTTTTCTGCAGAAATGGTGTAAATCCAGGGGGGAGAAGCAGAGCCAGCACCCATGAGGTGACAGCAGCCTTCCCATCACTGCAATCTGCTGTCCCAAGACTACCACCAGCTCCCTGATGGCAGTGCACAGTTATGTACTGTAGTAGCATCAGGTTCCTGATCCCAAGTTCATCACTGCTGAGGGAAATCAACTGCATAATCTTTAAGCAATTCAGGTACTTGTGATTTTCTTCCTCATATCTACTATTATATCATGTGTATCAGACACTAGGTGCTGGCCATCCACCTAGAACTCCCTTTCCAGCATCTGATAATGGTCACCAAAAAGCCACAGTGTTTGTTCTTCCCTTTGTCACCTGCCCAGCAGAGATTTACAGGGCTAAATGCATATGCTGCTCATCAGCTGTCTTCAGGCAGTACTGTCAGTGATCACCTCAGTGCTTCTCTTTTGCTTCTTTTCCAGATCATTAAAATTTCACTCAAAACCTGGCAGAGACAGATGCTCCTAGAAAACAAACTGCATTGCCCTGGAGAGAGGCTGCAACACCCTCAGGAACATGGACAATAGGGATGAAACACCATCCTCTCCCTTGTGGGTTGATGATAAGGAGGTACCCTGATTTGAGCTAGAATAGAATCAATACTTCATTCAGTGATTTTACTTTTCAGCTCAGTCTCTTCTCAGTGATGGACTTTCTGCAGTTAACAGCATGTATGTGCAGACAGCATCTGCTTCTGCTGCTGGTAACACTTGATGTTTAGTTACTCCCCAGAGTTGTGTGCAGAAAGGTTCTTGCTTACGCTTGCATCTGTGGAGCCCAAGGTCACTGCTAAATCTTATGTGCCACGTTGTGGTGTAGTAAAGTGAAGGGCTCCTAAGTAAGTTAAAAGGTGGCAGTTGTGGTGATGAGCAGACACTTCAGGTGACCCTCAACTGACCAACAAGGGACTCTCTTCCACGTATGTCATATTCAGTACAAAGCTGCAGGGTCAAAAGGGTCAGTCTCTCTTCTTCAGTGGGCAGTGTGCAAGCAGGACTGTCCATTCTTTGATCCTAACCCATGTGTTACTGAATCCAGTCCCTGAACCAATTTCTGTCTGCTGCCGAGTCCAACTTAGACTCTGGGGGAGTTCAACATTGGGTTTGTATATATTTCATTAGTTTTCTTACTATTATGTTTTCTTTTTATTGCTATTATTTTCATTAAAGCCGTTTTATTTTTCTTTCCTAAGCCCTAAGTCTCTCTCCCTTTTTCCCTTTCTCTTCCCTTTGGGAAGGCTGAGTGCTAACACAGAGAGTTTGTCACTGTTTACGGGCTGGTCCAGCCCTAAACCTTGACAAGGCGACGTTACTCCCGGAAGAACAGCCGCCTCCCGGTGCTCTGTCCCTCAGGTCCGCCGGGGGCTGCTGTTTGCCACTCTTAGGGCGGGAGCAGCTCCAACATGGCGGTAGCGCGCCATCAGTTTCCGCCCCTCCGTGCCTAGAGAGGCTGCGCACCGCGATGACTTCCGGTTCCGGGGTCCTTAGGGTATTTCCGCTTCCGGCGGCTTCCGCGGAGGAGATGGTGGAGGAGGGAGGTGGCGGCGGCGACGCCATGAGCTTCCTGAAGCGTTTCCCGCCACCGGCCGAGGGTGTTCGGCACCAACAGCCGGACACGGAGGCGGTGCTGGCAGGGCGCTCCCTGGGCTCCGGCACGCTCTACATCGCCGAGAGGTGAGGGAGGCGAAAACGGGGTGTGTTTTACCGTTCTCGGGACTCTCGTAGGCCTCGGCGTGCTGTGAAAAGGGCTGAGGGTCCGTCGTATGAGGGGCTACCTTTTGAGGGCACTTCCTTATGGAGAGATAGTGATTTGAAGGGTGGACTGTTAGTCGGTCGGGTGGTCGCATCCAGAGCGCAGCGGTCAATGGCTTGGTGTCCAGATGGAGATCAGTGGCAAGTGGTGTCCCTCGGGAGTCCATACTGGGACTAATGCTGTTCAATATCTTCGTCATTGATCTAATCAGTGGGGATTGAGCATACCCCTCAGAAAGTTTGTAGGCGATACTAACCTGAGTGAGGTGTTTGACACATCTGAAGGACGGAATCAATCCCGAGGCACCTGTACAGGCCTGAGGTGTGGGTCTGTGTGAACCTCATGAGGTTCAACAAGGCCAAGTGTAAGGTCCTGCACCAGCGTTGAGGTGACTTCGGATATTAGTACAGACTGGGGGATGAAGAGATGGAGAGCAGCCCTGCGGAGGAGCACTTAAGGGTACAGCTGGATGAAAAGCTGGACATGAGCTGGAAATGTGTGTTCAGAGCCCAGAAGCCAGCTGTGTCCTGGGCTGCATCCCCAGCGACATGGCCAGCAAGTCAGGGAAGGGACTGTGCCCCTCTGCTGTGCTTTGGGGAGACCTCATCTGCGGTGCTGGGTCCAGCTCCGGAGTCCTCTGCACAGGAGAGACATGGACCTGTTGGAGCAGGTCCAGAGGAGGACCACAGAATTGATCAGAGGGAACATCTCTCCTATGAGGATAGGCTGAGAGAATTGGGGTGGTTGTGCCTGGAGAAGAGAAGGATCCAGGGAGACCTTCTTGTAGCCTCTGAGTACTTAATGGGGCCTAAGAAAAAGATGGGAACAGACTTTTTAGCAAGAACTGTTGCAGTAGGACAAGGGGTGATGATCTTACTCAGTAAGCTGAGATATTAAAGTGGCTACTGATTATGCTGAGATACTAGAGTGGCTGCATAGGTGCTATGTACAGTAGCTGCGCACCGGCTCGTTGGTCTAGGGGTATGATTCTCGCTTAGGGTGCGAGAGGTCCCGGGTTCAAATCCCGGACGAGCCCTGCTTTTGATGGCACCAAAGCTGAGTGGTGCCTTTGACATGCCTGAGGGATGGGATGGCATCCAGAGGGAGCTAGACAGACTGGAGAAGGGAGCCTGTGGGAACCTCATGGAGCTATTGGAACAGGTCCAGAGGAGGCCACAAAAATGATC
>VWZO01006602.1:29454-68673 GCA_013396975.1 Bucco capensis
CCTTCTTGCAGCCTTTCAGTACTTAGAGGGGCCTAGAAGAAAGATGGGGACAGACTTTTTTACAGGATCTGTTGGGGCAGGACAAGTGGTGATGGTTTTAAACTAAAAGAGGAGAGATTTAGACTAGATATAAGGAAGACAGTTTTTATGCTGAGGATGGTGACACACTGTCCCAGGTTGTCCAGAGAGGTGGTAGGTGTCCCATCCCAGGCAACGTTCCAGATCAGGTTGTTTGGAGCTCTGAACAACCTGGTCTGGTTGCATATGTCCCTGTTGACTGCAGGGGTCCCTTCCAGCCCAAGCCATTCTGTAATTCTAAGGGTACCCTGTGGGGTACGCAGTGCTGGTTTTTTGCTGTTTTTAACTACAGTGGTTCTACGAAGTCTCTCGTATTGCCTTAATCACATGGGCACTGTGTGTTCTTACCAGGCACAAATTAGTTTAGTTATTCCAGAAAATGTTATCTGAGCTTTTTATAGTTTCCTTTAAATCCTTCCTGCGTTTGTACAGTTCAAAAAGGCAACTGGTTGATTAAGGCAACATAGTTCCTTTCACCATGAAAAGTACTCTAAATACAGTATATCTCTACAGAAGGAGAGTATTGTTAGAACAAAAATGTTGGCTAAAATATGCACTGAGGAGTGAATTGCCTTTTAAAACCTTTAGACTATGCAGCATTTATAAACTGGATAATATTATTTGACCTTTTAGTAATGTTTCATTCCCCTTGGAGAGGAATCTCTCTGGAATTTCAATTACTGTTTTGTTTAGTTGTTTAGCCACAGATACAAGGGCTTGTGTATGCTCAGCATCTGCTCTCAACACATACAAAGTTGAGTTTCCTTGTAACCTGTTTTCAGTAGGATTTTGTGTGAGTCTGCCAGGTTCCTCCCAACACATGTTGCAGAGCTTTCACCAGTGGCTTGCTGGTAATGAATAGAAAATGCTAGTGTTTGCAGGAGTGCCCTGCTGTGGGAGAACCAGGTACCCAGGAGGACAGTGTGGCTTTGGATCTCTACATTAATAGCTGTAAACTTTGAGAACTGGCCAGTCAAGGCTAAGAAAGAAATTCCTCAGTCCTGCTTCACTAGCTCTTGCTCTCAGCCTGATTTCCCAAGGCAAGTAATCTTCTGTGACCTTTTTGTTGATTTTGTCACTCCACAAAAACTTGTGAACACTGAGTTTTGCACATGGCAGAGGTCTCGTTTTCTGCCTCTCAGCATTTCTGTTCACTGAGTGTCCTCACTGATTGCAGACACCCAAAAGTAGCTTGTGGTTGGTTTCTTGGTTGCTAGGAAGATATCGATCTTTCTGATATGAAGGAAGTAGCAGCCCAGAGGTGACATGTGGTTAGGGATGAGAGTGACAGTGAGGGGAGGCAGAGGTTATAGCATGTAAGTTGTGAGGAGAGGAAAAACCATAGCCTGGGGCTCTATTAGCTCTGCTGTTCACAGAACTGGTTGTTTTTCTGCATACAGGCTATGCCCTTATCAGATCTGTAGTCCTTCAGAAAATACAATAGTGACTTCCCTTCCAGTGTTCTCTTTATCTTGAAAACGCACAGAACGTTGAATAGTTTGAGTTATGAATTGCACTCTGGAAGCTCTGTAGTTATCTTTGGGGTGCTGGATGTCTTCAGGGAGGAAAAAAAGAAGTAGAAGGGAGGTAAAGTCAGGGTTTAGTGCAAAAGTGATAAAGGTGAAATGTGTTTAGGGTGCTTAGCTTCATAGTGTTTAAGAAAAGGTTTCTTTTACCTCAGCCATTAGTTAATGTCAGTGGAAGGTACTGTTAGGGCAGGTCTAGGACTCTGTATTACCTGTGTGTGGCATAAGTGCCTTGTCCAGAATTACTCACTTTTTGGGGTTGGTTTGCTTTTCTGCAGGTGTAAGCGAGTTATCTTGGATTTCTCTGTTGGTTTCTAATTTGTTTTTCTTTTTTTTCCCCTTCCTTGTTAGCCGCCTGACCTGGCTGGAAAACTCTGGAGTTGGCTTCTCCTTGGATTATCCCACCATAAGTTTACATGCCATCTCCAGGGATGTGAGTGCCTACCCATGGGAGCACTTATACGTCATGGTGAATGCCAAATTTGAAGGTATGCCCAGAGTGTTGCTTGGCCTTCCCACACAGACCTGAGCAGCACCATTTCTTCTGCAAAAAGAGTACATTTTGACTTTTTAAATGATATGCTTAATTCAAGTAAGGGCTTGTGTTTTCATTTCCCTGAAGGGTAGTTATTTTGGAAGCTTTGCCCTTGTTTAGAGTCACTTCTGTACTGTTCTGCTGTCAGCATGTGTCCACATACAGCTGAAGCCACTGACAATTGAGTCTCTGTTCTCTTACACTCATTTTAAACAATTCAGTTCCTCTGTGGTCTCCCTGTGATTCCAGCTTAGGTTTCATTTTTGCTTTATTGAATTTATGTTAATGTTGCTGTCCTCTCCAGGCTTTATGGATTCCTGCTGGTTCACATTAGTCTGGAAGCTTGCATTCATTTCCTCTCACAGCTTGCTTAAAAAATAAGGTAATAGCTCATGTTACTAGGTGTTATGATCTTTGTAATAGAATCACAGCATGGTTTGGATTGGAAGGGACCTTACAGATGTTGTTGTTTGAGAGCCAAGGCCAGGTTGTTTCCCACAGATATTCCATCCTCCCTCTTTTATCCCTGACCTGACGTCATACGGTATGGAATAGCCGTTTACTCAGTTTGTGTCTCCTCAGCTGTCTCAGTTGTGTCTCCTCCCAGGATCTTGTCCACCCCATCCCCTTGGTGCTGTGCCAACCTTGCAGCAGTCACAACATCACAGGTTATCTTCAACCCAAGGCACAGTGTTTCTGAAAACTGCTATGGGGACATTAACCTCCATCTCAGCCAAACTCAATACAAGAGATCATCTGCTTCCAACCCAGCACTATCAAGTCCATCACTAAACCATGTCCCTCAGCACCACATCTACATGTCTTAAATCCCTCTAGGGGTGGTGACTCCACCACTTCCCTGGAAAGCCTGGGCCAGGCCTTGACAACCCTTTCAGTGAAGAAGTTTTTCCTAATGCCCAGCTTAAGCCTCCCCTGCCACAGCTTGAGGCCATTTCCTCTTGTCCTATTGCTTGTTAATTGGGAGAAGAGACCAACCTTCTTTCAGAGAGTTGTAGGGAGTGATAAGGTCTATATGATACATGAAAAGTCTATATACTGAAAGGACTGACAAGACTGAGGAAGCAAGAGGCATTTTTAAACTATTAATATTCCTTATTTCCTTCCCTCATGATACTGATGTTCTCTGAAAGTCTATCACTACCAATAATAAGAGGACATGTAGGGACACTTCTTGGTTTTTCACTTTCCTTTAACTATGTTTATTGTAAAGGGAACTGAAGAAAGTCTGAAGAAAGATCTTTTTTCCAGCTTTTAATTCATTCTGGTTTGAAAATATGGATATCCTGTGATAGTTCATACCTAGCAATCCGTAACAGACTGAGTTTTGTGGGTTTTTTTTGTTATTTTGTTTGTTTGTTTGTTTTCTAAATATATGAGCTCTGGCTACAGTAAACTTCTACAGGAACTACATTCCTTTAGTTTTCAAGTCGATGACTGTCCTGCAGTTTGAACTGCTGAATAGTGTTAAACCTAAACCTCTCCCCTTCTCTGGCTGCAGGAGTACATTTTGTTCTTCCTCTGAATGTTTTTGTTGTGCTCTGTGTGTCTCTGTGCCTCAGCCTTGCCCCTCTTTCAGAAAAAGGCAGTCAGGAGTTGGCTTCATTGAAAAATGAAGAGCTGGACTCAGCAGTAACAAGCTGTGCCTGCGGGTGTCTGTTGGAAAGGGATTGGGTAGCTTCCTTGGATGCTTCCTTTTTTTTGAGGGCAGCTGGCTGGCAGATTCTTGGAGGCTTCATACTTGTGGTGGTGCTAGTTTTGTTTGTGATAAAAGCCACTCTCAGTGGAACAGCCTTAACTGTATTCCTCTTTATTCTGTAGAAAATAATTATGCACTTTGGAGGGCCCCCCCTGCAGTGTCTCCAGCCACAAAGTGATGAACTGTAGCCATCTTCTGTGTGGTTTTTATAATTACAGAAAGTCAAATTCACATTGTTGCTTATTTATTCATGTGTGTAGCGCACAGAAGTCAGGAAGAGCAAGTTTGTCCACTATTGTCATTGGCTTTTGGTGCACTTTCTGCTTCTGACGTGTTACTGACTGGTGAGGAACACCAGAAATTGAGCCCACATCTTCTGTAAAAGTCATGGTCCTCTAGGAGAGGCTACACTGGATGCAAGTTGATTCAATGACTGTGGTGTTAAGGATCCATAAAATTCATGTGATATTTCATAGGACCATTACAGAAATCTAAAGTCCTAAAATTATAAATAGAGATGGTTTTGTGTGTGTTGTGTTGTCAAGGTGCTGGGAGAGGACCTTGTGTATCCGTAATGTGAAGGGGAGTGGGTTGTTCTATGCCTTTCTTGGGTTCTGTCCAAGTTTCTGATTTAATTACTTGTATGTTCCTGAAAAAATAAACAAATGTGGCTTTTTTGGACAAAATAAACATGTTTCTTTTGAATCTTTTTATTTCCTGCAGAAGAAGAGACGAAAGAGGCTCCAGTTGCTGAAGGGGAGGAGGAGGAGGAAGACAGCGATGATGATGCTGAACCAATTTCAGAATTCAGATTCGTACCTAGTGACAAATCAGCCTGTAAGTGGAGAGGGAGGTTGTGTTCTAGCTTGAAGTCCTGCTTTTATGTGGAAGACACTGGAGTGTAAAGGTGGAAATAATGTGATCCTTTAGTGTCCTTCTTCAATTACTTGATTTCTGTGTGTTGAAAAGAACAAAATTGTTTTAACTTGCTTGAAGCAGGAATATTTCAAGCAGCTGCTTCTCAAGAGAAATTCCAATGCTTTAAAATAGAGACTTTGAAGTATAAACATATGGCACAGATAATATTAACTATATACATTTGCAGAAAACTTGTATGGGAAATGTCTTTTTAATTACAAATACAGTGACATTTGAGTCAGCAATAATTTCATTAGGACTGTCCAGACACTACTGCTGCAAAACAGTCACATCCCTTTCAGTGGGGAGCTTACAGTTGGATCCAAGTTTTAAGAATCTTATGTTTTAGATGCTGTAAGGAATCCTGTAGTGGGTAACCACAAACTGAATTGTTCAGAGATAACCATTTGTCATCAGTGAAATAATGGAAAAGTGCTGTTAGGTGGGTGAAACACCAGGCTGAGGCTAGGAAACCTGGTTTGCTTCTTGCTGGCTGCTTGGATGGTGCTTTCGGATATGAATTCAGTGGTGGTTCTGGTAAAAGAACGTTCTCAATCCATCTGATCACTCAGGACAGGATTTCTTACCTGTTGTTGTGGGGCATTGGTGGAGAAATGAGAGAGGTTTATGTTCATTTGTGTTCCTGCAGTGGAAGCCATGTTTTCAGCGATGTGTGAATGCCAAGCTCTGCACCCAGACCCAGATGATGAAGATTCAGACAATGATTATGAAGGGGAGGAGTATGATGTTGAGGCCCATGGTTAGTAAGTGCTGTCAGCACTTGGATAAACAGGATCACAGACTGGTAGGGTTTGGAAGGGAGCTCTGGAAGTCATCTAGTCTAACCACCTGCTAAAAGCACGGTCACCCAGAACAGGTTGCACAGGATCATGTCCAGGTGGGTTTGGAATCTCCAGAGAAGATTTCACAACCTCTCTGGGCAGCCTGGTGCAGTGCTTCATTACCCTCTCACAGGAAAGAAGTTTTTCCTCATATTCAGATAGAACCTTCTGGGTTCCAGTTTGTGTCCATTGCCGCTTGTCCTTTTGCTGGGCACCACTGAGCAGAGTCTGGCCCCAGCCTCTTTCCCCTCACCCTTTAGCTCTTGCTCTGAGCAGATCCCCTCTGGCTCTGCTCTTCTCCAGGCTAAGCAGCCCCAGGGTTCTCAGCCTTTCCTCCGCCCAGAGGAGCTTCAGTCTCCTTAGCATCTTTGCAGCCTCTTCTGGACTCTTTCCAGTAGTTCTTTGTCTCTCTTGAACTGCAGAGTCCAGAACTGGACACTGAACATAATGAGAGTGGTTTGCTCTCTTCAGAAGTTCCTTTCCTTGCTTATTCCTTGTCTTACTGAAATACTCTTTATGCCACAGGCACAGTATAAAAATCAGAAATTCCTGTCTGCAGAAGATCTGTAGTTTAGCTGTCACAAATCACTGGAATTCAGCAAAAACATTATTCTTATTTTCAAATGCCCAAAAAGACAAATATCAGCTTTTCCTGTTCCCAGTGCTAGCACAAGATCAGTACCCATGCTGTGATGGTGTGGTGAATTCACATCACTATGTATACCCTGTAACTAATGTAAGCAGCTTTTTAATCTCCAGTCAGTTAATCTGAGCATAATTTGCCTAGCTGTTCTGTTTCTCTGCCACTGCTTGATGTAAACTTTGGTCTGATCAACACAAACTCGTTTTTTGCAGAGCTAGAACAAGGTGACATCCCAAGCTTTTATACGTACGAGGAAGGATTGTCACATCTAACTGCAGAAGGGCAGGCCACCCTGGAGAGGTTAGAAGGCATGTTAGCCCAGTCTGTCAGCAGTCAGTACAACATGGCTGGAGTGAGGACAGAAGACTCAATAAGGGAGTTTGAAGGTAAGAAATGCTTTTGTTTTACTAAAGACTAGATAAAAGCAGTGGTTCTCCAGTCTGGCTAACCTGTAAACACCAGGGCTGAGCAGGGATCATGCTTGGTGTGCTGTGGGAGTCGGCAGTGATCTTTATCTGGGTTCACAGCTACGAGGCATGCAAATGCTTGTGGCCCTACAGGCAGCATGTTGCTTGCCATGGACTGGGGGGCTGCTGTGTTAAAGAACGAGGACCACTGCCTTGAGAGTTCTTGATTCTTACTGGTATGGTTTTCTGGAAGAGTGGTAGGGTGAAGTTGATTTAGGAATTAAAAAAAAATGAAACTTGTCAGTCTACAGTGGGATTAGGAAGCAATTTCCACTCAAAGCAGGTAATAGTTGTTTGTTTCTTTTTTAAATACTCTATAAATTGTAAGTTAATAGTTCATTTAAGTCTTTTACTAAGAGTGAGATGAAGTCATAGGAAATGTTGACTGACTGATAGAGCTGGAACAAAACCCACAAACTTGTGAGCACATCAGTGTTTCCTTCGGCTGCTTTCAGAAGCTCAGCAAAGGAGTTTTCTGCTCTGGCCATCTCTTGTCAGCAGAGGGCTCTCACTCTCTTTCCTCTGATAGCATCATCTGCATCAAGTCTTACCTAGTTTGCCCTTTTTCTTTTTGTTTCAGATGGGATGGAAGTGGACATAGCACCAGTAGTTGCAGGGCAGTTTGAAGATGCAGAAGTCGATCACTGAGGAGGACATTTTGTGCTGTAAGTTCTTCTGTCTTCCTACACCAACACTTTTCAGGCTTGCAGAGCCTTCTGTAATTCATATAACACACTATCACAGATCTCCTACAGGAGGTGTCTTGTGATATCAGGGTAATATAGAGAAGGTAAAGGTAGCTGTAGTGATCACAAATGTGGAAAGATGTTCAGTAATCTGTTCAAAATTGCCTGTTGGTGTAAACTATCACACTGTGTGAGTAACGTGCCTGTCTGGAAGACAGGTCAATGCTTCAGTAAATGAAGAAATGTCCAATCACAAAGGCATTTAGATGCTGATATATGAATGCTGAAGCTACTGCTGGGAAATTCCTTAGTATCCATTATTTCACCTTTAGTGTGCAGGATTTCCCAGGCCTTTCAAAGGGGCAGAACACTTCACAGTGCTGTGAGTCCATCTCTTCCTTTGCTGTAAGTGGAGCAGGAACAGTTCCTGGTAAAATGAAATCTGGCTGGGATTGTTGTCAGAAGTGCATAACTTGGAGACAACACCTTGCTTAGGTGGTTGTGGCAGAGTGTCCTCTTGCCTACCATCACTGGTACTGCTTTTCTCCCATGAGTGGCATTACAAGATGTGCCAGCATTTCTGGGGAGAGGAAGAACAGCTTCTTCTGGGACTGTGTTTATGGAGTCACATAGGCACAGTGGGGTTATGATTCCACCCCTGCTTCAGCTCTGCTTGCTAGTGCTCAGTTTGCACGTGCTGCTCGAGTGGTGGTGCCTTGTCCCAGTTGTTCTGCCTTTCTCAGAGGAGAGACTGCCAGCTCTCACCTCAAAGTGAGGGCAGAACTATCCCACTTGAAATGCCAGAGAAGACAGCTGTGGGGCAGAGAAAGACTTTGCAGTACAGAGAGTTCTTCTTCCAAAAAAAAGTTGAGGTACTGCCACTGGGCAGTTAGCTTATTTGATAAAGGACACATTTTGACATGAAGGAAGACTCTTCAGCTGTAAATGAAAAGCCTTTTAGTTAGTTAATGGAAAGCTTGGCTCTGACTCCATCTCCAAGATGATTTTGGTCTGTGAAATCATGCTGTTGAAAATTTGAATGCTCATTGACATGGTTTAAACTTGAGCAGGATTAAGGACAGTTAGTGGTTGGTAGCAGATCTCTAAGGAGCCTGAAAGTGCTGGTGGAAGTGGTGTTGACTGATCTGCTAGGAAAGTGCACACTCTAAAAAGTAGTTTGGGTCAGTGGAATTCTTCCTGCTGCTTCCTCCATGTCTTCAGTGATGTGGCAGGTGGCTGTGGGACATGAATGCTGCAAGAGGTGACTGGATAGGGAGTCACTGCATCAAGTGTTGCAATGATGTTTCTCCAGGTAGCAGTTTGGGAGGTGTGGGTGTGATGGGTGAGCCTTTTCAAAGTAACCACCAGCCTGAGTGTGGCGATGTAATTTTAAGTTCAAAACCCTAGGATATAGGGTAGCAGTAAACAGCTGAAGGTGCCAAGTGACAAGAACATCTCTTGCAGGTCTATGCTAATCACCCTGCTAACAAGTTTGAGCATGAGAGTAGCTTGATTCTGCACTGAATATAGAGGCAGAGAGGGAGCAGGCTGTGGTCCTCTCAGTTCTCTGTGGAGCAGCTGAGCCCTTTCAACCTTCTGAACTGCCAAAACAATCTAGAAGAACATCTTGTTGCTGATCCTTTAGAGAGCAGTGCACTGCTCTGCCTCTAAAGCGCTGCCCTGGTGGGATGCTCGTGTTGCATGTTACTGCTCGTTAGCCAAATGAGATGTGACAGTTGCTCGCTGAAGCTCCTGAAAGACTTGCTGACAGCTGATGTGGGACATTTCCAGTGGCCTTGTAACAAGCAGTGTTTTGTCTGTCGCATCACGAGGCTGCAGTAACTGATCTGCAGCCACACATGTTGTCTGTGTGCAGTGGTGCTGTGAGGTCTTCCAGGGCACAGGCTACCACTGTGGACTGCGAGCGCATGCTGCCCTTAACTGACCTGAGCTCAGAGCTGCTGCGAAGGCGAAGGTGTTCAACCCTTCAGAAAATCATTGGGTTTGCAGAAAAGCACTGTCCTCTGTCACTGCAAACAGCTACTGCTCTGTAAAGACTAATTAGCTTTTATTTTAATGTCCATTGTGTAAACTTGGTGTCTTCTATTTTTCAGATTCCTCTTGTGGCACTTCCAGAATAAGCTGTAAAACGAGAGGCGTTGCAGTGGCTATTGGGAGTTAACCTTTCTTTTAATGACCTAAGCTTAGACATCTAGGTCTATAAATGCTTTTATAGATGTTTAAAACAGGGTTTGACATTTGTGACCACTATGGGGTTATTTTAAAAAAGAAAACAAAAAACAAAAAACTGTAAAACCTCTTGCATCTAACACTTGAATGGGGCTAATCAGGGGTCATTTCAAAGAAGCCTTTGTAGGAATTCTAGGACTTCAGAAATAAAACTGTAACTAGAACAGAATTTTAGACTGTCCTAGAATTTTCTGTATTTTTGTATATGTTCATTGAGTTGATGGAGGAGAATGGAAATAGAAATGTTACAGAGTTTGACTATAAGAAAATTGGGTCGGCCAAGGATTAAAAACAAGGCTACATTTAATGCCCCTCAAGTAACTGGCATTATCAGTTCAGTGCTCTCCCTTTCACTTCTCTGAGAGCAGAGTTTGGGTGGTGAGGAGATGGAATACAGTGGATCAAGTCCTCAACAAGAGAACTGTTTGTGTCTTTGTATGAAATGTTAACCACATTGTTAAATAAACTAAGATTTTTGTATCTCACAACCAATTTTTGTATTGCAGTTCTCAGTCCTTTACTTCAGCAGCTGGCATCCCTGAGCTGACCTCCCTTGAGTTTTAGCCCTCTCCTGTAACAGAAAGAAAGTCCAGTGAAGCCATTTTCATCATTTAACTGGATGTGAGGAAAAAAAGGGGGAGAACCATTGCAGGGTGCACCTGTAAGATTGATTTAGTCTGACACATCCCAAATTCTGGAACCCAGCTTTAGATTGCCAAGAGCTCAGATCCTATGGAGCTTTTACTGCTTCATCTCTCTGCACTGGAGTGTGTTTGCTATGGGGCAACAGCAGCAAAATCACGAATTCTTCCCCCTTCCCAGTGTTCAAATGGAACTTCTTCCACTTTCATTTGATTTGAAGTTGACTTGTGAATTTATTTTGGTGTTATTGTGTTGGTATATGAACAGATTTCTTCACCGGCCCTATACTCTTGGAATTATACTGAGTGGTCCTGCCATGCTTAGCATGTTGGGATATGGTGTGCTCTTTGTTGAATACTCATTAGGAATGCCACTGAAATTAGGGATGACTTAATAGTGTTGTGAAATACTGATGTTGCTGAATAAATCAGGTATTTAGTGTGTTACACAACAAGACATTTTGTGATATAATCTGAAATGTACTTTGGAAAATTAGAATGAGAAGAGATTTTATTGCAGCAAGTAAGAAATTACATGAAAATCTTTTATTTCCTGACAAAAGTAGCTGTGTAAGATTGGTTCATCCTTTTACTGTGGGGAAAAAACACTGTCTGAGTCCCTCTCTTCCTCTTAGAATATGGTCTGCAAGCTGACTTGGATAATGTTGAGGGCTTACTACTGGGTAGAGCTTGTTAACCATCTTTCCTTTCAAACCTAGTAACTACAGAATGAACAGCTGAATTTAGACTTATGTATGCCAAAATCTATTTTTTAAATTTAAAAATTAAGATGCATCCAGAAGAAGAAACCTCACAGTAGAAAAAGAACATCAGAGGATGGTACCTGCTGGTGGTGTTTTTCTCAGCTGAGGCTGTGAAGGTATGTTTGTGTATGTAGCTCTCCTGTGGTTTTAGCTCTTTTATTTATTCTATATTGCAAATTCATTTATTTCAAGAAAAACATCTGGTAAGTTATATGAAGTCAAAGGCAAATCACGTTCCCCATGATTGATCTTTATATATCCTGTGTCTGTTTTACTGTGTGAAGAGGCAGCAGTAATCTCAGACAAAGTATGGATTTTTTTTTTCCCCTGAAATACCTTTTTATGTCTACAGAATTTTATGGTATTTTATTACCTCTCTTTCCAACCAAGACAAGCATTCAACAGACTCTAGTGTGACAGGAGAGGACATAGCCTTCCCAGAAGGAAGTGAGGGGTTACTTACCTGCACTCAAGTATTAATAGAACAATGCTGGTCCTAGAGATTTTTAATTTTGGTGCAAGATACCTCTAGAAGAGAGCTGTGGAGACTCTTCTAGGGAACTGTAGCCTTTCTTCCTCTCAGAGGGTATATTGCAAGTAGGAATATGATGAGGTCAATCTAAGAAAGAAATCTTCAGCTGCTTTTTTGCAGGTACTTTCTAGGGGAAGAAATCCAATGAAATCAAAGCTGGAAAGGACTGGGTATTTCTCTGAAATGAGGTTTACATGCTGTTGGAATGCAGGTCAGCAAATGGCACTTATGGCTAAAGTGACAAAGTTTCGGTGTTTGAACAGTCCTTCATATGGCTTAACTGAAAATGTTGGCAGTTATTCTCAAAATCCCAATGTGCTAGTAGTACAAAATAAGTATCTGAATACAAAGTTGTAAGTCAAATAGTTCAAACATGAAATCTGAAAATACAACTGAAAGGTGCTGTGGAAGTTTCTGCCAGCAGTTTTCTGAAAGCTTCATGTCTGCAGACATCAGAAGTGTTTGTTTTTTCTAATGTAGTGCTGCTAGATTTCAGAGTTTGATGTCTCAGGATATCCGAGGGAGGACTGCATCCCATATAAAAGCCACAAGTAGTGTACCTGAAAAATTGCAGAAAGAACCTTTATTTAAATGTATTTGGGAAGAACACAAAACTGGTGCTGAAAATGAACATTGTGTTCCAGTATGTGAGTGTCTAACATGCAATACAGCAGGGGCAGCAGGAAAGTGGAATTTTTATTGAAAGGGCTAGAGGCAGACTGCTTTTTGCAGACACAATCTTTTTCACAAAGAAAGCTTCAATGGACCTTGCAAGTGATCATTTTGAGTTGATAATTTTGGTTTTCTTTGTGTATTTACTGTTTTAATTCTGATTTGTGTAAGCCAAGCCAAAGGCAGAGCAGTTTGATGAGGTGAATCCAACATGTGCACTTTTCTGTTGCTGTGTCAGGTCTGCCTTTGTTGTAGGACATAGTGAAAGTAGAACCAGCAGCTAAACTTCCATTCCTCAGCTAATAACATAAGTCTGCTTGCAGTGTCTGTTTTGATGACCACATTAGTTCTTGGTGCTGCAAGCAGGGATATCATAGAATGGTTTGGGTTGGAAGAGACCTGCCGAGGTCATCTAGTCCAACCCTCCTGCAGTTACCAGGGACATCTTCAACTAGATCAGGTTGCTTGGAGCCCCATCCCACTTGACCTGAAATGGTTCCAGGGATGGGGCATCTACCTCCTCTCTGAGCAACTTGTGCTACTGTTTCACCACCTTCAGTGTAAAAAATTAATAATCTCCCCTCTTTTAGTTGAAAGCCATTTCCCCTTGTAATCACAGAATATCTCAAATTAGAATATAGAATATCTCAGATGTGGAAGGGGCTCATAAAAAACATCGAGCCCAAAGAAGGGCATCTAAATACAGTTTATCAAGATTGGGTTTTTTCTCTCCTGGAAAAAATCACTATATCCAGTTTCATAAGTTAAGAGGATTTTGGTTGACAGCGTTCCTCACCCACAGCTTGTGTTTTATGAAGCTTCCTAGATCACAGAAATGCTTACTGGGATCCACTCTGGTCTAGTCCCACTAAGTGCCTTTTGCCTATAGGTCAGTGTGGCTGTCCTAACCTAGTCCCCAAACCCTCCAGGGATGGAGATTGTAGCACTTCTAGTCACTTGTTTCAGTCTTATGAATGTTTTCCTGGAGTGTAATCTGAACCTCCTCCCATCCACAGTTTGTGGCCTTGCTCTTGTTACATTGTCTGCCCATGAGAATAGTTAATGTCTCACAATTTTTGTAACTACAATTAAGGGTTAACTGTTCTTAAAACACCCTTTCATCTCATCTTTTGTCAGCCTAAACAAGTCCCATTCCCTCAGCCTTCCCTCACAGGTACTCCAGGCCCTTCACCATCTTGGTATTCCTCCACTGGACCCTCTATTTTGTCATTTCTCTTGAACTGGGACACTCCAGACAGGACATGTTCTAGATGGCACCTCACAAGCCTTGAGTAGAGAGTCAATACAAGTAGAACATGCACAGACATGAACTCAAACAAAAAACCCCAAGTTGTTTGTTATAACTGGAGCCCTTTGAGATGTTTCCTGGGTAACTCTCACATGTTGTTGTACCTTCATCACTGTTGTACCTTCTAATAGGATTAACAGTCATGAAAGAACTCAGGATTAGCTGACTGCTGCTTTATATACCCTCTAAGCAGAAAGCTCAAGATTTGTAAGGACTAATTGTAAACAATCAACAGCATGAAATATTACATGGACCAGTTTCATCTACACACAACTAGAATTTATAATCAATAGCTTCCTAATTAAAACCATAATGTAAATTAGAAAAAAAAAAAACAGTTGTTCATATTCCTTATTTTTAAACTAAGAACAGATTATTTCCAACAGTGATTTGGGAGAAAAAAAAACACAGTTTGGATTTTAATACTAAGGAATAAAGTGCCAAACAACAGGCACCTTCAAAAGGAACATGCTCCAGAGCAAACAGCTGTTGATATATAACTAATTAACCCTAACCAAAACACTAAGTTTTTTCCATTTAAAATTATGCTGTTGTGGGTCTTTTGGTAGGGAGATTGTCTTGCTCAAAGTATTCCAAAGGTACTTAGACTTTGAACATGACATCTAAACTAAGTTACATAACCTAATACGGTTGTTTCCTGATCAAAACAGCAGATGCTAGTCTGTGAACAAAACAGTTGTTTAAAACTCAGTATGAGAAGCTTGAGTCACTAAAAGTGTTAGAGATGCTCTACACAGCATTAAACAAATTAAAAATAGGTAGCTTACAATATAAAACTATGATTGTGAATGATTTCTACATAGCAATTATAATTGACTGTTTTCTGGATTTTATTCAAAACAGAACAAGCAAGCTAGCAAATAAAGATCAGCCTTTTCTATTTTTTTATTTTTTGACCCTTTTACTAAATAACACTTTCTCAAATACAGAAAATATTAAGAACTTACCTAAGGATGGTGCTATCCAATATACTAGTGAGTAACTCAAAAATTTATCATAGAAACAATTTGCATGTAATGAAAAAGCCAATGCTGGGTTAAATATTGCTCCTGTGAGATTTCCACCTGAAATAAAATGTAAATAATATGAAATCAAACCACCTTGCTGAATTGTTACTTAAAATTAATATTACAAGAAATGTACACCCTGCAAGAAAATGAATTAGGAGAAACCATTTGAACAGATAACATCAGGCAAACAATTTCAGAAGAGTTTATGGTTAACGGTTTGCTTTCTCAAATGCTTTAAAATGTGTAGGCTATATCTTCCTTTATCTCTTTCTAACAAATATTCTTTGAAGAGGTGGGTTTGGCTAATGTTGAATGTTTCTATTGATAAAACTATAAGCTGCTTTGCTAATAGTTAAGCTAAGCATCTGCTTGTCTTCAAAGCCTGAAGATGAGAACTTGGCCTGCTGGAGGCCACTACCCATAAACACCTAATTTGGAAGTGACTCTTCCTACTGCATGTATGAAGCACTCTTTCTCAAACTGGAGATGGAACAGACGTGGCTAGGGCTTGCCAGGAGGCTCACAGGATACGCTGTGGGCTCAGATATATGCACTAGGTGCAGGCTGTGGCTGCCTACCAGGCCCTTCACAATTGTCTCAGCTACAGGGTCTTCTGCACAGAATACAGACAAGCTGTGCACATGAAGGAGGCCTGGGCACAGTAGTTCTGATGTTTCCTAGAAGTACAGGCAGATCAATTGTGTTGGAGAGTTGTAACAAGTCCAGGGTTATGACAAGGAAGGAGGCCTTCTTCTCCTAGACAAAGATATGGAGCCAGCCTGGCCAAGGACTGGTCATGAATCCTTTGTATGAACTAGCAAAATGAGACATGTAGTTTTTATATGACTATTTTCTAAGCAGGTACCAGAATGTTAAGAATCTGGAATGCAGCTTTCTATGCTTGTAGAAGAGAGAGGATAATCTGTGGCTACACTTTGACTGAGCAATTCAGAAATATAATGTGCTGAAATGCATCGACTCCTTGCCTCTGCCTTCAAAACCTAACTTTAGAAAGCAGTCCAAATTGCGAAGTTAATTGTCAGAACTCTCCATGGACTTTTAATCTTTCAGGTATTGGCTAATTTCAGCTAAAACATAATGAGGAAAGGTTTTTTCATTAATACATCTGAAAATTAGACTGTACTTTATTCTGTGATATGCCTTTATGTTAAATAGCATCATAGAGTTAAAACTTTTTTACAAGATGTCAATGACATCCTGGATGTCTGCAGGTAACTGATCTTCCTCTCTCATAAACAGATTTGATCATTTCCTAGATTACTTCCTTTTTGGTGGCGGCTGTAGCATAAGGACCTCCATACCCATCTCTCTCACCTCCCTGTACCCCAAACTACAGAATATCCTTCCCAGTACATCCCACTCCCTGCAGGGCAGTCTTCAAGTGAAATAACTCTGTCACTTCACTGGTGACAGCAGAGAGAATCAACAATCAGCAGAAAGAAGTTCAGACTGACTCCCCTCACCTCTTCCTCTCTCTGCTCTACAAGGCTGTGCCGGTGACAGTGTCCCAGCTCTAGGAAGCATGAGGTGACAGGCAGGGGCAAGGACACAGACACACACAGCATTACAGGGATAGGAGACTTGTAAATACCATGATATAAACAGGCACCTTATTTTCTTTCTTTCTTTTTTTTTTAGTTTGGTTTCCTAAGGTATTATTTTATCATTTCTACATGCATTCTACAAATAACCATTCCTGCTTCTGATTTAAGGATTTAATCTAGTTAAATAAACTGCACTGACATGAATTTTGCATTATTTAAATGCAGAACTTCCACCTCACTGGTCTGTACCCTGCTGTTGCACAGTCAGCATTTTTCCCTGAGGCTCTCTTGCAATGCCACCCAGAAATCAAAGCACACTGGGTGAAATCTCTCACGCTGTATGAAGTCAGATGATGAAATGATCCTGCAGTGAGACATTGTTACACTGTTCTGTGACACTTATGTCAAATCTACAAGTAAATAGTATTATAATTTTAAATTTGTAACTCCAAATGAACTCTGCATTTGTAAGACCACTGACTTTCTGTAGCCTAAAACTAGTAATTTTGCATATTAACACTTTTAGGAAAGTAACAACTCCTTTCATTACAACTTTATTGCAGGAATAGAAGAAAAAAATAAAGACTAACCTGCATACACGAGCATAGTGATGAGAAGAGCAATCAAATGGACTTTGTACTTGGGATTAATACTTTCCACTCGCAGGACGGTCAGCTGGAAAACGATAGAAAAGAGCAGTTCGATGCAGAACGCCTGCACCTCTGTTGTCTGCATGGGGTTGCTGCAGTCCTGCGAGAGGGCTCCAAAATGTGGCTCTGCCATCTCCAGGCTCCAGATAAAGTGCATGAACACTCTGGCAAGCACTGCTGCCACGAACTGAGCGACGATCTTGAGTCCACCCACCCTGACCGATGTCCCACCGCCCCACATGGGCTGCAAGGTGCCGCAGGGATTGCAGGTGCTGCCAGGCAGCGTCAAGCCGTGCAGGACAGTGAAACCGTAGGTGAGGGTGAGGGCGGTGTGCGGCTTCGGCTCCACGTTGCCCAGCAGGCAGAGCTCGTTAGTGCAGGCGCAGATCTGGAAGGTGCTAAACATCTCCAGAAGAAAAGTGCAGAGGCGCTGGTGGGAGCGCAGCCGGCGGCGAGTGAACCTCCTGCATAGCCACACAGTCCCCACGATACCGGCCATCAGCAGGAGCGAGCTCCCCACCTCACCGACAGCCATAGCGAGAGTTCCACAGGCCCAAGGGCTCGGAAGAGTTCACCTTGCTCCAGCCCCGGCGCCTACGGTGAGAAAGAAAGCGGGAGAGGGAGGGAAAACGACCACCCTTCTCCCTTCGTGACAGGAGCCAGCTCCTATCGCCACCTGCCCGCAGCCTAACTCACCCTCTGCTCGTGGGGAGCAAAGGGCAGGGGAAGCCCAGCACGGCAGGGTGAGGGGCGGGGAGGGGAGAGGGACCCTCCCCGCCCCGCTAGGGAAAAAAGGTCAGGAGAAGGCAGGTGTCTCCCTGCAGTGGAAAGAAAGGGGAGGGAAAACGGGGCTTCGCTTTCCCTCAGCCCCTCCGCAGTGGGGTGGACGGAGCTGTCCTGAGCCCTCCCTCCCGCGGTGGAAGCGGGGAAAGGCCCTCGCCCCTGCTCCCACCCTCAGGGCAATAGCAGACGAGCCAATTTCTCGGTCGGGTCTGTAGCGCAGCCCCTCCACAAGCAGGAGAAAGCAGTTAGAAGAATAAGCTCCATCCCGCGACGGGGAGTGGCGGAGGCGGCAATCCCCCTTCCTCCTGCACCACTACCTTAGCCCAGGGGTAGCCGCGGCCGCCGGCGGCGCGCGACAGGGCTGCGGGAGCGCGCATGCGTCGCCGTCAGACGAAAGGAGCGGGGCGGGAGGAAGAAAGGGGCTCGCCCTCCCGGCGGGAGATAAAACCTAGGGCAGCTGGCTCCTTAGTGTTGGAGTCCTCAGCACAGGAGAGATAGGGACCTGTCGGAGTGGGTCCAGAGGAGGCCACGAAAATGATCGCACCTGTGCTGTGAGGAGAGGCCGGGAGAGTTGGAGTTGTTCAGCCTGAAGAAGAATTTTCCAGGGAGACTTTCTTGTGGTCCTTCAGTACTTAAAGGAGCTTATAAGAAAGATGCAGGCTGACATTTTAGCAGGGTCTGTGGTGATAGGACAAGGGGTGATGGTTTTAAACTAAAGGAGGAGAGATTTAGACTAGATATAAGGAAGAAGTTTTTATACTGAGAGTGGTGAGACACTGGCCCAGGTCACCCAGAAAGGTGGTAGATGTCCCGTTCCTGGAAGCAGGTTGTTTGGAGCTCTGAGCAACTTGTTCTAGTGAATATGATGTCCCTGCTGACTGCAGTAGGGTTGGACTAGCTGACCTTTAAAGGTCTCTTCTAACTCAAATGGTTCTGTGATTCTATAAGGCTTTCAGAGTGGTTGGGAAACTTGCTGCACAGGAGGCAGGTGTGTGGGTGAATTGAGTCTCTTCCAGTTGCTTGCCAGGAGAAAGGCATTTAAGGGAGTGGCAGGAGGAGACAGGTGGTAATTCTTGGGCTTCTCCAGTGGAAGGAAAGCTAAAAATAGGCATTGTCTTCATGCTGCTGGAGGTGTGGTAACATTGACTTTCACAGGAGGCCTCAAATGGCCTTGGGACTGCCCTGAAAAATAAGCATTGCCTGGTTTAGGATATTTTTTTGTGCTTAGTAACTGAGAAGGGTAAGTCCAGTGCAAGGTAGTAGGTATAAATATCTCCTGTCCTATAAGGCTGGGTCTGAGTTTTCCTGCAGTCTCTAGCTGCAGAGTTCCTTTGCAGCTATGCATCTGGAGAAGGCTGTACCTCTCACTGCAAGCGTTTTGCAGGAGGGAAGAGAGAAATAAATGTGTGGGCTCTGAGCACAGGAGTGGTTGTGCTATGTCTCCTGTAATGCACTGCTTTATTTTTCACCCTGTGGGAAGAGTAAATGCATTTATGCCTTATGCATAAATACAGCTGCTTTTCCTACCTTTTTGTCCTCTCCCTCACTGAGTGGTGCTGCATTTTTAGGTGAGCCAAAGCCTTGCTTTTTATGAACTGTAAAACGGAAGCCCCGCTGGCAACGGTTACCACTGTGCTGCAGGGAATGCAGCTGCGAGGAGGGACAAGTGCGGAGCAGAGCCAGGATCCAGTATTTTTGCCACAAGGTGGCATCAAAGATGACAGTTTACCAGACCTCGTAGAAACGACTTCTCACAGAAACCCATCATGATGAGGTTGATGACAGTTTACCAGACCTCGTAGGAACGACTTCTCATAGAAACCCATCATGATGAGGGTTGGAAGGCACCTCTGGAGATCATCTAGTCAAACCCCCCTGCTAAAGCAGGGTCACCCAGTGCAAGTTGCCCAGGATCGTGTCCAGGTGAGTTTTGAAAGTCTCCAGAGACTGAGACTCCACTTCTCTGGGAAGCCTTTTCCACTGCTCTGTCACCCTTAAATGAAGGAAGTTTTTCCTTATGTTGAGGTGGAACTTCCTGTCTTTCAGTTGATGATGCCCATTGCCCCTTGTCCTATCACTGAAACAACTGAAAAGAGGCTTTTGCCCAATCAAGGTTTGCATGGTGTATTTCTTGCAAGAAGGCAATACATAAATACATAAATATATTGCTTTCAAGCAACAAAAGCAAACACTTAGTTTAGTTGAAGGTCAGCCTACTGTAAAGATCAAAGTTGCAAAACATGGAATCTTTTCTTTAGGAGGGAGTGACATGACAAGCTTTCCCTCCTTTCCAGAAATGTAGGACCATCAAGATGTGTGGTCTTAAAGTTTGGGATAAAAGCGTATTTGTAAGGCAGAGCTTCTAAGAGGATTATTTAGCTGTAAGAAATAGGGTGTTGTTGTTTTTTTTAACAGGAGGGGAAAAAATCCCTCAGCATTTGAGCAGTGATAATGTAAAGAGAGGAAAGGAGAAAATGGCAGAGCGGTTAATATTTAATATTTGGCTTTTATTCGTTGTACAGACTGGAGTTTGTTGGTCTGAGTGACTAAAAAGTGAATGTCAGTTCTGAAAAGGTTATTTTCCAAAGAGATAAAGCAGAAAGTTGTTGGTGATAGCTTTATGTTTCCTTGGGGGGATAATTTGGGAGTTTAATATTGTGTTACTTCCTTTACTTACGTAGCCAGACACAGCCATGTGTGCTGTTCCTATTCTTGCAGGTTGCCAGAGGAATTAAAAATTACTGCCAGGTTGTTTCTGAGCCTCAGTTACTTGTGCTTACAACCAGCCGTGGCTATGTCATTTAAAAACACAGACTAATATGGTGATGTGTCATTTAACAGCATGGTCTCAAGGTGGATCACTGATGTGTAGACTGGAATTGATTGCTTTATTTTGCTGTTGTTTTTTTTAAAGTATGTATGTCAACAGCATGAATAAGGGATCAAACAAGCCATAGTTTCTGTACAATCGGCTCCAAGTAGCTTATCTTCCTGGTATACTTGTTTTTTGACCACCAGAGGGTAGTGTCATTCCAAACCATTGCTTTTGGTGTGCTCCTATAGCAGCTTTGTGTTTTACCACTGTAGCAGTGATGCAGTTAACTGTTCTTACCTTAACGTATAGTTACAGTGCCCTTCCTTCCTAAAATTCCCTGATCTACTTCCTTTTCCTATTGGAGGCTGAGTCATTTGGAGGGTATTAGCATGCCAAAAATTCTTGGATGGGTTTTGCAGGCGTGAGGCTTGCCAGGGCTCTGGGCAACCTGATCTAGACGGGGATGTCCCTGCCCACTGCAGGGGGGTTGGTCTAGATGACCTCCAGAGGTCCCTTCCAACCCAGATGATTCTGTGAAATTGGGCGTTATCATGCTAGAAAATGCTTCCAACCACTTTAATGTTAATGAACGTCTGCAGAGAAGCTGAATCTGTACTTCAGTTAGCTATATATCAGAGAAGGAAGTTTTTTGCACTGATGGTGGTGAGACACTGGCCCAGGTTGCCCAGAGAAGTGGTAGATGTCCCATCCCTGGAACCATTCCAGGTCAGGTTGTTTTGAGGCTCTAAGCAACCTGATCTAGTTGGAGATGTCCCTGCTCACTGCAGGGAGTTGGATTAGATGACCTTTAAAGGTCCCTTTCAACCCACTCCCTGATTCTATGAATTCATGTGCCCCTGTTTTCTTTGCTGTGATTTAGTTGGTTTCTCCCCAGATCAGTAGCTTTCCTCTGACATTTAAAACTGGAAATCGATTAGATAAAGAAACTAAAAGTAGTCACAGTAAAAAGAAACTAAAAGTGGTCACAGTGCCTTCAAAGAGAAAAAATCTTTTTGAGCACAGCTTTTCTTAGCAAGATGCTGTGGAGGTTTAGGACATGGACTGCTCATGTCCTAGTGAACAGACTGCACTATCACTCCAGCTCTGCTATGAAGAAAGTCTTAGTAAGTTACTCCCCTCTTGTTTGTTCTCTGGTTAAAAGCAAAAAACAAACACTAATGTGGTTCATTCCCACTTTTGACTTTATCCTTCAGGGATCAAGCTTGTGAGTGGCACTCACTGTACTGTTTAAATGAGAAGGTTTGTACTGGTAGTGTTGCCTTTCACTGGCTACCAAAGCAATGTTTTGGCCCAGGCAAAGAACTTCTTGAATTAAAGGTTTATTGTATTTAAATTTTATATTTGAGTATAAATAATTTCACTGATGTTGGCATACACCTGCCAAGTGCCCTTCTGAACCTACTATGAGACATCATGTTCACTTGACACCTATGGAAAGCATTTATCAATAAAGGTAAGTTACCAAGTGTGCCAGAAACTACTTTGTGGGAAAGAAGTGAGTTCTTTTGTTCTCCCTCTCTCTGTTGTTAGTGATAGTGACTCATGCATTGCTTATAGCCTCAAATGTACAATAGCAGCAGTTCAGAAAGCAAATGGGAGCTCTGCTTTGCTTTATGAACAGGTGATGACAGATCCTAAGAGAAAAAAAGGGAGACAACCTGCCACAGAAGGATGTGAACCAGACAGGTGCAGCAGCAAGCTTGACCAAAGGTGAGTGAAGAAACAGATCTGAAGGGAATGATCACAACTTTTAGTTGGCTCTGGTATTGTCTGCTCCTGCTGCCAAAAGGAAAACTGTGGAAAAGAAATGTGACTGATTTATGCCTGGCTTTATATTTACATGTTCCCTTTGAGCTGTAATATGCCTGTGTGCTTTGTGGTTTCCTTCAGAGACAGCATTTTGTAGGCTCATCTTTACTGGAATCCCTGTTGATAAGGTATATTTGTTTATTGTTTGTTGCTGCTGTTATGAAGCTGAAGCAAATGAAAACTTCAGCATTAAGACAGTTTGAGTGAGTGGCTCCCTAAGGCAGAAGTTTATCTTAGTGAAGTTGTTGCTCCTAGTGCTAGGAGACATCTCATGCCTGTTTATCATTGGGTACATATAATTGCTTTGTAAGTCTAATAAGATTAAAGCTTTATTAACACAACTGTGTGCCTTCCATTTCACTCAAGCAGGTACAGTAATTTTTGCTATGGGAATTGCCACATCTTTTGTTTGCTTGTATTTTATACTTTAAGATATATATTTTCCAGTGTAAGAAGGGGTGTTGAGTGGACCATTTCTATATGATTTAGTTGTGAGAGATGAGGTAATCTAGTAGGAGGGCACTGGTATAGTAGTCAAGAGAGGTGCAATCTACTCCTTTTTTTGTAAGACATGAGATCTTTACAACCACATCTGTACCAAACCTGCCACTTCTCAATTATTCTGTTCCTGCCTTGGTATGAGTTTTAGCCTCTTGAAAGGTGCCGTGTTAAAGTCTCTGAAACCTAAACTTCTGTGTCACCTTTAAACAAAGACTGGTTTGGGGTCAGACTCAGCCAGCACATATCTACAGACGATTGCTCATTTTCTGTGATGCTACTAGTTTCCCAGAATTGAAGCCTGTGTTACAAACACCCATTCTCTCCCATCTTCTCTGGTTTCTAGCCCTCAGGATTTCAGAAAACAATTCAGTATGTGACTGAAATGAGTTTTCATAAATCTTGGGGAAAAATAGTTCTGAGAAACATGAGTGGATGCCTTTCCTCTCAGTGGGCAACATTGCTGAACGTGACAAATGAAATCATTTCATTTGAGTTGGAACATTGTGGAGGAATTTGATTGAAGTGTCATCACAATTCCCCAGGCTGCCTAGTGGCTAAGTAACTCTGAACAATTGGCAGTTTTAAAGCTGATGGAAAAAGTGACAGGAGCAGTGACAACTGTGTTGCTTAGATAAATACTTTTTTATTAGATCTATGTGGTTATAGGCTTGTCAAGTGTTTATAACAAAGCCAGAGAGCAGTAATACGATACAAACAAAACATGAAAACCGTAAATATTTTCCAGGATAATTTTCAGGCAAGACAGAATCTGCTAATTAAAGTCACTGATGACATAAAATTGGAAGGCAATATCAAAACAGAGGAGGGCTGGAATATTGTGTAGGAATCCCTGAGTCACCTTGAGAACTGGAAAAGTAGAAATCAGGAGAAGTTTGGTAGTATGAATCTCAAAGTCATGTAATCAGGGGAAGTTTGCTAATAAGAATCACAAAATCATGTATTGGAGACCAAGGAAGGAAATTTTGATAAAAAAGAGCTCTGCAGAAAAAGTAGAGGTGAAACATTTGGATTCAGTTGCCAGCTGCTAGTGTTCTGTGGAGTAGCACTAAGATGTGCCTAAACAAGGACAAATGAAATCTTGGAACGTCTCTGCCTGCTGTCTCAGAGTATATGGAGCAAGCTAATGCTCTGCAGAGGGATGACCTGTTTAATGTAGAAGACAGTGCTGGCACAAGAACAAATGGAAGAGATAAGTGTAAAATGCAAAGTAGGAGAAGATTTCTAAGCAAAGAACCAAACACATTTAAGATTTGATTCCCATCCTTCTAGTGGCAGAGAACAAAAATGCATGATTCAAGTGTTCCTTTACAGTCACCACAGAATCACAGACTGGTAGGTAGGGGTTGGAAGTGACCTCTGGAGATCATCTAGTCCAACCCTCATGCTAAAACAAGGCCAGAGCAGATTGTCTAGGATCATGTGCAGGCAGGTTTGGAATCTCTCTAGTGAAGGAGACTCCACAACCTCTCTGGGCAGCATAGTCCAGTGCTCTGGCATCCTCACAGGAGAGAAGTTTTTTCATATGTTCAGGTAGAACTGCTTGGGCACCAGAAATTTCTTCAGAAATGGGACTGATACCCTACCAGAGTAATCACAGCTCATATGAGACCATGAGGAAACACAATTTGCAGTAAAAGTAATGATTTTCCTTTAACCAGTTGTAATGAGGCCTCTGTTTGAGGCTACCTATTTAGTTTTAATTAACACTGTTTTTCAGCCAAGGGTCTGGCTTGGGACTGATTCATCCCCACTTCCCCTTGGAATTTAAGCCACAGCTGTTCAGTCACTTCCCAGTATGAAAAGAGAAGAATAGGTTGTTTTTCAGTTTTGAAACATCTTAGAAGCTGGGATGCTTTTGTGTTTTTTGTTGTTTGGCAAGAAGATGGACTACGTGCCAGGACTGTGCTTCCTCTGCCTGTGAAAACTGACCTAAATTTGGCCAAGTCATAAGCCTTTGAAAGGGAATCTCACTTCTCATGTTTTGGGGAGATGTGCTGAACTTGCACAGTAAAATAAAAGAGTGGGTGAGAGAGTAACAGAGACTGGATGAGAAGATGGTGGGAGAGAGGGAACATGAACAGGAAAACTAGGACTGGCCTTTATGAAGGTGTTGGATTGGCTGTGGGGGAGTAGAGACAGAATTACCTAAACAGTCTGGTGTGTGTGTGTGTGTGTGTGGGGGGGGGGGGCAAATACATTGGACAAACAAAACAGAAATGACAGGACATATGGGAAGTGAGAAACTGGGACTGAGCAAAGAGCTGTTCCCTACAGGACTGGAGAGATTACTTCTCCCTCTTCGAGGGTATTAGAAAAATAAGACAGAAATGCTGAGGAACTATTGTGATAAAAATAATAGAAAACTATAGAATAAACTAATATTTTCTGTCTTCATGTTTGGCCAGCTTACTGTGAGTATGGCATGAAAGATGTATGAAATAAGGAGGGAAAAAAAAATTGAGCTAATGTTGCTTTAAAAGGTGGATTATTGCCACACCACTGATATAGCTAAACTATGGTTTGTTCATTCATCATGGTGAGATCTGTATTTCTAAAGCAGATTCAGTTTACTTAAGACACTGAGCACCTAAATTTGGTGCAGAAAGACAAGTGACACCAATATCCCCTTGAGTGAGTGTTGTTCTTTTTGTGAACCAAATGAGGAAGCAGGGTTCTGTGGAAAACCAGCACCAACTCTGATTATTAAAACTCATTATAAGACATCTCTGCAAAGGGCATTAATGAAGGCTGACATTCACTTTAGCATTTCAGGGCCTTCAAATGCTTAGATTTGCAAATTTCCTTAATGTTCTTTTCGCATCCTTTTTGTTTGTTTAATTAATATTGTGTCTTGTTTGTATAGAGGTAGAGCCTGGAAGCTCTAGGCAAGTATTGGAAGGCTTTGCAGTCACAACACAGGAAAGCTGTCAGAAGCCCCAGTTTTTCAGTTGCTACTCACTTGGACAACATTTGTGAAAGACTGAAATGTATGAACTTTGCTTTGGGAACACAAGTAGTGGTGTGTAGTCCCTGACTTGTCTATGTAGACTGAATGCTCTTCAGAACAGGAGATGTGTTATCTCTGTGCAATTTGTACTATCCTTTGTTACCACCGTAGGACTCTAAATTCCGTGGTGATAAAGGTGGTAGTAATAATGAGTAATATAAAACCTTTTAAAATCCTTAAGCCTCACTGATGCATGTCAGAACTCCCCAGCTGGATGTGTGCAGGCTGAGTGCTGTTAACAGATGATATTCTCATTCTGTTTTGTTGTAAATGCTTGTGGTTTTGAAGACATCCACTCTTCTCCTTCCCACAGAGCTAAGTGATTTGGGCATGAAGTAGTGACCCTGAAAGTTTCTGACTTCTCTGCATTTCTTACAGTATTAGATAAGCTGCTTGGTTCTTTAACACGTGAAACAGCTCAAATCATCTTCCCTGAAGATGCTTGAGTGACCATCACTCAGGTCCTCAGGCAGGCAAGGCGGTCAAGGACAGTCTGGCTGTCTGGTTCTCCACCCTGCAGTTCCCTCTGACTGAGCTGGGAGAACAGGGCTTTTTTAGGTCAGGAAGCTTGTCTGAGGAGCTTACTCCCTGTGGATGCCAACCATCACTCTGCTCCAGCTGTCTGCAGCTCTCTGGGTGCAGCTCTTCAGTACATTTTTTTGGCAGCTCTTTCTCCCTCTTCTTCTTTAAACTTGCTTGTTGTATTTAATATAGGGAAGTTGCAATGTCCACTTAAAGTGTCTAGTGTACCCTAGAAGCCTGGATAAAAGATTTAGTTAAAAGAATAAGAAAGGTAACAGTAAAGTCAGTTTCTCCTGGTTGCTGATTGCATGGAAGTCTGTAGGGTTACACCTGGAATGTTTCTGGTCTAACAAGTGTGGCAAAGTTGTGACTGACAGAAGAATTTGGCTCAGTTTGCAGGTGTGTGGATGAATGACAGGATCAAAACTTTCCATTCCAACTGAAATAACAAAAAAAGTCATCTCACGTGAAACTCAGGTTTCATCAGCTGCCTCCTTTTGATCTGCAGTAAGTACCAGCCTTCACACTTTAAATGCCTACTTTGTTATGTAAGTGAAAAGTGCTAGTGTAGATGTTCCTGATGACTTCCCCCCACCACAGAAGGTGACACCACAGCAAATAAAGAGTGGGCAAAACTGTTCCCTTGCAATCTAAGTGTAAATAACACATCCACATTGTGACTTCACTGCTCTGCAATACTTTCCTTGGCTTTGCATTGCAAGCAAAAAGGCAAATCACTTCAAAGAAAATCCAAATCTTTGTGGAGCAGAGGTCTCAAGTGTGCTAGTTCTTTGTTGGCTGTCCTACAGAGCAACCAGCAAAGTACAGTTTAGCCAGTAAGCTTCTCAGACCCACTAATCTGGCCTCGGTGGAAGTGGAGGCTTCACAACAAATCTGCAGAATTTAGCGGCAAGTGAAGAGCATGTAGAAAGGAGTTAACCAAACTAGAATCAGAACAAGGCTATACATTTATTTTGTAAAATAACTGGTTTTTCACAAGAAAAATGGGATCTCTTGGGACTTCAGTGAAGTAGTTGTTGTGTTGCCATAAAAAAACCTGAATCAAACAGGCAAAAGAGAGGATTATGGCGAGAATGATGACATAAACAGATAAACAGATGAGTTCAACGTTCATGACAATTTGGGATTTTTCATGATTGTATCCTGTGAGCCTCACACCTCCCAAAGCAGTAATTTCAGCTGCATTTCTGCTTGCCTTGAACACCTATGAATAACCATACTGTTAAAAAACCTAAACCCTGAAGGTTAAAAAGGAAGGAACACTCTGACATGGAGAAATTCCTGTACAGTTTTTAAGGCTTGGTGTTGCTTGCTGAGCTGATGTAATTTTTTAAGGAACTTAAGTTTATATGTTCTAGTTTATTTCCCCTCAGTCAGCTTATTACATGCTGTTGGTTTTGTGATCTTCTTAGTCATCACATTATCTTACAGGGTCTGGGGAAGAAAACAAGGAAAAGATCTAGCCACTGGCAATTTCTGATTTGTTGAATAATAGCACCCTGATTACTTCTTTTTCATGTTTCCACACAAATACACTGCTCTGCATTTACTCATTATGCATGAGGACTGTCTGCTGAAGGAAACTTAGCTCCTGCAGTAGGAAGGAACCACATACAACTCCTAGCTAGGCTAACAAAAGCTTAAGGGGACTTACTAGTGGTGTGAGTGTAGTAGCATATGCTCTGAAGGTGATTTTTTTTTAATAGCTCTTATTTATATATGTACATATGGTGCAGAACAACAAAGAGGTTAGAATAAAAGAGGTGATGAGGTTTTGGTATCCTACTCCCTGTCAGAACATAAATGACTATGAAGAATACTGAGCAGAGGAGAATCAGGCCTACTTAGCTTATTAGGTCATTTTCCTGGGTATATATTTTGATGCCTGTTTGTTGGAGAGATTAGTCATACAGTTGCAATGTTGGATGGTTTTCCTCCATTTGTACACGAGGATGTGCTGCTCCCACTGGAAATAAACACAAAATTACTCCTGCTCTCTTCAGTACCAGTGGGCAGTTGGGAAGTGTGTGTGTGTGTCATGCTGGAACTGTGAGTTCAGGCTTGGCAAACTATTCTAGAATCATGTAGGTTGGAAATTATTACTCATAATTCATGTCACAGTGGTGCCTACAAGCCATGGCCTTGCCATTTAGGGATACTGATAAAAACATTGAATGGAAAGCTTGATTTTAGTCTGTATGTTTCAGGTATGATTTTCATGTATGTGCATTTCAAAGGACTTTAGTGACTGTGTGGCCTAGGCAAGGTGCATGTTTTTTCTGCTTAGCTTTTAAATTTGAAATGCATCAGCCAGAGATTCATAGGATTTTATAGTGATTTGGGTTGGAAGGGAACTTAAGATCATCTAGTCCAACCTCCCTGCCATGAGCAGGGATACCTTCCACTAGACCAGGTTACTCAAAGCTCCATCCAACCTGGCCATGAACATTTCCAGGGATGAGAGATCAGGCATTCCTTTGTCTGCAGCCACTGAGGGCTGTGGTCTGGAAGCTGTGCTCCAAGCACACCTGCCTCACAGGGGCTGAATGGAATGCATGTCACAACGCATACTGTCACATCATGAAACAAGTAAATAACCAAGGGTGCAGCATCACCATTGCAGTTAAGTAGTCAAGAGCATGAACCAGGACTAGAACTCCCTTTCCCTTAGGGTGTGCTGTAACCCTCAGGCTCCTTTTTGACCTAGTAATTCCTAAATTGTTGCATTGTGGCAAAAATTCAGTAGAAGTTTTCTTGTCCTTGTTTCCTTGGCCATTTTCAGGCTTATTTGCAATTCTGCCTTCGTCTCAGCTTTAGGCATTGCTGGATACACTCTGGTGAGTATTGCTATAGCAGTCTGAAATGTGACTGCTTGTTCTGCCCCTCTGGTGTGGGTTACTGCTTCACATCAGAGCTGTCAGGATGAATGTGTGCTGGGGCTTCTACCTGACAATAAAGCCAAGCTCATAGGTAGTTGATAAAGGTGCATCTGAGTTAAGGCACAGGGTTTTGGGGAGGAGCAGGTAAGGTTCTGCTGAGTTTGCTAGAGGGATAGGAGCTCTAGCCTGAGGTGACAGCTAACAGCTGCTAAACGGAAACATCTTAAACTGATGTGGCTGTTGCTAAGTGATGGAGCCAAATTTAACATTTTAATTTAGCAAATTTAACAAATTAATTTGGCATACAGGTGTTAATTTATTATTTTAACTACAAATATATTTATGGTTGTTTTTTTTTTCCTCTTTGCATTTGAGACTGCCTGGCAATAATGGGAGAAAATTAATTTGTATTCCTACTATTATCTGGTTTCACCATTCTTTCTGAGCTGATCCTGTGGTACAATTTATATCTTGCCATCTGATTTCATAATTGCAGCTTGCAGGGAAGAAAACCATATAGCACTTGAATTGCAAGCTAGTCTCTGTTAGAAGCAAATGAAATAATTCTTTGGGAAGCCAATCAGGGAGCATTCAAATCTTCCTTGGTGCCTTGCCTACTTTAGTTGTGTAGTTTGCCTCCTTCTAGAGGGCAGAGCCCAGCATTAAGCTTAGCCTAGCGCTGTGAGTGCTTACTGGGCATTTCAGCAGCAGCATGAGTACTGCTGGGGTTTGTGATGTTGCTCCTCTGCCAATGTCAACCAGATTTAGGTACAGCTACCCCTCTCATGCTCCTGCTGAAACCTGGTCGGTCCTGAAAGAGCATGTTAAAACAAGAGCTTGCAGTTGGGTGCACTTTGCTTCAGGGATCGGCTGAGAATTCAGAGAGTGATAGGGATACCTTGCAACTGGATACCCATGGGAATAAAAGAGCTGAGCTGAAAGAGATTAAGCAGCTCTTTGTACGTTCTCCCCTGTGAAGTGTAAAGAACTAAGAGCTTCATTGTTTTGTAACCACATTTAAAAATTAAAGGGGACAAACAATTACTTCAGCAGGCTCCTCTTGAATATGGTTTTACTAAATGTGCTCTCCCCAGAAATCTAGGCATACATGGAAAAATTAAGAAATCCTGTGTACAAAGATTTCACAACAGAGCATTATTGTCCATCATGAACCTTAAATGTTCCCAACCCCATTTCCCCAGGAGCAAGTCGTTTTCCCCCACTCCTTCAAACACAGTCCACATACCCCAGCAGCTGGCTCACTATCTGCACTGTTCTTTAGAAATTGTTTACCTTATGCCTCTAGGCCTTTTCTCTCTCTACAGCCATTTACATCTTCCTCTCTGGGTGGGATAAGGGCTACTGTCATAAGAGAATAAGGTTCAGTGTCATGTTTTTCTGCAAGGGTGCTGTCTGCTAACACAAAGCCTGTGGACAGAGGCTGCCAGTCTGGTGCAAAGAGCAATATTAAATGTTTCTTCCCTGTTCACCTCCCTGTGGAAGATTAGTTCTCTGTATGCCTGCACTGAGTCAGATCTGCTCCACTAGGTTTGTGTTTGCTGCCATTGGAAGCGTTCAGAGACAGTTTAAAGGTCTGATCTAGTCTGAGAGCAGAACTGGGAGACAGGAATGCCTGCATGCAGGCAGCATAATTGCAGTAGTTCTGCTGAACAGCCTGAGGCTACCGGTTGAGCTCTTACCTCATTTTCCCCATCTGCAATGCTGCTCATAGGAAGGTTTGGTGATTAATTTATGCTGATGAAGTTAAATATTTGGTAAGTATTGAATAATTTGATAAGAATCTCTCTGTATTCCAGAGAATGTGGCAAAAAGAAAAACAAAATAGCCAGCCCTAAAACTGTTCATTAACAAACCCAGACAACATTATGAGATTCAGGATAGAAACCTCATCAGAGATATTGTTGCCAGTTACAATGGTGTATTTTGTCTAAACTGAAGCTCCTAGATGAAGTTATTCTTCCATGACCAGTACAGCTTGATGTTCCTCTGATTCCAGAGGCAGCTTGACAGGAATGTAAACTTAGAGGATGGCTTGTTCCTGAAAGCTCAGTTTTATCCTGGCAGCTCTGGAAGATCTCTATAGTGAAGTAAGGCAGCCAGTGAAAAAGCTCACGGGGTTGTATGTTGTTATTGTGCAGTTCATGCAGGTACATACAAGGAAGCAATTTGAAAAGATTATGCAATAAAATGAATTTAAGATTTCCTGTGTCCTGAAGAGCAGTGCATGACTCATCAGTGATTTGGGCAGCACTGAGATGTACATCACATCACAGGAATTCTGCAGGGTCAGCTCTTTTGGCAGGCTTGAAATGATCTGTATCTCCAGTGTAACTTTGGTTTTAGTGTGACCAACCAGTATAATTAAATTACCAGTGTTACTGTCCTTGGCCAAAATACCCCTGAACTTTTATGGCTTCCTCTATTGGATTAACTATCAAAGCTGCTCTTTACCTGGCCAAATGGGTAGCTTTTTGAGGAGTTCATAATTTGAACTGTCTTGCAGGTTTTATGATACTTTGCATGCTCTGGGTCAGTACAGATTATGTTGCTGAAGATTTTTGCACTGTAATAGAATTTAACAGCACTGATGCTCAAAGCTGCCATGAAGCACCTCAAATTCAGTGTAGTTTTCCCAAAACATTTCAAGTCAGCTACTCTATAATCTTTGTGTTATGATCTACTTAGCCCGTCTTGGACACAATGCAAACAGGTAAAAATGAAGGCTGGTGGTTTCATATTTTCACAGCTTGCTTGTGAAGTGTCTGAAATGCTCAGACATTCCATGTCTGCCAGCACTCTGCAGTTTTTGGTTGCTATTCATGTAACCCAGTGAGGCAGAAGAGCAGAGATAAGGGAAAGAACAGGGGAAGATTTTTCTCTGCAGTTTATTCTCCAGGGTTTTATTCAGGCCAGTTTTGAAATGGCTCAAGCTACTGAAGGGATTCAAGCTATGACATTTTGGCAGGGTGTGAAACAAACTCTGGCAGAGGTGCTCTGACTGAAGGGCTGGTTTTGTTCTCTGAAATGTGAGGCAAATCTCTCACTGGCTTCAGTCAGAATAGAAGTCGGCCCTCAGAATCATTCAGTTTGAATAAGCTCAACAAAGCCAGCAAAAGAATCTAGTTTTGTTGTACTATTACACTGTTACAGTCTCTTTGGGTTCATCCTCCTCTGCCTACAGTGTCCTCCAAAGCAGCCAAGATTTCTGTGCAGAAAAATGAGCTGGGTTTGTCAGGTCTTGAGTAACAAATAGCCCTGGGTTAGTAGTCCCTGTCTGATGTCTCATTCAGACTCTCTGGCATTACATAGCTTTTGTTTTAAACTCTGATACTGGAAATGGAAGATCTCCAGGGGCACACTTTAAAAAAAAATCAATATAGAGAGGAAAAGCTAATTGATTTTTTTAATTCTTTTTATTATTATCATCTTTATAAGATAGCCCATTAAACTTGGGCAGTCCCTAATGAAAGGTAAGTTTAATGTAGTCTGTTCCACCATATTTTCAGAGCTGTCTCCCTTGTTGCCTTGATGTTATAGCTTGCTTTTTTATTTCTCTCCACTTACAGGTAAAAGAACATTTAAAACCATAACAGAGTTCAGGCTAATTTGGATTAATATCACTTTCAGAAGTGTTATTCTGGATTTCTTACTGTTTCAGCAGGAGTTTTTGAGCTCAGGTTACATTTAAATCCATTTCTTCTGTGTTCTTTCACATGCTCATAGACAAGGATTTATCTCATTATAGCTCTAGAGTAAAATAGACAGCATAAAATGAATAGTAAGTGATTCTGAGTGTGTGTTATAAAACTATCACAACTCTGTAAGCTGATTCCTGGAAGGAAAACCTCTCACAGACTTCTTCTGGGAAACAAATTTACATTTTTTGTAATGTTATGAGTTATTTTTGTCTGAATTTTTTGTATTGAGGAGAGATCAGAATCATGCTCCTGGCACAGTCCAGAGAGCCTGCTCACATCTGAGGCCAGGACAGTCCCCCAGGCAGTTCTGAGAAGACTCTGTCACACAATGTGGCATATCAGGACCACTTGCTTGTGCTGGCAGCTGGGCAGGAGCTCAGCTCATTCTGTGATTTCTACAGGTATTCTGCCAGGCTGGAGACATGCTCTCATGTGCTTGAGATGTTTGTCTGCCTTTACCGTGCTACTTTCCACACTTCCTGCACTGTCAGCAAGTTCCTTCATGCTCCAAAGGCCCAGTACTTAAGCAGCATTTACAACTTCCCCCTTTTCCCCCCTCCCACCTCTGAGTGGTGCCCCTCTAGCTCTCTCCCTGGGTGCCTCGTTCTTCCTCTGCCGCTCTGCCATAAAATACTGCCTGTGTTCTACAAGGGAGAGTTGCTGCCACAATTTCCAGTCAAGATGGAACACTGATCCCTAAAGGAACATTTGGACTGTTTATGTATCCTCACCTTAGGTTGGCTGGTGAGATCAGGAAGGGAAAGGACTTTAGAAAATGAGGTGAAAATCTGATTTAAGTAAGGGCTGAGGGAAGGGGAAATGGGAGGAAGTAGAACTAGATGTTTCAAGAAACAGTTGAGGAAGAATAGGGGCGCAGGGATGGGTAGGGACTTTTTGGACTGCAGGCAGAGGGAAGTTCTGATGCAGGGAAGTATAGCTATGGCTGTAATTCAGCTATTAAAAGAGGAAATTCTGACCTTAGTTTCATGCCTGCTTTTGGAGAACATCAATAATATTTTTAATAGCTGAAAGCAGGAGTTTCTGTCACAGCATCATCTCCACAGCTGCTTCTTGCACCATGTAGGATTTAAATGCAAATGGTCAGGTCCTGGTGTAAATTTGCATAGCTCCAGGGGCTGACCCAATAGGTTTGAAGCTTATGCCCCTCATCAAAATGCTTATGTCATTTGAATGTTTTTTTTTACTTAAGATTCTGGACATCTTAGGTAAAAAGACATTCTGGACCAGTCATATATTTTTCAAGAAAGAGTGCTCTTCAGATTATTGAAAAAACATACAAAATGTAAGCCCAAACCAGGAGCTGGTACATCTCCACAGAAACTTACAGTGCATCTTTGGAAGTCTGAATTAACAGCATGCCTCAAAACAGGGATATGTGTAGTTGGATCCAGCTGTTAGCTAATGAATCAAAGACTTGACCTCATTGTTAAGCCATTACCCATCTGCATTTTATGACTTCCAGAGATACACAAGGCTTCCAGAATCGAATAGTCACTTGTGGCTTCCCTAGTATTCACCCCAACTTGCTGACTGCTCACCAAAGCACTGAGTGCTCTTAGCTGTCTCTCTGCAATTCCCTGGCTAAGGGAGATCTGGAATGTAAAAGTGTATTCATCACCAGAGGTTTCACCAGATTCCAGGACTTCAGTGAAGCAGTAAGAGATGATTTAAAATTAGAATGGCATGAAGATTTCTCTGAGTTTTCAACCAGCTATAGGGTAACTTACCCAAGATGAAAGTAACCCTTAAGGAGAACCAGGATGATTTGAGATGTAAGCATTGAAAAAAAAAATGTACCAAGTTGTAGTTACTGTTATACCTGTACCACACAGATTTTAACTCCTTATTGTGAGCCTCTCAACACTGAAATTGAGGACCAAGTGGGAACATGTCCAGTATGACTCTCTAACCAGAATGAAACTACTGGTTATAGACAAGTAATGAGAAATAGTAGTGCATAAACTGGATTTTTTTTACTTCAGCTGATAAAACTGCAGACAGTGCTAAGATCAAACAAGTGTAATCCAGAGTCAGTTTTGCTAGAATTGCAACCTTGGTCCTTACCTCTGTATTTACACTCCAGGCAGAGGAATCTCGGCAAACCTTTCTCCAGGATGGTAGGAAATTCACCTCCATGTTAAATACACAGATGTAATGTGCTACTTGCATACATTTCTGGAGTTGATTCTGACTTTCTTTGTGATGGATATTACACACCATCTAACATCAGGATATGGAAGATAAGAACCAGGTGCTGCTCCCCACCAGCCAGGTGTTCTGGCCTTTTTGTTATTTTGCTGCTTTGCTGTTTCTTGCACTAAAACACCCTAAAACTTACTTAAGAAGTGGAAGATTGTTGCTAAAGTGCTTTTGTGTGTTTGATTAGAGAAAACATTTGCTCTTGTACATCACAGATTTGTCTCCAGAAACACATTCCCCACTGCCTTAGCCTGTTGTGTTGTGCGGACAAAATAGTTTTGATTTTAAAGTGTTTTACATACATTTTGCAGAGCTGTACAAGCTTATATGATCTCTAAGGCAGCAATGAATCATAGTCTGTCTTCTTCATCACTTCACACCACTATAACCACATTCTTTTGCTGGCTTGACTTCTGATTTACTGGGTAAGAAACCTCCAGGCAGTAGTATGCTGACCCACCATCCAATTCAGTTCTGCTTGCTGGTGTTTGCTGTCTTCTTAGGGAGAGACCTTTGGCTGAGGAACTTTGTACTTGTATACTGAATAACTATAGGACTCCTTTTGTCTTTTTCCAACCCTTGCCTGACTACTCAGACTTAAGAGACTTGTAATTAGTTTTCAAGTCATTCATGAACTCTGGTTTCTTCCTTGTAGGCTGAGGCCAATTTGTCTGTAATTGCTGGAGCAGATTAAAGGAGTGGAGGGATGATTGCAGGTGACTAAACTCGTAGGTCACAACAAGTTGTTGACCCTCAACTGAGATTTAGCTTCTGTAATTTCACATGCTTTTGTGTTCTCCCTGCATGGTGTCAGCCAAGATAGCTGGGGATTTAATCTGGCTGAAAAACACCTAGGAAAAGTCTTAGGTGGACCAGTTCTTTGACTCTTCCATTACAGAGCTGCACAAATAGCTGTGCTGGCACAGTGCAGGGAGTAGCTCAGGGGCAGAGATGCACAGCAGGTTAAGAACTATTGATGCTGGTACTGCTGACAAAAAAGAAATCATCAAGCTCTGCCCTATGGCAGCTGGACTGCTCTTTCTGCTTTACCTCTGAAGAGGCAGAAAACATAGTTATTACATGATCACTGTAAAATCAGTTGTTTAACAGAATTGGTCTTTGAGGCTGGGGGCCTGGTGCCAGTCTTCTTCCTCCAGAACACGAGACCTTCTGAGGTGTAAGAAATCCCCCTTTCCCCTCATACTGGAAAGAGGCCATCTGGCCTTATCCTTAGCACAAGGCAAAGTGGATCCTTACCCTGAAAACTCAGAGCACTTTTTCTGCTCTGAGTGCTTAGAATGCAAATAAAATTATCTACATTTCACTCATTCCTTTCTCAAGTACCAAATTCTGGTTTGCAGCAGTAGCTCTATATCCCATTCTGATGTTGTTCATGTCTATCCCAAATGCCTCCCTCTCCTTTTGTTTGGGAAATCCCTATCCAGCAATAGTTTCAGACAAAGGAGTCTTGAAATTTGGATAAATTCAGCAACCTGTAAGCATTGTAATCCCAGGATATCCCTTCAGGATAATCTCTTTAAGATTGTGCATTACTCCAGAGCAGGGTTAGGAACAAAACATAAGAATACAGATCTGACTGTTTCAGTGACATCCCTTGGCAGTGAATGTAAAGATTTATGAAATAATTTCTGATCTGAGTTAACCTGTGTGTAGATAAAGTCTTTTTTTCATCTTGAAGTGGCTGTAAAAGCACCTAGAATTAAAGCTGGTTATTTCATGCTGCTTTAAGTACCTTTATACAGATGCAAATACAGCTATAGCAGGGGCTGTTAGAGCAATTCACCAGCTTTAGACCAGGCTTTAGATCAACCACTGCAATTATCTTGTGCAGCCATTTTCCAAGTGGTGGAATGAATGTATTTGGTAAAATATCTTGTCAAAGAAGGCATGTTTGTGAGTACTTTGGACTGACCTCTTGCTTGGCTTCAAGATGTATTTCTCAGATTATCAGGATGCATCCATCTTTCTGAAAAGGCTTTGTGATTTTGAGGGTGGTACAGAAGGAAGTTACTCTTCAAGTCTCAGTTCAGTGCTGAAGGGTAACTGTTCAGTTTTAGCTCCAGCATTGCTAGTATCCCCTTTGTGGGTTCAAGCTGAGCTGCACTGGTTTCTCCCCAGTTCCTCCCTGCAGCAATCACTCAAGTGCAGCTCCCATGTAATTGGGGGATTCTTGATAGAGGCTGATAGTGGTTGCCTTTAAGGGAAGTGACTGATATACTGCCCTATGCTGACATAAGCACCTTCACCTTGCACCCAGACAACAGAATATAGACTCTGAGGAGTCCATGTAGTCAGGTTTTGAATCCAATTTTAAATGTGTCCAACAGAGGGAAGTAATTCAAAGTGTGCAATCTCACAACAGGTGAGCTGACTGAAATCAGCTCTGTTGCCAGCTGCAGACTTGCTTTCTTGGTTCTTGGTCAGTTGGTTTGTTCAGACTGCAGAAGAGGATACTGGGGAGAGACCTGCTCATGGTCTACAGCTTCCTCACAAGGGGAAGTGGAGGGGCAGGAACCTATCTCTTCTCTCTGGTAACCAGCAATAGGATCCGAGGGAATGGCATAAAGCTGTGCCAGGAGAGGTTTAGGTTGGATATTTAGGAAAAGGTTCTTCCCCCAGAGGGTGATGGAGCACTGGAACAGGCTCTCCAGGGAGGCAGTCACGGTGCCAAGCCTGACAGAATTCAAGAAGCATCTGGACAATGCTCATACATGGTGTGTTTTTTGGGGTTGTACATAAACAAGAGTTGGACTCGATAATCCTTGTGGGTCCATTCCAACTCAGGACATGCCGCGATAGCTGCGCCCCGGCCCCGGCACCACGGGGTTTTCTCCCTGTTCCCGGGGAAGGAAGGCAGGAAGGTTTCTACCCCTCTCCCTGTTTCCTGCCCCCGCCGTGCTGCCTACCTTGGCGGTGAGGGGCCGTGGGGCGGGACCCAAAGGCAGCAGCAAGGCGGGCGGGGAGGGGGGAGGCGGTACCGGGACCACAATAGGGGCAGCGGGAGGGAGGGAGGCGGGGNTCATTTCCTCCATATGTTTATTTTCGCAGAGTTAATTTTCTGTTGCTTTAGCTCCCAAACACACTTATCAGAGGAGCTGATAAACACTGGTACAAGGCGGAAGGGCACAACTGCAGCAGCCCTGTCTTAATTGTTGTATGTGGGCGTGCTGTCTTGGTATAAAAGGCATGTCTGGGGTGGTGACCTGTATTATTTGTCTCCTCTTTGTATCTACCTGCTTCATTTAACATTTCACTTTTTGTGTGTCTAGGCATCGCGTTCCAATTGCACAACCTTACCATGCTCTTTCCTGAGAGCTATGTGGCTCTGCAACCAAATCCTTCTTTTTCTCTCAGCAGAGCACAAGCACTGAGCCGAAAACTCCTGTTAACTAGGGGGACAAGTTTCCGGAGAGCTCTGGATCCCAGGGCGAGCAAGCACCCGTATCCCTGCAATATAAGGTACAGACATCTCGGCTTGGGCAACACAGGAGCAGGGCAGAGCCCGTTTTATTCTTGCCTTTTTTGGCCCTGCACACACAGCCCTTAGCACAATGGAGCCGGCTCTGCGATAGCACAGAGTTAACAGAAAATAAAGTCATTACGGTGTTGCATGCCAAGGGTTATAATTGCGGGCGATCCACTCCCCGCGTCGGAGCTCCGTTGATGGCGTGATCACGGAAGGCTTTTACGTCCCAGAGCAACGCCGCTCCCTCCCTCCTTGTCTCCATCCCTCCCACCAACCCTCCCTCCATTCCTGCCTCCCTCCCCCTGCCCTCCAAAGGTGCCGGCTCCGGGCAGCAGCAAGACTGTAGCCCAAACCCACGGATCTCCCCAGAGGTGAAGCGAGCTCCGGGCTCCAGATCTGCAGCACCGAGAAGGTACCACTCCCCCTCCCCCCCCGCCCATTCCCTTCCCTCCCCTCCCCTCCAACTTTTCACCCTGGCCCACCCAGCCGCGATAGCTGCGCCCCGGCCCCGGCACCACGGGGTTTTCTCCCTGTTCCCGGGGAAGGAAGGCAGGAAGGTTTCTCCCCCTCTCCCTGTTTCCTGCCCCC
>VWZO01006602.1:68788-127890 GCA_013396975.1 Bucco capensis
GAGGGAGGCGGTGAGAGCAACCGGGCAGCACCTGGGGGCGGGCGGAAGGTGAGTCCCGCCAGCTCGGGGATTTCCTCGCTTCTTGTGTAGTCGGGAAGTTTGCGAAGGGATTGAGCGGCTGGGGTTTGCCTCCTTTTTTGTTTTTCTTTCTTCTCTTTTAGGAGCAGGAGCAGGGTACCCAGCCTACCTCCTCTCCTCCTTCTCTCCCTCCTTCTCCTCCTGCCCCACCTCGTCTCCTGCCTCCCTGCCTCCTTCCCTCTTCTCTCTTCACCCATTTAACAAAGGGACTTGCCCTCACCCCTCCCTCCCCTAAGGCTTGGCTTTGCCAGCAGGGAGCCCTTTGGGGCCGCATGCTTGAGGTCCCTGGGTAGAGGTTGGGGTTGGTGGAATCGGGGCTCAGCTCACGAGTTTCTGCGCCAGCACTCTGTCCTCCCTTCGGCTGGAAAGGTGAGTGCTTTGGGCAAACACAAAGAGTTGAGGAGCTGGACCCTTTGCTGGGGTGGTGCTGCCCCCGAGCTTTGTGTGGCTGGTGCGCAGGGATGGGGAGGTGGGACTGTGCCTTTTAACCCTTCCACTCGTGTGTGTATGAAACCGTGGCTTTTTGCTATTAAAGTACTTAAAAGCAAAGCTGAATTTAAAGCCCCCTGAACTTATCGAGGGATAATTCAGATTGGAAGGGATCTCAGGAGGTCTCTAGTCCATCCTCTTGCTCAAAGTAGGAGTTCTGCCTGGGGAGTGGGTAGCAGTGAAGGGACATCGTGAGATGGGTGACACCTCTGGGTGCTCAAATGCTCTTGGAAGCCCGAAGGAGAAACAGCACCAGCAGGACGAGCACTTCTCTCCTCCACTGTGCATGGAAATGCCCCAATTCACAGCTCTTCCATTGCCGGCGATCGCTATTCTTGCTGTTTTTGTTATCCAGAGGGCTTAAAATTCATGACTGTTGGGAATAGCTGTGTGTGTGTTATGGTGCATCTGCTCCTGCTGAGCATTACTTGATCCTTTATTCCAACATTGCCCTCAGGAGTTCTTCTTCAGAAGCGAGATCTATAAATAGAGGGCAAAACCTGGCTCTTTGTGGGGGACCTGTTACTGGCTGTAAGGCATGTGCTTTATGTGGTGATGTATGAGTATGAGATGTGTGTGTATACATATGTGTGTGTGTGTATGTTAGAACAAGTGTAAAAGCTGTTTAGTCAGCCCAGCTGTTCAAAGTGAAAGCAGGTAGTGGGTGAAATGGCTGTGTCGGGCACAGACGGAAGAGTGTTTGTTCTCTTTGCTTGCAGTTACTCTTTGTACAGTGACTCATGGATGCCTTTCACTGAACTACCTTCCTCTTTCTCCATACCTGGAGTTTCCTTGTGTTGCACACATCACCTGGCAAAGCAAGGAGCATCTTCCCCATCTGCTGCTGTAACATCTGTCAGTGTGAGTTAGAATTTGTTCTTAGCTGTACTGTATAACAAAGCTGGGGTCTGAGACTCATCAGCTGGGTAGGTATGAGTCCTGTGGGGAGGGACCTGCTTCTTTAAATGGGATGATATAACTACCATTCTTTGACTTGGAAATGAGAGCTGAAAATAAAATTCAAGAGGAAAACGCGCTTGTAGCATGACAGCAGGCATGCTTTTTTTTTTTTTTGACTGATTTTAGGGAATATTTTGTACTCTGGATGTTGCTAAGAAAGAGAGTAGGGGAAGGGAAGCCCTTTGGTTCATGCTTTTCCATGCATCAAAAGGATATTGGAAGAAATGTGTGAGAAGTCTGTCCTAACTTCCACAAGTGAAAACGTATTGCTTGTTTCTTGTACTTGTGACTGCCTTGCTTGCACTGGATTAAAAACTGATGCTAGCTCTTTTTGTCCAAGGGATCAAAGAACTGTTTGGTTCCTGCTCATTCTGCTGTATCCTTTTCCAGGTCTGTGCAGACCTTTTCTCTTAGCTTTGACTCCAAGTGCATGGATTTCACCTAGTTTGCTAACTGGTTTTTTGGGTTTTTTAAAAGTATGAGTGAGCTGCAGTCTGGCTTCTTCTTTCTCCCTTTTGTGCACCTGTCTTGCTTCCTCACTGTGGGAAGTTTTGTAATTTCAAAAGCCAGTTGTTATGGTCCTGTTCCCTTATATTCTTCAGAGTGTACAGAACCACCTTGAGCTGAAACAGACTCTTCTCAGTAGCAAAATACAGAAATGATACAAATCTCCACTGTTTAAAGTGATCTGGGTTTACAGTTCATCCTGTTAACAGCAGATAACAGAAGCAAAAAGACTTTGTAAAGGATTACTTTCTGTGAGGAGGTACGAGAAGCAGACTGAAACCAGGCAGCTAACAACTGAAGTCATATTTCTTTAAAGCCTAGTCAATTGTTAACCCTTTGACAGGTACAAGAATATCTCTTGTTGGCTTTTTACCTCTATAGGAAGGCAGAGCAATATTGTGTGCCAGAATTGTATTGTGTAGAAGAGCCTTTTTTCTATGCCTGGCAAGAAGCTGGACTCTTCTCAGCCTGATGTCTTGGCCTATATAGGAGTTGGGAAGAATGTAGACATGTTCTGCTTGATACTGAGGGCTAAGTCTTATGCAGAAAAGAATTTATCAAGTATGTGACTTTTCTTATGCACTTGAACAGCTCTGACCTGGGAGAAACTACTTTGCGCCCCTTTTCCCAGAGCTGGGAATGGCTGGGTCCATTCCCTTTGGTGGCAGCAGAACAGGGACTCTCAGCAAGTGCTCACTCATGAGGCACTTAAGTCACTGTGATCAGTTCTTCCCTTCTGAGCCTAAGGCATGTGATGCTCTTTAGGACTGAACAGCTTAAAAACATCCTGACACTGCTTATGCTAACCAGGTTTTTACTGAAACTTAAGTCCAAGCTTGAAATACCTGAACTTGGGCACAGCTGTGCATGGTGTGTGTAGATGTGAATGTTGTGGCTCTCAGGGGTGACACTCGGTGCTGCCACTGGTGATGATTTCTCTCAGCTTTGTGTAGGGAAGGAAGCTTACTTTTGTCCTGTCTCTGCTCAGGCATATCCTAAGAGCTGTAGACAGGAGTCTTTGGGTCCTCCCATGCTCTGTCTCCTTTTCAACATATGGCAGTGGGCTGTGTGTCACAGTTTCGGGGCTCTTCATGGGGTTCACTTGATGAAATCAGGGATGCCCTGAGCTGAAAACATAGAATCATAGAATGGTTTGGGTTGGAAAAGACCTTAAAGATCGTCTGGTTCCAACCCCTCTGCCATGGGTAGAGACATCTTCCACTAGACCAGATTGCTTAAAGCCCTATTCAACCTGGCCTTGAGTAGTTCCAGGGAGGGGAAATCCACAACCTCTTTGGACAACCTGTTCCAATGCCTTTCCACCCTGACAGTGAAGAAATGGGTGCTCAGAGCTGAACAAGACTCCTCAGGCTCCCAGTGTGATCAGTAGAAAGAAAAAGGTCCTTTTAGGATGTGGTACGTACTGTTCTCTAGCAGGTGTTTTGAAATAGGTCAGAGTGTTGCACTCTAAAAATGCTAATTGCTCTTTGTAGTCACCCTGGTCTCCTCTAGCACCCATGCATTGAGTTGTACATGGCAGCAGGTAGCTGAGAGGAGCTTCACTTACTCCTCTGGCTGTGGGGATGGAGGCAGGCAGCAGTGCTAACAAATCCACTGGCAAAAGCACTGTGGCAGCACAGAGTTCATGAATTTCCTTCATTTTAGCACTTATCTATTGGGGTGGGGGAAGGGGAAGCAGAAAAGCCATCTGGTTTAAGTGCATTTCCAGGGGAATTTGAAGAAAAAGTGGAACTATTTGGTTCTAGTGTATGTACTAACATACTTCTGGTGAATTGTCTGGCTCTGGAATAGCTGTTCAAACTGGCAAGCCAAGTGCTCCAGCTTCCACTCATACAGCTAAGGCTGGCCTTTCCTTATCTCTTGTGTCTAGTCTGAGATGCAGGTTAAACAATAACTGTCCTTCCATGCTTTCTTGCCTCCTGTGCTCTTTGGACCTGTTATATAGCCAGTTTATTTCACTCTTCAGCTGATATAACTGCCATTAAGTCATCCTATTTATTTCCCAATTCCTGTCTAGAATCAGTGAAGTAAAGTGGTGGCAAATCAGACATCCTTTTATCACCTTAGGTTTTAAAAATGGGGGAGAAAAAATAGGTAATGGGCTAGAAGAAGGGTCCTGTTTTGGGAATAACAGGCCAAATTAGAACACTGCAGAAGTAGTAACCAAATGTACTTTCTGTAAACAACATTACAGAGAATGGGAGAGGAAGTGGTAACTATCCATATTGTGTGTGTTTTTGGGGTGGAGGGAGCCATCCAAGTTTACCTTAAGGTATCATCTCCACTTCTTATGAGCTTGATGCATGTTGTTCATAGAATCATAGAATAATTTGAGTTGGAAGGGACCTTTTCAAGGTCATCTAGTCCAACCCTCCTGCAGTTGGAAGGGACATCTTCAACTACAGGAGGCTGACCTGGAATGTTTCCAGGGATGGAGCTAGTTACAGTGTGTCTGTCTATGGTTTAGAGCTTATGGCATTTGATGACTTCACAGATGGCAGAAGAGAGAAGGAAAATCAAATACAAAAGGTTAGGACACACTTTGACAGACTGGCTCAATAAAGTGTCACAGCACCACTTTGGGACTTTGAGTCACTTTCTCTAAGCATCAGTAAGGCTTTGAACTATCAATTCTCTTAACAAGTGGCACACAAGTATTTTAGATGATGCCTCTCTTACAGGATGAAGCCCATTTCTCAGGGCTTATGTTCTATTCATGAAATAGGAGCTGGAGTGAGAGAGATTTTTATTTGAGCTGGTGGCTTGCTTCATGTGGTTTATCTCCTTATTTACATACAGAAAGCTTAGTGTAATGTGAAATACCTTATCAATTCTTCAGCATAAAGAGTTTTCAATATAGATTATCTTCTGCACCTACATATTCTCAAATGCACAATTTTCTGCTGACCTTAAAATCTGAGTGGCTTGGCCACTTCACCCAAACTCCTCTGTAGAAAAAGAAGTGATTCCTTTTGTAAAGCTTGGATTTAATTTCCCCAGCTTTCTTTAAGTGAACATTATGCAGTTTCACCAACAAGTTCAACTTGAAGGCTTTGTGCCAGGATGAATCTATATTTGCCTTTAGTAGGTATTTCAAGAATGTCTTCTTTCCGTTGTGCTTTGGAGAGGCTAGAAGTTACAGCTGAACATGGAATTCATGTGCCTCTGCAGTTCAGACTTGTTTGGGATGGAGAGAAGCTGATTTCCTTCAGCAGCAGAAGGGAGAAATATTTCATCCCCTCCCCTTTCCAATCCTCTCAGTACCACTGAAGCTGTTAGATTCATTTCAGCGCAAGGCACAGTGTTTGAGACCTTCATTGAGCTCTGTAACCCCAGGGTCTGTTGGGGAGGAGGGGAGAAATGAGGCCAGGCTCATGATGTATCCTTTGCTTTTCTACTTCATTAAACTGCTCACCTAGGTCTGAGCTATGATGTCCCTTCACAACAGAAGGTAGATTTAACAGCTAGGTAGCAGCTGCAAAGACCAGAGAGTACCCAGCACAGAAAGGAATTAGGAGTGAATGGACATGTCAGGATTTGAAATGCAATATTGATTAGCTCATTAAAATTAATAAGACACTCAATTATCAAACTCCCATTATGTTTTGCAGTTCTTCTGGAAATAGAACAATTTCTATGTCCTTACCCTTTCAGGATTGCCTTGCTCAAGACAAATTTTAATGTCATTTTCCTTTGCAAACCACAGAATGTGTTAACACTTAGTGAAGCTCAGGTTTGTGTTTTATTTAGGAAAAAAAATGGTTTTAATAGGCTGGAAGATGTAGCTATAGTGTTATCTACTAAAAAGTTTCTTTAATTGGGAGTGATCCAACTTAGCGTTTATTTGGACTAATGTTGCTGTAGTTAGGGTCAAAAATTAAAAGACATTGTTCACGTACTGGCTAATTTCTAGCAAGTCAGATTTGCTTCAAAACAAAGCACACAGAAGGGAAACCTTTTGATTCAAGCTCAGGAACTCAAAAAACAAGTTGGTGAAAGGGAACACTGATTCAAAAAAAGAGAAATGACATAATTGGATCCAAGTGTCCCTTGAAGACTTAAAATAATGAGATTTAAGCACATAGAGACTTTGGTTCAGGTTTTGACTTCCTAATTTTGGGGAAGAACTGAAGATGTCTACTGCATCTTAATAACATCATAGATTAATTCTCCCAAATGACTGAGATCTTCACTGAGCAGCCTTACAGAAAGCAGAGTTGTGAGGGGAGGAATGAGAGGAACTGCAGCACCAGTGACAAGTATTGTATCGTGGTTATGTTGATCTAATGAAAAAAAAAATCTGTATTTTAATTTCTGGCTCATCAAATTTCTTGTTGTTGCATCAGCCTATACGTCTTGGAAAAAAGAGATCTGGTAAAAATTGCAATCTCTTACATTTGTATGTGTTGTAAATTTGTCTATGCAATTCTGACTCCCTTGGTAGCAGGGAGAATGGTTTAAAAAGGTTGTACCAAATTCACAAAAAGCAGCAGGAGTCTCCTCGACTACCAGACTTGTGCCAGATGAAAGAGTGGGACTAGAACTACTTTTCCAGGTCTACTTTAATCCCTTGCTTATGTTCCTAAACCAGATTTTGAAGGGTATGAACAAAATTAAACTGACACTATCTTGATGAAGCTGTAACCTTGAATGTCAAGATTAGTGTCTCCCTTTCCATATCTGGAGCCCTGACAATCATCTTAAACTTCACTTGCAGTGTGTGTTTGTGGGAACTAACTTCTGTGTTCTTCCTGCTCATTTGGTTTCTTTTCTTTATCTCCATTTCTTACTTGGATCTCTTAAAGCCTTGTTTATTTGTTTGGTTTCCTTTTACCTTTCTCCAGAAACATTGTTCATCTCCTGGCTGTATTTTCTTTCCCTGGCCACCCCTAAGACAAACTCTGCTCACAAACAGAGTCCCCATCCATCTATATCTATGATCCTGAAGATGATGAGCAGCAGGAAGGTGAAACATTTTGTCCTCTACCCCAGTAAACTGAAGCAGCCTCTTCAGAGCTTGGGAGGAGGATGGAGACTAGATAGAAGAAGCCTTTGACTCATTGCCTTCCTCTATCCATCAGGCAGTTTTGGTGATGAGGTACCTGGAAATACTGCAATGTAGATTTCATTTAGAAAGACTGAGGAGGGGAGGGCTGGGAATGGCAAAGGCTTCTTTCTTCAAGAGGAAGGAGCAAAAACCCCTCAAGATTCCTTCAGAACTCTCCTGAAAGGCAGAAAGTAGAACACAACCAGTGTATCTTCCTGTGTAAACTGTCTTTAACTGGAGGCAGAAGGGGTCACTGGTGGTGTTTGTATTCTAGGTTCAATAAAGGCACATCCTTCCCTTAGCCAAGGGAAACCAGAGTCAACTGTTAGAATGCAAAGCCAGTATCTAAATGCCTCAGTGACTTGTCATCTAGTGACTCACTGCACTGTCATAGGGCTGCTGGCTCGCACATCAAAGTTAGGCTTGCTGAAACACTGTCCTGCCAGCTCATGTTAACAGCCCCCCCCCCCCTTCCAAACTTGTGTCCATGGTGAAGGGAGGATTTAGGGGGGACAGGGCAGAAGAAGGCAGAAAGAGAAGGTTAAATGGTCAGAAATGGCTTTACTTCTTGTCGACTGCTGAGTGCCAGCTCTTTCGTTTGGCCTGTGTGTCCCTGGAACAAGTCCTTCAGTTGCAAAAGCATACAATTCAGAAGTGATGAGCTGGCCATATTTGTAAGAATATAGTCATTTACTTGGTCCAGCCAAAAATGTCTTTTCTTGTGTGCAATGTTTTCTTTTGAAGTTATTGGCTACTTTGAAAAAAATGCCAGTGTTGGAGTGATCTCAACTTGATTTCCTTTACCTCTGGCAGCTCATTAGGGGATCATCAGGATCATGTGTTGGTTTTTTTTCTGTAATTCATAATTTTAATTAATTTTTTTTGCAATTTGATTTTTATTTTAGATGCCCTTTGCTGTTTTATTAGGAGCCAACATTTCTAATGCTAGGTACATCCTGCAAGGGCGCTTCCTGCCTTCTGATCCAATACTTATTCATCCTGGGACCTGGTCCAAATGTTACCAGCAGTGCTTGTGGGGGCATTTTTTGGTTGTTTCAAAAACATTTTGTCACACAGTGATATGTAGCAGCATTAAATGCAGAAGTGTGCAGTTCAGGAGGGTAGTGGTCATGGTGATGAAGAGAACCTCACCTGAGCAGCAAGTAGCTTTCTGCTTTTAACATCATACCTGTTTCTGTCATCAGATTTTAAGTTCAGTGTTACAGTGGATACCTTGTGTATCTGATGCTGTTCAGTTGCTCTTTGAATCCCACCCTGCTAATTTGGCTCATCATTGAGGAGCAGTGACTTCAACAAGGTGATCTCACCTGACATGTGGTGAGTTGAGTGAGTTTGTGAAGAGCTGAGATTCTGTTCCATCTCCACTTCCTGTAGCTATAGGTAAATCATCTGAAATCCAGTAGGATGAACATGTGTGATCTCTGTGGTATGTCATCCTCCTTCCACATGAATTCATGTGCTTCCCTTCTATGGTGGGGCTTTTGTTAGTGCTGCTTTTCACTGTGATGTGAATGAGAGGAGCAGTGAAAGGCTTCTGTATGTAGCATTACCTGTGCTAGTTTCAGCATAAAGTCTTTGACTTCTGTGAGGGTTCTAATCTGAAGTTCCTAATGAACTAACTGCAAATTTGGAAGGAAAGAATCTGTGGTTGCTTTTGTGTCCTTCTTGACTAACAGATGAGAAGCTTTCTTTTTTCTCCCAGCCCCCACCCCCCTATCACACAACTATCAGGCAAGGATGTGGCTGTTGGCAGCTGTTTTCCTTTTGATGTGGTCAACACAAAATTAATATTAAAAGCATAATTCTGAGCTTGCATTTTTCTTGGAGACCAAATACATGATGAAAGGACAGGAGGTTTCTCTCTCCACATGCTGCTCTTCACTTGTGTGTTTTTGGAGACTAAGACCAGGGGTTGAAGCTTGGCACAGCTGAGCTCACTATGGCATGCAGCCATCCAAAGTCAAGGGTGCTTTTCCCTTTGAGCACTTGGCTGTGAGCTGACCTGGCAGAAAGTTAATAGAGTAACATGAGTGAGTGTAGCTCTGGTGTAGTATTAAAGATCCTGGAGCTGTCTGGAGGTTTGAATCCTGGATGTAAGGACTGTAAGACATATGGCTAGATCTGGTGCCTTCTCAGGATTAGCCCACAAGTAAGTGCTTTTTTACTCTTGAACAATCTGTCATTGTGATTTCTGCTGTATACAGCTTTTTATTTTGGTTGTTTTGTTCTCACCTTCCTCTGTCCCCAAGCACCCTGAACCTCTAGCTCCTGCCTAGTCAACTCCTGCTGGACCTGCTTATGCTCTATTTCTGAAAGCCCTTAGTACAAAATGAATTTTGACTTTAACTCTTTAACTGGTTTTCTGTCTTTAATAAATGTATCTGGGAGGAAAAACCTGACAGAAAATCAAAACTGGGTCATGTATTTCTCCCCATTGCTGCTGTTCTGTGGCAGCATAGTGCTTGTAACCCCTGCCCAACTGTAGAGACTACCATCCTTTGCTTAGTGAGTTCATTTGTTAGTGTAGCAGAGCACTGTTGTGGTTTTCCCATCACTTACACAATGCTGCATATATTCCTTTAATCTTGAAAAAAAGCTTCACAACTGAAAAGATGTTTGTTTTCCCCAACATGTTATAAACTGAGCCTAAACTTCTGCTGGTGTCCAGCTGGAACTGTAGTTTTAATCCAAGGTAGAATTAAGTTGCTAATGCTGCTGCCATTCACACATGTTATTAAATAATCCTAGCGGTTTGCTGTTCCCCCTTCCATCCTGCAGTCCTTCAGCTCGTAGTCAAAGTGCTACAGTGCAGGAGTCATCTCTTGCACAGGTGCTTGGTGGCTTATTTATGGAGTTGCTGAGTTTCCTTGTCCCCTTCCACTTAAACAATGCCCATCAAGGCTCACAGGGACCATAAACCACAAGTATGCTGGAGAAGTAATATGCTGTGTTCTGTTGTGCAAGTGTATAGGGCAAATGTAGAAGGCACAGGGGGAGCAAGAAACACATTTCTGGTATAGAATAATGTCACTTTATCTCTGAACACTCTCAAATCTCTACAGAAAGACTTTGGCAATATCTGTGCCTCAGAATTCTTAGCCAAGATGAAAACAAGATGAGAAACTTCGATGTTGTCAGGAACTTTGCAGCAGGTGTTAGGTAAGATCTGCTGGGCACAAAGGAACAAAAGAAAGTTCTGTGTGTGGAGGTTTCTTCCTTTTTTTTTCGCCCTAACCTGAGGACATAACTCTCAGTAGCCTATGGGTTTCAGTGGGAACACTCAAGGACTGTCTTAGCAGCACTTGAGAGCCTAACCTTGAGAAGAAAAGTAGTGTGTTTCATGTGGTTGCATACTAAAAGATGTGGGTAGGCATCTAGTGGGAATCCAGAAAGCGCGTGGGTGCTCGATTCCCTCGGAAACTGTTGGGATTTGGCACTTAAGCTGGTAAAGTATTTTGAAAAACTCTTAAATATCTTTCTGAAAATTGGGTCTGATGTTGCTAATCAGTGTGAGGGGATTTTTTTTTTCCTGAAGTAATTGCTGCCTTTGATCCTTGTTACTTTCTAACAGATAAACAAGAGGAAATGGAAGGAAAGCAACAGAAATGACTTTGGGGCTGGAGGGGTTGAGGCAAAAGGGAGATAAAAGAGCTCTACACTTGTGCAGTTTTTATAAAATGAGGAGGAGGGCAGGACTGTTTATGGGCTCCTGAAGGGTATAAATGCCAAGGAATGGAGGGTGTGGAAGGAGAAAACTGTTTCTGTCTCCACTCTGCAAGTGCCTGTGCTGGAAGGTAGCTTCACACACTGTCTCATCCAAAAGGAGCATTTTCAGTGAACTTCTGAGTTGGTGAGAGACAGAAACACTGTGTGACAGCACAGCTTTAGTACTTTGGTCAGGGTAAACCACTTAAATCTGAAGTTGTTTGCTCCTGGATTGCCTGACACCTATCAGTGTCATCACACTGTGTAAAAGTGACCTTCTGTTTGTGGCATCCTTCCTCAGCTGGAGGAGACCAGACAGAAACTCCACTTCTGGCCTTGATAGCTCCTGTCTCAAACTTGCACTGTTAGTGCTTGGATCTCCAGCCTTGGTTAGAACAGAGCTGGCTGTCATGGTACTACAGTTTAATCTCACTGATCTCTTTGTGGTAAGTGAAATGTCCACCAGGAAGGAAAGGTAGAGTGACAACCATGTCAAGGCACAGGTTGGTATGAGGAGGAGAGCAGGGAAAGCAGGTAGGTGAAACAGTCTTGAGCTTGCTCTTCTGAGATGTTAGGACTTAGCTTTTTATATCTATTAGGACATAACTATTATATACATTATGATATAATCCATTAGGATTAGGGTATCTTGGGGAGTGCTTGATGGCAAAGGTGTAAAACCATTACTTAGATTCGATAAAGCCATAGCAGAGAATATCAAGGCTGAACTCCTAAAAATACCTGGGACATTCCCACACCAAATGGGAATTTTGTAGCCAATAGACCAGAGAAACTATCTTGAGATAAATATAAAAGGAAAAAAAAATAGACCTCATAGATCAGGTAGATGTTAATAAGTCACCAGGGTTGGATAGTGTTCAGCCAAGAGCCCTGAGGAGCTGTATAATTTATCACCTCAGAAGGCTGCTGGGCCAGAGGAGTGGGGAGTTGCTAATGTAATTCCCATCTATGAAAAGGGCTCTAGAGGGGATCCTGGGAACAGCACACCAGACAGTCACACTACCAGGAATGGAAAGGCCTGTAATAAGGATCTCTGAATACACAGGTAAGTGTTAACTGTTGAGGAAGAGTCAGTGTAGCTTCTGGAACATGAAACTCCTGCTGCTTTACCCCGTGAAGTGCTGGGAGTTGTTGGTAAGAAAGGGTTAAAGTGGATGCAATTTATCTAGGTTTTCAGAAAACTTCTGTCAAGAACTTATATTACTATAAGGTTGGAGGAGAGTTTATAGTTTTAAAGCCATAAGAATAATAGAGAGTAAAGAATTTGGGTGATTTCACTTTTCAGGAGGGAGAGGGAAATGTCACTGTGCAGCAGCAGCCAAAGGAATCCACTGTCCTCATCAGGGAAGGGGTGAAGGGTGTCATTTTGCTTTGGTAGAAATGCTTGATGCACCCACATCTTGTGTGTGATGTGCAGTTCTGGTCTCCACATCTCCAGAAGCACACAGTGGTGTTGCAGAAAGGCAGCTAAAAAGCTGAAAGAGATGGGCTGCCTTCCAAGGCTGGAACTCTTCCTTTTGGGAAGGAGGGGAGGAACATGGGTGAGGTTTACATGATAAAGTCAGCAGGTAGAGCTGAATATGAATATGAGTTCCTGTGCTGTTACAACCAGGGAACTTCTGATAACAAAAGAAGGGCATTGAGTTTAAAGCAGGTGCAAGAACATGTTAGTGCAGCAGAGAAGAACAAGTGCTTGTGGCCTCAGAATAGGTGGAATTTGGTGACAGGCTTTGCAGCTCTTGCCCATGCAGGGCAAATCCCACCTGCATTGCCTTTGTGAGAGTCAGCATGACCTTTCCTTTCCCCAGGGCTCTCTTCTGCAGCTTTGCATAGGAAGTGATTAGCCAGGTGCCTGGCAAGCATTGACACTCCCTTGTGTGCACACTGAGATTTTACTTTTTTTTAATTACAAGTGACTTATCCCTCAGAGAAGTGAATTTTTTTTTTTTTCAAATGCTGCCTTCAGCAGGGGGTGCATGTGAACTTTATTTTAATTAAGGGTGAGGAATCTGTTTTACATAACTATATCCCAGATTCTCATGAGAGAGTGAAAACAGCCCTGAGGGACAGAGGAAGAGGCCAGCAAAATCGGTTGCCTCACCAGTGGGAGACCTGATTCCAATCTCTCTTAGGTTCTCTCTACCTGTGAGACTTGCTCTGGACTGGCTGACAGCCAGAGGAGTTGAACTGATACAAAGGGACTGCCTCTCTGTAGCTTTATTTTGGGCCACTAATTTGTGGTTCTGGGTAAATATAGGGGGTGGCGATTGCAGCTCTGCCTGAGGTTGTTGTCCTTGTAGTGGGAATAGCCAAATGGGATGTGAATCTGCTTCCAAGCCATGGCGTGATGGTGCCCCAGACNCTGGATGTGAATCTGCTTCCAAGCCCTTCCAAGCCATGGCGTGATGGTGCCCCAGACAACTTCTGCCACTATGCCTGGTGCCAGGGTATTATATTGCAACTTTTGGTTGACTGATCTCCTTGGAACAGGAGTGTCTGTTGTCATCAAAGTGTGGTCCCCACCAGCCAGTTGAGTTGCTTTGGATTTAATAGTAATGCTAGTGAGATTGGGTTGAGGTAGTTTTCTGAGTCTTTGAGAATGAAAAGAAATTGCCCTGGAAGTCACAAACTTTTTTGAGGTAGTTGTGTATTTCTTGGTTCTGTTTTTTTTGTTTGTTTGTTGTTTTTTTTTTAAATGCTGCCCTCTAAAATTTGATTTCAGTTGTAAAGCCTGAAAGGGACAGGTTGCAGATGAGAGAATTCTTTCTGTATCATTGTCTTGGTATGAGTTAAAGCAGAACTAATTCTGTTCAGTTACTCTACTTTTCAGCTTGGTCTCTTCTAATTACCTGCACTTTCTGAAGCTAACAGCATGTTTTCCAGACACTCATGTGCTTGTAGTAGTGATAATGCCTGATGTTTAGAGTTACTTCCAAGGTCACTGCTAAATCTTGTGACCCACCTTGGGGTGCAGTAAGTAAGAGATGGCACCTGCAGGGAGGAGGAGACAGGACAGGTGACCCTAAGCTGACCAACAAGGGATTCCATTCCATATACATCATATTCAATATAAAGCTGAAGGATTATGAGGGTCAAGCTCTTCTTCAGTGGTTAGTGTCCAAGGACTTTGTTGTGGCTAGGAAACTGATCCATGAGTTCCTGAATCCAGTTCTAGAATCCAGCTCCAGTCTGGGACTTCTGCTGTGGGATCAGTGGTGATGGTGATGTAATTAACATCAGGGGTTGGGTTTGATATTGCTCTTGTATATATTTGTATATGTTTTATTTTATTGTTATTATTTTCATTAAAGTAGTTTTAGTTCTCCAATCTGTAAGTCTCTTGCTCCCTTTCTGTTCCCCTTTGAGAGGGGAGAAGGGTTAACAGAGAGTGTCTGTCACTCACTGAGTCCCCGGCCCAGCCCTAACCCTTGGCAGCAATTAAGGAGGGAAAATCCAGGGTGTGTAGATGATCTTTTGTTTGTTTGTTTTTTATTTCTCTTAAGAAGAAAGAAGTGAGAAAGGTGTTTGTTGCTGTACTGCAAGCAGAGCATGTAAATAAAAAAGAATCTCTTTCCCTGCACACAAAGAGAAATATGAAAAACAAACCACAAACTTTGTAAAGATGCTAATGAAGTTCATGACTCATACCTAGCAGGCTGTTAGCATCTGCTGCTAGCTTACAGTGGCTGAAGTGAACATCCCTTTCAGAAAGCCTCTTGTACTGGAGGGAGCTTTACTGCACTGTTACCAAAGTCTCAGTGCAATGTTGAAGAAGCTAAACTGTTGATAGACTGAACAGTTGTAACCTTGTGGTGTGCTGCTGAACCTGGTAGTGGCTGGCAGTTATTTTTCCTGAAGTCAAAACCCTGGAGAGGTTTGTCATGTCTTTTTATTGCATCCAGTGATCCAAGGACACCTTTCCTTTTTGCTGTTAAGTCAGGCTCAAATACTGATGCCATTGAGTGAGGTCCATGTTGGTTTTGTTAAACCTCTGTCCGTTGCCACAAGAGGTTCTCTAAAGAGTGTCTAGAAATTTGGGTTCTCTTGTCAAAATAAGTAGTCATCCTATATGACTCTAAGGAAAGTTTTGATGCTCAACTCTTATTTTTTTTGAAGTAACAGTCAATGCCATTGATCTCTTTGGTGTTTAGGAATTAAAATTGATGGGAAGTAACTGGTGATCACAGCATTGCAGACTGGTGTTGGAAGGGACCTCTGGAGATCATCTAGTCCAAGCACCTGCTAAAGCAGGGTCACCCAGAGCAAGTTGCACAGGGTCACCTCCAGGTGGGTTTGGAATCTCTACAGAGAGAGACTCCACAACCTCTCTGGGTAGCCTGGGCCAGGGCTCTGGTACCCTCACAGCAAAGAAGTTTTTTCTGATGTTTAGGTGGAACCTCCTGTGTTCCAGTTTGTGCCCATTGCCCCTTGTCCTGTCACTGAGCACCACTGAGAAGAGTCTGGTCCCAGCCTCTTGACACCTGCCTTTTAAATATTGATCAGCTCCCTCTCAACCTGCACTTCTCCAGGCTGTTTCTATTTTGAGAGTGGTACCAGACCCAGCAGCTGCCTCCTGGCAGCCTGCCCTAGCCAGTAGATCCCTGCTCTGTGCCTTATGCTGGAGTCACTTGCAAAATTAGCAAGGGGTTGGGTGTTGGAAACAGAAAAACGGGAATTGGAGTGGGATAGAAGTCTGGAAACCCACATGGTGTTTCTTCTCTGCTGTAAGCTTGCTGAAACTGGGTCCTCAGTTTCTACACTGGAGCTATTGTGCACTTTCACAGAATCACTGAATCATTAAGGTTGGGAGAGACCTCTAAGATCATTAAGTCCAACCATCTACCTGTCACTACCATTCCCACTAAAACATGTTCCTAACTTTCAGATAGTCTGTGTTGCCTACCCAGCAGAAGTGGTTCTTTCACCCACCTTAGTAGCATTTTGTCACCGAGTAGTGTTTTAGGGAGGGATGGTTTTCTATGCATTCCTGCAAATTTTCAACAAGCTCCTGAAATTTTATGAGCCTCTAGTGTAGGCAGAGAGTTGACTGGGGAGTAGAAGGAGTATTATTCTTTTCTACAGAGACTCTTGCTCATTTTCCTTTCCCAAACAATTTTAGGCTATTTCTTTATTCCAATCCTATGTTAATTTGTTGTGCAGAGAAACAACAGATAGTTGGTTCTTTTTGAAAGCTGCACAGATTGGGAGATATTTGAATACATAAACCATAAGCAAAGAAATAGGAACATCCTAAGGTATAATATGAGGTGTGATACTTTCTGAACTGCTGCACAGCTGTGAAGTGAGATTTTGCCCACACAGATCTCCTAAACTTCAGTACTTTGAGTTTTACTTTGTTTTCTTTGGCTTCAGAGACAGCCAGTGTCTGCAGCTGAGGCACTCCAGTACTTTGCTTAGTGTCCCCAAAAGACCTGCAAACCTAGCCAGGCTTTTGGGGCTTGAAAGAGATGAGCTATGTAGCTTGAATTGCAACTGGGTGCCTCTAGTTCTGGGAGGCTGTAACGATGGTGACCTTTTGAAACCTTGTTCAAACTGTTTTTGTTGCACTCAGACAGGAATGTTATGTTCTTTGTTCCACCTCCTAAAAGTCAAACCTTTTTGGAAAGGCTGCTTGCAGCTTTTAGAGTTTGATATATATGGGTCAGGGGAGGAAGCAGGCAGAGTCTGTTAGATGTTTTCAAGCTGCTGAAAAAAGTCCTTCTGTGAATGCATGAAGGAGGTTTTAAGATCCCAGCTGAATTTTTTGCAAGCAACCTCTGTCTTAATTAGGAACAGAAATAAGCCTCTAAATTTGCATTGCTTCCAAATTCTGTGCACATGAGCCAGTAGGGCAACTCTTCTTTCTGACAGACTAGTGTGGTAAAGGCATCCATGTTCAATTCTAAACTCTTCCTTCCTCTGGAAGGAAGCATCCAACAGCTCAGTTTGACATTACTGAAATGTCATTGGTTTTCAAATGGATAAAAATGTGCCTTCAGTAGTTACAAATGAAGTAAAGGTTTGCACTGTCTCTTGAAACCATTGGAAGGACTCTTCTGGATGTTAGTACACCTTTAGTTATGTGTCTTCACAGAATCACAGACTGGTTGAGGTTGGAAGGGACCTCCAGAGGTTGCCTGGTCCAACTGCCTGTGCTCAAGCAGGGCCATCCAGAGCCAGTTGCCCAGGATATGTCCAGATGGCTTTTGAATGTCTCCAAGGATGGAGACTCTACAACCTCTGGACAGTCTGTGCCAGTGTTCTGTAACTCTTGGAGTGAACAATTATTTCCTGGTGTTCAGAGGCAGCTTCCTGTGTTCCACCTGGTGCCCGTGGCCTCTGATCCTGGCACTGGGTGCCACTGAGAAGAGCCTGACTTGGTCTGCTTTACATCCTTCCTTCAGGTATTTCTAGACACTGATGAGATCCCCATGAGCCTTCTATTCTCTTGGCTAAACAGTTCCAGTTCTCTCAGCCTTTCATCACAGGAGAGATGCTCCAGTCCTCTTGGCATCTTTGTGACCCTTAGCTGGATCTGCAGTATTCCATGCCTTCTATTATACAGGGGAGCCCAACACTGGACCCAGCACTTCACCAATGCTGAGTAGAGGGGAAGGATCACATCCATTAATCTGGCACCAATACACCAGGATCTCCAGGTCCTTTTCTGCCAAGCTGCTTTCCATTTAGGTGGCCTTCAGCATGTATTGGTGCATGGGGTTGTTCCTGCCCAAGTTCAGGACTTTACACTTCTCATTGAACATCATGAGTTCCCTCTAGGCCCACCTGTAGTTCCCTGGGTCTTCCTTCTTGAAGATTAGGAGTGACATTTGCTTTCCTCTAGTCTGTGGGAACTTCTCCCAGTCACCAGGACTGATCAGAAATGATTGAGACTGGCCTCACAATGACATCTGCAAGCTCCCTCAGCACTCATGGGTGCATGCCATCAGGGCCCATGGAATTATTTTGAGTCCTCATGTGGAGATGTGAACAGAAACTTCTAGAGAAGGACTAAGGCCTTGAGAACTGAGCCTGTTTCTCAGTCCTCATTTCTTCCTTCCTCTTCCTCCCTCTGTAGCTTGTTAACCTCAACACTCAATTACTGCAAGGGGCGCTACACTTACATGACAAGGTTCCTATGGGTTTGGCTTTGGATTTAAAGCCTACAGGTGTTGTAGCTTTAATGTCAGGAGACCTCTTTTGCAAAGGTTCTCCAGCTGTGTGCAACTTCTCCTGAGGTGGTGGTGTGATGCACATACACAGTTTGGTGTGTGCAGCCTGTGCAATGTGTTTTCTGTTATGCTTGGCTGAGGATATGAGTCTGCTGCAATGACTGACTGCAGCTCAAACTGCCTTAACTCATGCTATTTGCTTTGGAAATGATTGTTTCAATTGCTGCTGATAACCCAGATGATTGTTATGTTATACATTTAGCCCTCTTTTTTCCTTAATTACTTATGTAAATAATTTTAGAAGCCTTAGCATTAATTTTGGAGATGCTGGCATAGCAAAGGCTCTGAGGCTAGCAGCAGGTGCTGTAAGTAATCACTCTTCTAAATTAAGCAACACTTTCCAAGGCAGTAGGTTAATTTCTGGGTAAGCAGCCTGCATACAGATTCGTAGAATCAGCTGGATCCTGACCCAGCAAGTGACTCAAGGCTTTGTGTGACTTTAATCACATGGATTGTTTAACTGATGCCTTTCATTTTTCATGGAATCATAGCATCGTTTAGGTTGGAAAACACCCTTAAGATCATTGAGGCTAAATGTTAACCAGCACTGTCAGGTCGCTCCTAAAACATGTACCTCAGCACCACATCTACATGCCTTCTAAATTCCTTCAGGGATGCTGACTTCACTACTGCCCTGGGCAGCTCTGAGGACTTCAGGGAGCTGGAGGGGGAAAAAAGTGGATTTTTGGTGCCTCTGTGTGACTGTAGACTGAGATTTGTCTCTCTTACCTATGGTTGGTGCCTCCTGTTGATATTCAACCTAATTATCAATCTGGTGCTTGGAATCATGTACCTGCTAAATAGATCTGAAGCCACTTTTTACATTCCTTTAGCTTGATTTTTGCAATAGTCAATCATCTTCAGACAAAAATGCTCTTAGGCTTGAAGCTCAGTGTTGGGGTAGAGCCCTTTCACATTTGAAAATAATAATCCAGATGACAGGCTTCTGAAGGTTGAGCTCAATTGTTAACCAACAGTATTACAGAATGACGTGGCTCTTGTAATTTGTTTAGAGCTCTGTAATCTCTTGAAAGAAATCTCTTCTCACTTTCTGGATTAAAACATTACTGATTTGTTTGCTCTGAAATCTTGCAGAGACAATGTTCTACTAAAGCAGGCTCTTACACTGTAAGTAAAAAATATTCTTCCAGTCTCTGTCTTTGGTTTTAAGGAACACCTTGAACAAATTAGAAGCTACGGGTTGATTCCCCAGGCATGTCTATCAAGTAGTGGCTGATCCTAACCCAATGTTGAGGAAGCTTTGTCTGATGGAGAAGGCACTGTCCTCCAGCTTGAAGACCCTCACTGAGTTCTCTGCTCCATAATGGGAACCAAATGAATAAGTGACTTGGATTTTTCAATAGCTCATCTTTACTCCAAAACCTGCAATCCCATGTGGCACTGTGAGCAAAATGTCCTCTTTAAGTGCCATTCCAATTCTGTGGGAATTAGGACCAAAATATCTCTTAAAAGAAATGATGAAGAGGGAATAGTACTCGTTGCTTAATGCTGACTCCCCACTCTTTATGGATCTTCTGAGAGTGGATGCCTTGTGGGTTTAACAGATGGTCCAGATGCATATTGATGCACTCAGATCATCTGAGTGTGTTCTCTGTGGTGCTGCAAGATGTCTGCAAGGCTTGGAAATGGAGATTTGTAGTGGGCAAGAGCTGGGCAGACAGTGATTTGGTGATGGGAGCATAAGAAATATGCTAATCTTGCACACATTTTTTGTGCAGCCTTGTCAAAAGGGGTCAGAATTTGACCCCTCTTAAATGCTGTGGGGTTGGAGGCAGGGAAATCTTGTTTCCAGATGATGTGTGTCTGTGTGGGCTGCAAGAATTAAAAGAATCAGGTAATGCAGTGACCAGATATTTAGCAAATATCTTTCAGGCTGTCTTCCTGAATGGACTCTTGGAAGTGAAAGCAGTGATCCAAACATCCTCTACTCCAGATTTATGGATTGGGGGAGGGAGTAGATAATTTAAGAATACTGCTTTGCATCTTTCTAACTGTCTTAAATTCAATCTATGCAAATCTCCTTTTCCAGGAAGCACAATGAATTTGCAATGCTTGCTGATACCAAAAGTAGAACTTGAAGGAGGAGGAATTCTGTCCCCTACCAAAGATGAATACTGTGTTAGGGGACTTGGACACATTCATAACAACAAATATTACTCCATCAGTCTGTCCTCTGAAATAAAAAATGTCAAGCAAATGGCTGTAACATGAGGCTGAAACTTGGCAATTATGTTTGTATGACAATTTGATTCTGTTCTCCTAATGTACCCCTGGAGAACATCCAGCTATAGCTCTGCTCTGTTCCCTGTGGGTACCTTGAATGCTCATATGGACTTGTTAAGCAGCAAGCTCTGACAGCATGGCCTGTAGCTTGCAATGAAAGCTTTGAAATCTGCTTTCCTCTTGGAGGACTTTGCATTTGGGAAAGAGGAACTGATGCCACCCCAATTGTAACTCTGGAAGAGGAAGGGAAAATAAAAAGCTGCAGAGAACCAACCTTTTGTCTAGGCTGTGGAGCTAGCTGGGTGTCTTGTTCTGGTTTGCCAGCCTGCCTTCTCTTTTAGGGCTCTCTGAGTGGTCAGCAACTGTGTTCTCTCTGTGAAAATAAAACCACTTTTGGTGTGACTTATGAACCCTGGTCTCCCATGACCATCCTCAGACACAGTTGTCTTGAGGAGTGCCTTACTGACCAGTATAAATTCACTATCTCCTCTCTTTCAAACAATGACTGTGAAAGGAAAAAAGCTTTTGCTTTAAATATTACTTTTGAAGTAGAGATCCCCCCTTTTTTTTAATTGACTATAAAGTGTGCGTGATAATTATGGGACAGTTGCTGTGGTAGCTGGGATGCTGCAGCCTTTCTGGAGGACAAAACTGCTCCAAGCTGCTCTGACTCAATCTCCAGGGGCCAGGGATGAGGAATTTCCTCGGTTTTCTGCTCAGTGGTGACAGTGGTATCTGTGTGGCTGCTGTTTATTATGCTGTAAGTAATAGTTTAATGGACCTGCATGCAATAAATTGCTGTTTTGTGTCAGCCTGTGGTTTTCAGTAGTATGCCTGAGAATTACTTATGCCTTTTAATTTGCACTCACTCAAGAAGGCAGTATTTTAAAAATGTGATCATGATGTTGAGGGTTTGTGAAGTGGAGGGCAGATAGGCTTTTGCTTGCTCCAAAGATTTCCTGTCTAGAGTCTGTCATTAACATGACAACTATGGGATTTTTTTGGCTGCTTTTTATTTATTTATTTCCCCCCACTAAGAGTCAGGCTTCTTTCCTTCTCCTGCATTTGCATCATCCTAAAAAACAAACAAACACTAGTTTCAGGGTAAAATGCAAGCATACCAACTAATCCGTGGACTGCTTCTTATCATTTGATAACTAAGTGCTGCTGTTAAATTGGAACCTGTCTTGTCTCTTCAGCAGCACGTGTGCTTAGTTTGACTCTTGCTCCAAAAGGAGTCATGTTTCAGTCCCTGAAAGACTCCCTGTCCCTTGGCTATCTTCTGCACTTTTGCTTCATTTGTTGGCTTCTCTTTTTTTTCTTCCTATTGGTTGTTATCAGAGAACTGCTGTGACTGCACCAAATCCTTACACATAGTGTCCCAGTTGTTGCACTGATTTATTTGCAGGAATACGATTCTACTGATTATTTGCAGGGTTACCATTTGACTGGCACTGTAGGTGTTGATCCTGTCAAGCTCCTGCTGCCTCCAGGGATCCAAAACAAAGGATCTAGTTAAGAACCGAACGCTGCAAACCTTATGCTGTGGTCAGTGACAGAGGTGACTTCTGTTTGGGCAGGTTTCAGACACCCCTACTTTAGAGCAGTGATGCTGTACAAAGCCCTTGGCTCATGAAATACTGGAACTGGCTGTGGCTTGCTTCCCTGCAGGATAAAGGTCAGATTGGGTTGAACAGGGCTCATAGCTATATGAGCAAATGTTCAACTCTACCACATACTTAGCTAAGCAAATATTGACCAGATAAGAGTGTGGAAGAGGGATGGGAAAGACCATAAGACCATCAACCAGTAGCAGACTGGTTTCCTGAGCATCCGTGCTGTTAGATCCGGGCACAAAGAGACCATGTGGGCAGCAGTTGGTTCCCAGACCTNTAGATAAGAGTGTGGAAGAGGGATGGGAATGATGATGATGATGAGCATCCATGCTGTTAGATCCAGGCACAAAGGGACCATGTGGGCAGCAGTTGGTTCCCAGACCTTGATGCTTCCTGGCTGTAAAGCCATCCACCTTGTCCCAGGTCACACTGGGGGTGGCAGGAGTTATTTTAGGGCTCTTCTGGAGGTATCTGTGGGAGAAGATGAGAATTTGGGAGGTGGTGCTGGAAAGAGCTCCTAGAAGAGCATCTGTCTGTTGTTGGTGTTACTTACCACTAGTAACAGCAGGGAACCAAATGTGGGGGGGATTATTGCACGAAGTTCAGTGAAGTCCTGCATGCAACTGCTGTGTGGGGTTTTAATTTTTGCTTCTCAACGTCTGCTTTTGGAGAAGTGCTGTAAACAGCAAGCTAAACCCCTTGTTAATGTGGAATTGAGAGAACATGTGCAGATGTAGACATGTATTGGTTGAATCCAATTGTTACAAAACACACCCTTGGAAACCTCATCTCGGATGTTGTTGGCACATCCTTCACATTATGGCAATTTTGAGAAGCTGTCAGGTAGTACTGTGTGGGAAGTGTTACAGGGCATTATGGGATGAATCCTGAAATCCTAATTTAGGCCAAACTCCCACTGTTTTCAGTGGGTGGCTTGCTGGCATTAAGGCCAAGTACCCCTTAAGTATCCCAGGTGGCCTTTCTGTCCTTTTAAAGTCAAGGAAACTATGAATTGGTGCCTGCATCTTGCATTGCAGATCAGACTGCAGCCCTTAAAATGTATACATGGGCTTGGATTTGTGAACAAGAAGTTGGTTAAATAAAAACATTTCCAGTAACTTTTCTTTAGATTCTCAGCAATGCTGGTGAAATGCCAGAGATCTGGAAACAGAAATCAGCTGGTGATGGAGAGCAGTGCATGAGGATGACCCTCATTCCATAGGGGAAATGCCAATGTTCTGAGAATTCTACTTTTCATAAATGGAGAAAAGACAACCATTTTTGTTTTAAAATGAAAACTTCAAATTCATTCAAAATATCAGCACAAATTTATTTAAACATTTTTTGTTCAGATAGTTGTTTTTTAGGAAAATGTTTCTATGAAATGCCTGCAACTTTTGTCTGAATATTGCTTTCCAGTAAAAGAACCTGAATGGTAAATATTTTAGAAGTTAATAGTTTGGAAGTAGGTACCTGAAGTTCCTGACTGTCACCTAAGAATTGAGATCATGTGTTGTGCTGGCCTCTTCTGTCTGTGCAAGAAAGAGGAAAATGGAACTTTGTGTATTTCAGTTTGTGCCCATTGACTTTTGTCCTCTTGCTGGATACTGCCAAGAGGAGCCTGGTTCCACCTTCTCTACACCTCCATCAGGTATTTATGCCCATTGATAAGATCCTCCTGAGCTTTTCCTTCTTCAGGCTGAACAGTCTCAGTGCTCTCAGCCTCTCTTCCTGTGTCAGATCCTCCAGTTCCTTATTCACCTCTGTGGCCCTTTGCTGGACTCTCTCTAGTATGTCCATGTCTCTCTTGCACTGGGGAGGTGAGCACTTGAGCCAATGCTCCAGATGTCTCCAATTCTGCGCAGAGGGGAAGGATCACCTCCCTTGTTCTGCTGGCATTGTTTTCCCTAATGCAGCCTAGATGCTACTGACCTTTGCTTTGGAAGCTCATGGTCAACTTGATGTCCAGCAGGATTCACAGGTAGAAATGCAGCTTTGTATTTCCTTTTGTTGAACTTCACGAGGTTGGTGTTGGCTCATTTCTCCAACCTGTCCATATCCCTCTGAGTGGCAGCACACCGCTCTGGTCCATCAGACACCTCCCAGTACTTCCCCAAGCTTCCTGAAAGTCTACTCTGTGCTGTCACCTAAAATCTTTCCTTTATAAGGAATCCAGAGCTCTGCGTGAAGTGTTCAATGAATCAAATCTCATTAACAGTTCTTGAAAGTACATTGCTGTTCACTGGGGGAAATCAGACAGAGATGAGCTAGCTTCTCTAGCACTAAAAGAACATTAAATACTGTGCCTTGTAGTGGGGGACTTCATCATTATTATTTAAGACTTTAATTCCTTGGATCTCTGATACTTCCTGCAATACCAGCTCATGCCCTATGCTAACACCATAGCAACCTGCTTTAAGTGGCAATATATAATGTTGCTTATTGGCCGAAAGCTGGACAAGGATTGCTTTTTAGGGTAGGAAATCCATGAGCTCGGTAGAAAAAGTGCAGCAGAGTGAAAGAAAAATCCTATTGTAGCTTAATAGTATTGCATAGTGATTTCCCCCCCCCCCCAAACTGTGCCTCTGAGGAAACAGAGGCAGCAACAGAAATTTTCTCAATGCTTTATCTATATCCCCCTCCCCCAAAACCTACACCCTAGGCACAGTCTGAACCTCTGGGCTAACAGATGGTGTTGAGAGGTGGGAGGGAGGGAACAATTTGCATCTAAATAGCTGAAATAAAAAAGGGTCATGTCCCACAGACCAGCTCCACTCACCTGCTGTTTAAATCCCCCTGAGAAACAGGCAAAGGCTCTTCCTTTTTTAACCTCAGCACGTCAGCTGTACTGACTCTCTGAAGCATTCTGCCCTAGAAAAGCTGCAAGCCCTTGTGTCCTGCTGGATGGCTTGTCTCCTTGCCCCCCTAAATGCTGAACTCTGAAGGATTTGGTTCTTTGAATGTGGTTGACAGCTGTGTCACTTTTGTTCAGCCCTCCCGTCAGAGTGACTGCTGCTGCTGGCTGTTGTAATTAGTGTGAGCACTAATGGTATAGAGAAGGTTCCAACCAAGGATTACCTCTTCCATTAGTTTCATACCTGTACAGGGGTTTGTGTGTGTAGGTGAGATGGAGTTTGGTCCTAGTGACCACCAAGGTGCAGCACTCCAGTGGTCCTGATCCTGCTGAACTGTGACACAAAGTAAGAGAGGAGAGACTCAGGCTAGATACAAGGAAAATTTTTTTCCAGTGAAGGTGGTGAAACACTGGCACAGGTTGCCCAGAGATGTGGCAGATGCCCCATCCATGAAAACCTTCCAGGTCAGGTTATGTGGGGCTCTGAGCAACCTGATCTAGTTGAAGATGTCTCTGCCTATGGCAGAGGTGTTTGACTAGATGACCTTGAAAGGTCCCTACCAAACCAAACTATTCTATGATTTTGTAAGGAGTAGTAAATTATGATTGGGGACCCACCACTGCTTCTGCATGTTGACCTGGTGGAATGAAACTTCTGCAGAGGAGGATTTGTATCTCTGGAATTTGAAGACCTTGAATTCTTTCTTCAGCAGAAGCCTGGAGGGAAATTTTGAGGTTAACCTTTTCTGAGCCCTCTCTGCCACAAGCATCTTGGAAGATGAAATGGGCTCAAGAAGTGTCTTTGTTTTCTCTCCTCATTTAATTCCTAACTATATTTCAACTTAAGAAGTTGTAGTGGCTGAATAACTTCTATGCATGAGGTCAACATGGATTTGGGTGGTTTATTTTCTTTTTTAAATAAAACATATATATTTATGTATATAGATGTTTATACTGTATGATATACTCTACCCCTGCCCTGCTCTTCCCTTGGACACCAGTTCAGTGTCACCTGCAGGTAACTGGATCTGGCAGCTGTGCTGACTTGTGCTGCTCCTGTCTCCTACAGATAAAATACTTGTTATGCAGCAGGGCCCCACAGAGCATGTGAGAGCAAAGCCAGAAGTGGAAGATGATTTCTGAAATATTTCTTTCATGTAAATTCACATGTGGATGGATTACCTTAGCAGGAAGCAGCCATGGGACTTCAGCAAGGTGACTTATGACAATAGGAGGGAATGCTTTACTGAACAAAATGCCTTGACTCATATGGCTTCCTAAACCATCAGCCTTTGATTGTTGTCTTCATTTTGGAGGTCTAGTGAGTTTTGGCTAGCACTTAGAAAAGGTGAAACACTGTCTCCAGTGCTTCTTGGCTGCTCAGCGGTGGCCATACAAAAGACTTTTAGCATTTTAAGTACAGACAAGAGGTGCAACCAACCTGACAAAGCAGTCTTGGGTTGAATAAAACATGCATGCTGACAACCCATCCATCAGTGAAATCCAAATTCTGCTGAATTTGCAGTTTGTATTGTTGCTAATTTTGTGATGTAAATGCTTGTCCGCTGGGAATTGGATTGAAAGAAGAAAGTCAGTTGCTGCAGATGCTGACAGGGCTGCATATAGGAGCTCGGTCAGCCTCTCCTGGAGTGGGTTTTGTGGCTGCTTCATGAGAAAAATGAGTTTTAAACAGGTAACAGTGAAGATCCAGGTGTCCTACTTAAAGCTGCTTGGGTAATTGTAGCAAGAACGTGGGTTAAGAAGATCCATACCCCAGAAAGACTTGTACAAAGATGTTGAGGAAAACATTGCCTACTATTTCTGGTCCTGTTATTAACTCCTACTCCTAATTACATAGTGCCTAAAAATGGCCCTGCTACTGTAATAAGTGATGTTCTTATATTTCCTTTTATTCAGTGGAGTAAAAAATAGTTCACTTGGCCCATGAGCTTTCCTTAACGGAGTGCTAATGCAGAGCTATGTTGTAATATATTGCAGAAACAGCAATTCCTTTGTACCAGTCCTGTAAGAGCTTTCTTTTCTCTACTGACATACTGTAAGTATGATTGAGACCCCAGTAAATGATGTGATAAAAGGCTTCATAGTGCCTCCTAAAATCAAACTGCTGCTCATTAAATTAAACGATGATGATTCTTAATGGACTAGCGAATGCTGTGCTGGCCATTTGGTACAAGTAAGGATGGCTAAGAATGTGAAACCTTGCACAGTGTACTCCCTACCTTTACTTCTGTACATCCTGGGATTATAAAGTAGGTACAAGAAGGTGTTTTACTAGATGGCATAGAATTATAAACACAGAGCTGCTCTGCCAGCAAAGAGAGCTCTACTGTGAAAGCTCAATTAGGTGGAAACCCTAAGCTATCTTAGACTTTTTCATGTTTGCCTTTTAAATGAACTGCTTTTAGAGCATTACATATATCATAATGGAAGGAGGAATCATTGCAAACTTGAAGCAGATTTATGTGCAGTTCTCAAATTGTTTGTCTTTTTACTGATACTAAATTAGCTCTTTCAGTCTTGGGTATTTGACTGTGCTTTCCTTGTCTTTTCATTCAGTTTGTCTACAAAAAGCTCATGTTTGATGCAGAGCTCTTTCTGCCTTGGGAGAATTATTCATTATTCCTCTTTTTCCCTAGCTTTGAAGAAGCAGCAGAACTTGAACGAAGCAATGTGAAACTGAAGCAATCTTTGCCATTTCCTTTAATTGAAAACTACTGCCAGTGTGGAAATCCTGGCTGGCAATTAAGGGAATGTGACAGCTTTGCCAGTCATTACATAAATACCAGGGAGCACAGGGCTTCCTACTGTCATTAACTGCAGTGAACACAATGGAGCTATACAGAGGAGCCAGTGCTACTCTGATGATAAATGTTTGCATTTCCAATTAGTGCTGAACTGTTGTGGCATTTCCCCCTCACTCTAATTGAGGCTCTTGGATGGCTTCATCTGCTAACCATGCTTCTGTCCTCCTGCTCTTTAGTTTCCCAGCAAGAAAGGACTTGAATGAGTTTCACTCTTAAGAACATCAGATTTCTCTTTGCAGATCTGTCTTGGTGTCTCTTCTCCTCAGAAAAAACCACCTTTTACAGGTTAATGCAAACATTCTGCTGTTTACATACTGTGGCTTTTGCTAACCACTGCATTATGGTGTCCTCTGTGTGGGGGGGATGTTGTTGACTTGACCTGACAGAGTCCTGGTTTTCTGACCTGTTTCTTATCTCCACCCTCATTGCTAAAATGTCTAATTTTGCATTTAAAGTGCAGTTTTTGCAGATACCTATGTGCATTTAAAATGTGAGCCTGCTGTCCTGGGAGTTATTCCACATTAGGGGATAACAGGGTTTAATTCTGAGCCTTGTGCTCTGTGTTCATCTTCTGGATTGGGAACTTTTGAATGAAAAAAGAATTAATAATGATGATAAGGATTCAGCTGCTTTTGCTTGCAGTTGCTGCAGTGTTCAGTTTGGACTTGGGGCCAAGTAACTTGGAGAACAGGGGGGTGTGTTTCACTGTGTGCGTGTGTGTATGTTAATACATTTTCTTTATGCTACAACCAGTCATTTCCTCTGGAACACAGATTTCCTCCAGGAAACCTGCTTATATGAGCTTTGAGGATGCTTTAACATAAAAGGCCTTTATTTTTTTCCCCATCCTGCTTAGCAAGCTTGGACTCTAGTCACTACTTTGACTTGTGTGGTTGCAGCTCAGTGTTCCTGTGAGCAAAAGTGCAACTGGAGCCAAGGCTGCTCCAAACCAGGCTGGGGAGGAAAAAAAGGAGCCTGTCCTGACATCTGCAACAGCCAACTTGCTTGTTCAGGCATGCAGTTGGAGGAGGGAGGGGAGGCAGCACTTCTGGAGATGAGGAAATAAAGAGGATCATCTGTGGGCTGAATTGTTTTAAAAATGATACTCTTGGTTCCTTCTGTCTCAGCTTGGATTGTCTTTTTCTTCTCTTCTTTTTTTCCCCCTCAAACATGGATGCAATTTGTTTCTCTTGGGCTGTTTAAAAACACTGTTAGACTGGGCTAAGTGTTCAGCTGAAATGAGAAGGCTGCTACCCAGGGATGGGGACAGCCGGAGCTGATCTCTGCAGCTCTCAAAGCTTGAGCTACCCGATTGGAGCACAAGTGAGGTGAGTTCATGGTGTGCTCCAGGAACTTGGGTATAGCTGATGTTGATTGTGAAATACTTATTGTTGGGCACTGCTAGTTATTCATGAAACAACCCAAGCTAAGTTAAAACATGGCAATTTAAGCTGGCATTGCCTCTCTGCAGTTTTGGATTCTAGCCTAACCTGGTGGAAAGGGCTTGACCTGCCTCTGTGCTGCTGAATCCCTCTGTGTGCCTCAGTTACTGTCACAGCAGTCATGCATGAGCCCATGCTGTGGAGGCTAGTGAAAGCTGGGCTTTGGTTATTTAAAACAAAAGAGAAAGACCTTCCTTAACTTGAGTGAAAGGAGAACTCTGCTCTGTTGCTAGGATTCGAGTGGTTATAATTAGTCTGTTCTTCTTCAGCAGCACTGTGTGGTACGATGGGTTAGCATGTGTGTCTGCCCAGGAGAGGATTTTGTAGCTCTCCTCTGCAGTGGTGTCCATGTCCTCCTGCAAACTACAGGCTAGGGAATCCCACTTCTTGCATGTAGCCCAAACCTTTTTTGTGTTTTTAAAAGGATGCTCCAGTCTTTTCGCTTTTACAATTCCAAGCAGTGGAGTCCTGCAGCATTCTGGCTGAATTGGAACTGGCCACTCATCCTTTATGTCTAGCACTGTGGAGATAATGCTGACAGTGGAGCAAGGCTGCAACCAGTCCTTGGCTATCTGCCATGAGAGTGCCTGCCTTCCCCCTCCTCATACCCACCCACTTTGGCTAGAGCAGTGGGTACAATCTCTTCTAAATGTGTATTTTTTTTTTTTCCTGTGACTACTGTTTCATTTCATTTGGTGATTTTCATCTGCATCTCTAGATGTTGGCAGCACCTGCAGGGGTCGAACAGGTAAATTCTAGAGACAGATGAGCAAATACTGGTGTTTTGTGATTCTTGATTAGAGTCTTTTGTGATTCTTTATTACAACTTTATGACATCCTAGGAGTGTTTTTATTAATTCACATGTAAATGTTGGGTCTGGGCTGACACATTGATGGCCCTTGGCATGTTTTTTTTCCTACAGTTGCACAGTGGTTTTGTTCTTAATCACCTCTAAATGTGACAATCAGGTTGTCCTCCCTCAGGGTGTGTGTGTTGCTGCTGCCCTTGTCGGTGATAGCACGTGTCCCAGATCCCATCTGCTGTCAGGTGGAAGAAAAGGACACTTCAGACCTCTTTTTGAGGTGAAATACATGTGGGGTGCCCTTCCTTCAACTTGAGACTGTGTTTGAGTCTTACTCCCGTGTAAAGTAATAAGGAAAAAATAAATGAGTGTCTTTTCATCCTGTGTTGAAACTCAGCTGGTAAACTCTGCTGTTAATTTTCTGCTGGGATTTGGATGAAAGCATGACACATGAGGAGGGAATCTGCTGCTTGCAGTGTGTTTGAACAGAGCAGGGGACAGCCTGTGCAAGGAGGAAAAAGGAGGTTTTGACTATTATGTGTATGAGCCAATCGCTGGCCATGGGGTGGAAGGCTGCAGGGATGCTGGTGCAGATTTCATAGTTATCATTGAATAGTTTTGGTTGGAAAAGACCTTTAAGATCATGAAGTCCAACTGTTAATACTGCCAGGTCACCATTAAACCATGTCCCTAAGCACCACATCTACATGTCTTTTAAACCTCTCTAGGGATGGTGACTCCACTACTGCCCTGGGCAGCCTGGGCCAGGCCTTGACAACCCTTTTGGGAAAGAAACTGTTCCTCATGTCCAACCTAAACCTCCCTAAAACACTTGTTCTGATCAGGATCAACTCAATTAAAGGTCAAGACTCCTGGCTTTTTCTGAGGGCAAGACACTGTCTCCTCACCCTGGCAACAACAGAAAAATAGCATCTTGGAAAAATGTGATATTTCCTTCTGGTAGTAGGCAGAGATGAGGGAAAAACAGTTACTGAGCATCTCCCTTCCCCTTCTCTTATTTAATATAGTTTATTCATCTGTGATTTGTAGTGAGTAACTTAGAGCTACTGTCTTGCCAGACTGCATGAATTATAGATGGCTCTTTTATGAATTTTCCTGTTGACTCCAGCAATTAGTATGCATTGGACAGAGTTATCTCTTGGCATCTGCTGTAGGGTAGGTTTCAGCTCCTCTGACTTTTTCATTGCTTTCTGGTTTAGCTATCAGTCATCTGCCTGTCTTGCTAAGGAATGCAAAGACACCACAACCAGCCTGATAGAAACCTATAGATCAGCGTGGAGCATCAGGTTTGAAATCATGTGGTTTACCAGAAGGAAAAGTGACATAAATAGAGCATCTTTGTTCTCTTTTTTTCTTGCATGTGTGTGTGTTACACCCATAAGTACCAGAAGGCTCCACATATGTTGGGGTCTCACTGTGCTCGAGGAGTGGCTCAGGAGCCTGTGCCTGTATGACAGGAAAATTGATGATTTTGAGCCATATCTGCTTAATGCAGGTCAGCAGACCTGTGGTAGATCTTTGAACTGCTGTGCACTCCACACTCTTAGGTGCTGCTGTTGGCACCTGTGGGTACCATCTTCTGGGCAGCACCTCCACTTGCTCTGCCATCAACTGCCAAGTGGTTTTCTGAGTCTCTTGTCCCCTTGGACGTGGTTATCTTACTCTTTCTTGTCTGCAGAGGTATTAGTGTGAGAGTTGGTCAGGTCTACTGCTTGACTCTGTTGGGGCTGAGGTGATCTAATATAGCTAATGGGCTTCCAAGGTTGATGGAGAGGGGCAGGGAGCATTTGAAGACCTCTGTAACTTGACTGATGGCACTCATGAGTTGCAGTATGTAATCATAGAATCATTAAGGTTAGAAAAGACTTCTAAGATCATTGAGTCCAACCATCATAAAACTTTTATTTTCCTAAGTACTGTGTGCTGAAATAACCTGAACTTTTAGTACTCCCATATGGCTGCAGAAACAATAGTCCTGCATCATGACTGTGGTGCCTGTGGGGTTTGGTTTGAGTGCTGGTATTTTAATGTATATGGTAGATGAGAGTAATTGTGTCTGCAGCTAAAATGAATTCCCTCATCTGACTGCAGTTGAAAAGTTCATGTGCTGTTTCATTGCTTCCACTGCTCACTTAATCACACTGCTGAAGGATCAGATGAATTTCTCAGAGCAGAGTCATGCTGGCAATGAAGAAGGAACTCACTGAGTCTGGTGATGGTTTGCATTCCTGTTAGGATAAATCTCACTGGGCACAGTGACTCACTTCAGTGTCTTAACACCAGCTCGACGTTGGCTGAGGAAGCAACTGCCTGGTGCTCTGAATTTGGGCAGGGCCTACAGGGGGGTTGTTTAAAGCCTGCTTACATCTGAATTGACAAGAGATTATTTTAGGAAGAGGAGAATTTGCACAGTCAACAAGGCTATGGTGAGGAATGGCTCCCTGTTCCGGTGGCTCAGCTCTGCTGCAGAGGCCTGGAGAGGTGGGTGCAATGTGGTCAGGACAGGGTTTTATCCACATATTTTGAAGCCAGGAGAAGTTTAAAATATAACAATATTGATTTTGGGGATAGGTTCAGTCTCTATATCATAGTGGGAGGGCTCATGCCAGCAGGTTTTTTGTTTTCTCTTTAAATATACAGTGAGAAAAGGCTTTTAGGAACCCTCTCAGATAGTGCTGCTATTACAGGGAATAACTTCTGTAGAGCTTCTGCCTCCTCTTCTCCAAACTAAACAACCCCAGCTCTCATTTTTCCAGGCTTTCATCATTCATTTCAGTATAGTGCAGAACTCAGTGACAGGTGGAGTGCCAGCCATGAAGTGATGCAAACAACCACTCTCCCTATCTCAGCAGTGTGTGGGGGAAAGTCTGAACTAAACCCCAAGTGGTAAACTTAGCAGCCACTTGTGCAACCTGAAGAGTCCTCATTGATGGGCTTTGCAGATCACAGAGGTGGTGGTTGGGACTGAACTGGCACAACTGGACATGGTTTAGTGGCATGCTAGTGTTAGGTAGATGGTTGGGCTTGATCTTAGAGGTCTGTTGCAACCTTAATCATTCTGTGAACTACAACATTTGAAACAGCTTAAGTATCACCTAAGAGCTACATTCTTTGCATTGATGCTTATTTAACTGTGAGAAAACAAATTGCTGGGAGGGTGCTGGGAATACGCTGTTAATAGGGAAGCAGAAGGAAAGTGAGTGCTAGGAGCTTACATGGTTGTGGGATCTGTTTGGACTGTTACCCAGTGTGGTTCCTCTGAGTCCAACCTATGGAAAAGCAGTTCCCTGGAAGCTAGCAGTGATCTCAGCTTTGTAACCAGGTTTCTCACCTCAAGGTCAGGCTGGATGAGACTCTGAGCAACCTAATCTAGTTGAAGATGTCCATGCTGACTGCAGGGAGGTTGGACTAGATAATCTTGAAAGGTTCCTTCTAACCCCAAACCATTCTATGATTCTATTCTATGAGAGTAAACTGCTTTTAACTTTCTGCCACCCAATCATTCTCCCTGAGCTGAGTGAAACATCTTCCCTTACTTCTTGTGAAACTGGTAAAGCTGTTGGACTGTTTCTTCCACCCATACAGAAACTGTTCTTGCTTGGTTCTTTGTTCTGCAGTTAACTCCCAACTTTCTCTTGAGAACAGACTGCAGACAAATTCCAGTTTCCAGAAGGATCCTGCTGCAGCCAGGCTGTATCTGGAGTACTGCTGATCTCATTTGGGTGGAACAAGCTAGTTGTTGCTGAGTAATCTGTTAGCCTGTTCCAAAGCTTCCGTCTTTAAATCCTTACAGCAGGGATTATTTACTCAAGGATTTATGTGTGTGTTGGGGATCTAGTTTTCTTTGACCCTTCCAACAGCACAAAATGCAGTCAAGCTTCCTGGTGGTTTGAATAGTGCCTGAAGGGTGCTGCTAGCACAGAGGAGCCAGGGCCACCTTGGGACCAGGCAGGGCTGTGGTGGTGTGGCCGAGATGATGTGGGTGAAGCTCTTATGGCTTCCTGACCATTGCTGCCTCTGAACCAGCTCAGCAGCTTTTGAGCAAAGGAGCCTCAGTGGCTCCATCAAAACCCCTGGAGTGCAAATGTTGAGAGTCTCAGTATCACACTGTGCTGGAGACCAATTTGATGTATTTTTTTTGGTGGAAGTAGCATGGATCTGAGAGGTCTTATGAGCTTGGCAACATGTTGGCTCCTCTTAGGTGTCTCTGCTCTTTGATACCTTGTATTTATCTCTCTATCTCCCCATCTTATACTTCTGCTTCATGGTTTGCTTGAGAATTGGCTGTCATGAAACAGGCTTTTCTTGATGATCAAGAAGAACAACTTCTTATGATTCTATGAAGAAGAAATTCTTCACTGTGTCTGTGACAGAGTGCTGGCCCAGGCTGCCCAGAGAGATTGTGGAGTCTCCTTCCCTGGAGAGATCCAAAAAACATCTGGAAACAATCCTGAGTAATGTATGGTAGGGACCCTACCAGAGCCAGGGAAGTTGGACTAGGTGACCTCTGGTGGTCCTTTCCAGCCTTAACCATTCTGTGTAGCAGCTCAAATGCTTGAACAGTCTTGTCCACAGAAAGAAATTTGCATCTTGAGTAGAATTTGTTGAGCTGACACTGGGTCTGTGTTGGTAGGAGGTTGCAGACTAGGCTGCAAATACCTGCTTGTAGGTTATTCAACAGTGTGTGATTTTAGTTTACCAAAAATTAAATCAATAAGGCTTCATGTTTCTTTTCTTTTTCCTGTTCCTAGTAACGGCCTCCCCAGCTGAAGATGTCTAACAATGGAATGGAAACAGAGGACAAACCACCTGCTCCTCCAATGAGGAATACCAGCACTATGATTGGATCAGGAAGCAAAGATGCTGGGACTTTAAACCATGGCTCAAAACCTTTGCCTCCCAACCCAGAAGAAAAGAAGAGGAAGGACAGATTTTACCGATCCATTTTACCAGGAGACAAAAGTACAGTATTTTCTCTCCTCGTAATAAACCTTTTGTTGAGCATCTGATGCTTAAGTGGTGGTTTAGGCTTTAAAAAATGTTGTGTATTTGTTTCCTTCACAACTGTCTCAGTCATTGTTGGGGTACATAAGGTGCTGACTGTAGATCTGGGTTGGGTTTTTTTCCACCCCTAATTATTAATCCTGCCACATTTAATCCGTCCCACTTAGTATTTTGTGCCTCTCTAATTCTGCCACTTTCCAGCCTGACTTGTCCTTTAATGGTGCTGAAAATCATGAATTTTGGTACCAGTTAGAAGCTGGCATCCATAGTTGCTTTGCTGGAGAGCAGGGGGAGGTCTTCTACTTGTGTGTTGTTTTAAAAAGCAAATAATTTTGAATTAAGCATGACTAACAGCCCATCTCCTGTTAGGCCTGTCATACATTGCTACATGCTCATTTACTTTGTTCTAGTGTTTGGGTCAGAGATTACCTACTTGCTGTTAAGAAATTCTTGCACGTTTCTTGTGAACTGAAGGAAATTTCTTGTCTTATAGGGACTGTAACAGATGGAAATTGAGATAAGAACTGTGAACTGTACATGAAATTCTAATTTTTAAGATTAGGATATTTAAAAAACCCTCTCTCTCACGACTCTTTTGAAGTGATGCAAGAGGAAAAAAAAATCTCCCCATTTCCTAATATGTGGTTTCTTTTTATATCTGACCTATTTTTTGGAGTTCCTCTTTCTAATACATCAGCTTTTTGTAGAGTCTGCATTGGACACTGGGTAACTGAAGTAAAGCCTAGGAATGTTCAACTTCCTGGGCTTCAGGAGGGAGGATGTCTCAATTTTTGTTAGCAAAAAGAGTAGTTGGAATTGTTCTTCTCTGGAGATTTTCAAAACTCTCCTGGATGTGATCCTGTGCAACCTGCTCTAGGCAAATCTGCTGTAGCAGTGAGGCTGGACTAGATGATCTCCAGAGGTCCCTTCCAACCCTGACCATTCTGTGACTCTGTGAGTGATAATTTCACTAATTTAAATAAGCAAGATGTAGGTTCAATGTTCTATAAAATACTGCACATTCATAGTTATTATTATCTGATGCCTTTGGCAACTTTGGATTGCTTTACAAGTGCAGATTTTTGATTCTGCAATCCAAAAACCCATGAAGTAACTCAGTGTTCAAAATTTGCCAGATTTCAGTTAGAACTTGCCATTTTTAGTATTAATCCTAAAAAAGCTGCAGGATTTTTGTGTTAGCTTACGAAAGGGAGGTGGAGTTGTTAAATTTCTAGGCTCAACGTTGCAGAGAACAAAGAAATAACCTGAAATTTATAAGAAAGCAAAAGAAATGCCACCTGAAATGCTAGTTTGAACTGGACTTTAGAGGAGACCTGCAAAAGTGAATGATTTGGGTAAAATCAGCAAACAGCCTGCCACTGATTTAATGATGCCTGCATATACTGAAGACTGGCCAACGTGGCAGATGCTTTGAGACATGAGAGATTTTTGTTTAGCCAAGCCCAGCAGAGCCTTCTGTTGCAATCCACCTGCCCAAACAGGAATGGCTGCTTCTGTCCTCTAATTCCTGTGGAGCAAAAAATACCTTTAATGCTGTCACCTTCACTTCAGATTGGTTGATTTTTCATTTTAGGGAAAGGTCTTCTAATCTGGTGATGTCAACTAAATTCCTAGTGCTTCCACTACTTCCCTGGGCACCGTGTTCCAGGCCTTGATGACACTCTTGGGGAAGAAATTTTCCTAATGTCCAACCTCAGCCCCTCCTGGCACAACTTGAAGACATCTCCTCTTGTCCTATCAATTGTTCCTTGGGTGAAAAGACTACCCCCTACCTCACTACCACCTCCTTTCAGACAGTGAGAGAGAGAAGGTCTCCCCTGAGCCTCTTTTTCTCCAGACTAAACAAGCCCAGTTCCCTCAGCCACTCCTCAGAGGACTTGTGCTCTAGACCCTTCACTAGCTTCGTTGCCCTTCTTTGGACATGCACCAGCACCTTGTATTGAGAGGCCCAAAACTGAACCAAGGATTCGAGGTGTGGCCTCACCAGTGCCAAGTACAGGAGGACAATCCCTGCCCTAGTCCTGCTGGTCACATTATTTCTGACAGAAGCCAGGATGCTGTTGGCCTTCTTGGCTACCTGGGCACACTGCTGGCTCATGTTCAGCTGGCTGTTACCCCCTAGATCCTTTTCGACTGGGCATAGGAACTTAATGCCCTTAAGCTTTTTTAGCATACATTCAGTTCTCTTGTGGCAGTTGTCCTGGACCATGTGTGGGTGTGTACAACCTGTGCAACACTCCTGCTTACTGCTGCTAGTACAAATGCCCCTTTCTTCCTCACCTGAATGATGGGCATCTAGGCTGAGCTGACACCTTCCTCCTTGGCTTGGAGGAATGGACTCATCCTGTAGGCATGCCTATAGAATGTGGTGCCTCCCGTGGTTTTCTCTGCATCTCTTTTCCTCTTGCTTTCCATCCAGCACTGCCACAGGCAGTTTTTTCTGTATACCTGCTGGATGCAGCTGCTTGCTCCTTTTTTGGCAGGCCTCTGTGCTGCAGATGCTCACCATCTGCTAAGCAGCAGCTGCCTTCTTCCCCTTCTAGTTCCCCCTCTATGAGGACTCCTCCAGCATTGCAGCTTTCCTCCTTCCCCTTGGCAACTCTGTCACTCTTCTGCGCTTCAACTTCCCCCATCCCTTTTGTTTGAAAGAGGGATCAAACCCAATCTGTTCCATCTTCCTGTCCCAAATGAAGCACCTGATGGTTTTCTTTCTCCAAAATTACTCTGCAACAGGAACTCTGTAATGACTCAGAGAACAGTGCCAGAGCTGGCACTGAAGGAGACAGAATTCAGTCCTTTGAGGCAAGCCCAGACCATCTCTACACAACTAACCACCAGCAGTGTCTTAAATTATTACAGTATTGAGCATTAGCCTCACAGGTTTTTAAAAAACCTGAGGTTTAGCATTCCCATTGCCAATAATGCACTGGGGAATCTCAGCCACCAAACAAATTCTGTTTGGCTTTAGATACCAAAGGTAGAGGCTGGGAAACGTAAGTGGTTTAGTCACCTTCTTCTGTCTCTACTTCTTTTATAACTGCAAGCAGCAGACAAATCCAAGTAGAACATGGTTCTTCCCTAAACTGGTCTCAGTTTCTTGACTATAGTAAATATTAAAAGGAAGGTGGAGTCCTTGATACATCATGAATATGGATGAACTTAATCCAAGGCATAGTGATAATCTTGTTTGAAGACCTGACTTGAAAATTTACAGGATGCATCTGCTTTGATTTATTTCCTTTCCTATTTCTTCATGACTTCTGCTCCTCACCTGCCAGATTCTTCCTCCTTGCTCCATGTCTTCAAAGCTTGTTATTAAAGCCACATTTAGTGAGCAGAAAGATAGAAATGGTTTTGCTCATAGGAGATTTTGGTTTTCTTCATAAACTCTATTTTGAGAAAGTAGGATGAAGGGAGCAATATATTATGTAGTTAATTTTGTCCTGGTCTTGATGTGAGAGGCAAGTGTATATTTAACAGCATGTGATATTTCTTTTATTAAGAGTTACTTAACAAATAAAAAATAAAATGTTTTCAAAACCAAAAGACTTCCACTTAGTGCCTCTGTAGTGAATAACCTCTCTGGCTCTGCTGGCCACACTCCTCTTAATGCATCCTAGGATGCCATTGGCCCTCTTGGCCACAAGGGCACATTGCTGCCTCATGGACTTGTTATTGACTATCAAAAAGGGGATGTGGTTGGGCAGGTAAATGGGAAGCTCTTGGGGAGATTTGAATTCTTGATGGATTTATGGATTTATTTTGTCATCATTGTCTCTTCCAGCCAATAAAAAGAAAGAGAAAGAGCGTCCAGAGATTTCCCTCCCGTCAGACTTTGAACACACGATTCATGTGGGGTTTGATGCAGTCACAGGAGAATTCACAGTAAGTGAGTCTGGAGGAAAAAGACAGCTATGTGGTTTGGCTTATTGCTGGGAAGAGCCAGGACCCATTAATCTTTTATATAGTAATGCTGGAAGGGCTATTAACCATCATCTAGTTTGATCTGCCTTGAAACACATCTGCACAGGTTACCCACTAATTCCTGAGGAGAGACTGTTGGTCAAACTTGGCATATCTTTCTCCTCTCCTTCCTCTCTTCTTCGCTGTGTAACCCCAGGAACTGTGGCAGAGCTGTGTCAATGGGTGTGTGTGATGTGAACCATGTTAGGTAACAGTGAGCTAACAAGGTCTGTCTTCCCACAGGGAATGCCAGAGCAATGGGCACGTTTACTGCAGACTTCCAACATCACTAAGTCAGAGCAGAAGAAGAACCCCCAGGCAGTGCTGGATGTGTTGGAGTTTTACAACTCCAAGAAGATCTCCAACAGCCAGAAGTACATGAGTTTCACAGGTACATCTGGCTGCTTTGTCATGTGTTTCATTAGTCACTGTATGTGGAGTTTCCTTAATCAGCAAGTAGATATATTATGTCAAAGAAAATGTGAGTGAGATTCTTTGGCTGATAAAGGACTACTCTCCCTCTAAACTGCTATTCTGTTAATCCTGGTACCCAGCATAGCTCCAAAAGAGTAGGTCAGTCAACTGGCTAAATTCCCAAAACACAGATTTTTTGGAAGCTGACAGCTAGCATCTGGAAGGCAGATCCCAAAGTGGTGGTGTTGGGTTCCCAGTGATGATAATCCCTGGAGAAAAGAGGCAACTAAATTTTGTACCAGTTTTGGTTTCCAGCATGAAAACCATGCACACTTATGGTCAGTGTCTCTCTACTCCTCTGTGCAGTTGTTGAGGAATATGCCTCAGCTGCTGGGTGCTTGAGAACTGCTGACTGGATTCCTCTCAAAATCAAAGCTTCCAAGGTTTTGTGCCTTCTTTGCATGGAGAAGGCCATCTGTAACTTGGGCTGCATCCCCAGCAGTGTGGCCAGCAGGGCAGGGAGGGGATTGTGCCTCTGCTCTGCTCCACTCTGAGGAGAGCTCAGCTGCAGTGCTGGGGCCAGCTCTGGAGTCCTCAGCACAGCAGAGACATGGAGCTGCTGGAGCAGGTCCAGAGGAGGCTATGAAGATGATCAGGGGGCTGGAATTCCTTTGCTATGAGGACAGCCTGAGAGAGTTGGGGTTGTTCAGTCTGGAGAAGAGAAGGCTCCAGGAAGACCTTCTTGCAGTATCTCAGTACTTAGAGGAGGCCTAGGAGAGAGATGGGGATGGACTTTTTAGCAGGGCCTGTTGTGACATGACAAGGGGTGATGGTTTTAAACTAAAAGAGGAGAGATTTAGACTATATATAAGGAAGAAATCTTTTACACTGGGTGATGAAACACTGCCTCAGGTTGTCCAGAGAGGTGGTAGAAGTCCCATCCCTGAAAACATTCCATGTCAGGTTGGACAAGGCTGTGAGCAACCTGCTCTAGTTGCAAAGGTCCCTGCTGACTGCAGGGGGGTTGGACTAGATGACCTTGAAAGGTCTCTTCCAACTCAAACCATTCCATGTTTCTATGATTACTTACCCACTGAAGGACTGCTGCAATCACCACTTCTTCTCCCTTTCAACTCTAACTCCTTCCCTTTCTAAATATTAATCCCTGCTTTGGCTCTTTTGAGGTAGAACCATCTCACTGGAACTGGTATTAATTAGAAAGGCTCCAGGCAGGGATAAAAACACAAATCTTCCCTGTATGTGCCTGAGTAGTCAAGCAAGAAGCTTACCAGTTAACTTGTGTGGGTTCTTCTGTTATTCCAGGAAGTTTTGATGGCTGAGGCTGAGCGTCTTGCAGGTCTTGGGCTAGCTGCAGTGCCTCTGTTGGTGATTTAGCCCATGGAGAATATTTACTGTGGATGGGTGGAGGGCAGTGTTCGTTTAGATGTTGATCTGGGAAATTCCACCCTCCTGCAGCAGGGATTTGGGGCCCCTGTGTTAATCTGCAACATTTTTTTTTACCCCTATTCCCCTATCTGCTGAGTGTCACCTTGTTCTGAGGAAGCTGAAGGTAATGCCTAACTTTGGGAGCAGCCTTTTTTCCTGCCCCTTCTGGAGGGAGCTTGTCCCTTTTTCCTCTCCCCACTGCTGCTGCATTTGCAACTCCTTTATAATTACTTTCTGTTTCTTTCAGATAAATCAACAGAGGATTACAATTCATCAAATACATTGGTAAGACTTATATAGGGGATTTAAAAACTTGCATGAAGTAGTGCTAGCTACATGTGAACTTTTAGCTTGCTTAGTGTTTTAAAATCTGAACTACATATATTTATATTGATTATATATTTATAAAAACAGACAAATAAACTTAGAAAGGCACAGTGCTTTTATTTTCCCCCATCTTTTTTCAGCTTGTTGGACAATCAAGTAGCCAGAAGAAACCTTTATTAGTGAATGGTGAAGCAGTGATTAGAAATTAGGGAATTAAGGAATAGAAACAGTTCTGTTTCAGAGAAGTTGGTCTGTTCCTGTGCCTACAATTTGATAACCACTCTGCTTTCAGGTTTTTATATATTTCTATAAACATCTGTGATCAAGTTTAATTACTAACCTGCAAGGTCTGAAAGACCACAGCTAATGTAGATTAGTGTTGATTAACCAACCTAATCTCCAGCAGAGAAGGAAATAGAATGTTCTCCTCCTCTCTGCTTGACCTTTACTCTGTCCTATTACCAGCACAGGCACCACTCCTGTTTGCTGTGTTAGGAGACATGAGCTGAAAAGCTCTGTAACTTCAGAGTTCCCCTGAGTTGGGGATCTCACAAAGTTTATTTTGAAATATTTATCATGTAAAGGATGCCAAATCCAGTTTCAAATCTAAAAGGTTGAAAGTGTCTTTGATTTCTAATCACAATATTGCAAAAAAAATCCAGATAATTTTTAACCTATTATTATTAAATAATTATTCCTATTTTTCATTACATTTCCTTTTGGAAAGCAATTTAAAAAGGGATTTGAGAAAAATTTATCAGATTCTGGTTCCAGTATCCCTCATTACTTAGTTCTCTGTCACAATACCAAAACTGAGGTTAACTTGACCTCCCAAATTTTAGAGAAAACATTAAGATTTTAGTGCAAATTAAAACATACAGGGGAGGTTTAGATCAGATATTAAGAACATTTTCTTCACAGAAAGAGCTGTTAAGCATTGGCCCAGGCTGCCCAGGGAGGTGGTGGATCACCATCCCTGGAGGGGTTCAGAAACACAGAGATGTGGTGTTTAGTGACATGGGTTAGTGGCATGGGGTGATAGGTTGATGGTTGGACTTGATGGTCTTAGAGGTCTTTTCCAACCATAATGATTCCATGATTTAAAGACTGGGTTTTTATTTTGCAGAATGTGAAGGCTGTCTCTGAGACCCCAGCAGTGCCCTCAGTGTCTGAAGATGAGGATGATGAAGATGATGCAGCTCCACCCCCAGTGATAGCTCCACGACCTGAACACACAAAATCTGTGAGCAGAAATACTTCCTTCAACCCCTCTCCCTTGCAGGAGTTGGGTCATAACTGGGTCCTCATCCACACATGGTGCTGAGTCCTTCTAGGGAGCAGGAGGTCTGTGGTGAGACCGTTCCTTCTGGCAGAGAACCTTCATATTATCACCTGCCTAGTTAACAAGAGAGTCAAGTGATGTTAGGTGTTAATAAAGTAGCTATAGAAATGCATCCCTATCAAGAACAATAACAAGATGAATAGAAGTGTTTAAGTCTTGATTTGTATTAATATATATGTTTTTTCTCAACAAAACTAGATATACACTCGCTCTGTGATAGATCCTCTTCCTCCTCCTACCAGAGACGTGGCCACCTCTCCTATTTCTTCTCCCTCGGAAAACAGCACAACAGCACCAGACATGCTGGTCAGGAACACAGAGAAACAAAAGAAAAAGCCCAAAATGTCAGATGAAGAGATCTTGGAAAAATTAAGTATGTCTTATTTATTTATTTATGTTTTTATAAAATGAAATTCCAGGTTCTGCTGTGTTGATTTCTCAAAATCTTAATCACCTGAAATGTTTTGACATTCCCATTTTGAGATTCCTTCCTTGAAGACATTGCATTGTGACTGTGTGTCCAAAACTGGGGGCAGATGTAAAGAGGGAGTATTAACTGTAAACTGAGTGCCTGTCATGCCCACTGAAGTCCCTGGGGACTTCTAGATCCTCAGGCTGTGCCAAACAAGCCTCAGATAAGTAACATCTACTTAACTATGAAGTCTGACATTTGTTCCACATCTTGATATTCTGTAGCTCTGGAGCGTGGAGGATTATACTGAAATATTAGACATAAGGTGTCTAAAAGATTGAGAGAAAATTAATCAGCAGTCCCCACCTTTAGTTCAAGTACTTCTCTGTTGCCTGGTGTTTTTGGGTATCCAACAGCTGAAGCAGCTCTTCTGTGCAATCAATTTGTCATCCTCAGCCTTGGCCAGTTTTTAGGAGGGCAGAGCATTTCTGGTTCTTTGAACTACTAATCCAGTATTAATTACATACATATTTTGCTTGGCAGTTGATGTAAATTGTGTTAGCACCTCTATGGTCAGGCTGGTCTCTTTGGTGGAGGGTGTACCCCTAAAAATCAGGGGTTTATGAGGAAAATACTAGTGGCTAAATGAAAGAAAAATGAATTTGAGGCTAGAACTTAAAAAAAAAATAAATAAAATGGCATCTGAGTACCTCATTCCTCTAAATAAAGCCTAAATTGAATTGATGACATGTTAACTGGAACTGCTTGGTGTTGGAAATGTCAGACCTGTTGTTTCCAAACAGCAGCTTCACTCACTCACTCACTCAATTAGCAGAACCTTTGTACCATTAAGGACTGAAGTCATTTTTGTTGCCAGGTAGGGCAAAAAGGGACTGTGCCAGGGAAAAATGTGTTAATTTGATACAAATACACTCACTTCTCTAATGAAGAGGTACACAAGTGCTGCTCTTAAGAGTGTTGGGAGGCAGAAGCAGCCTTCCAGTACTTAAAGAAAGATGGGGATAAACTGTTCAGTAGAGTCTGTAAAGATAGGAAAAGAGGTGATGATATTAAACTAAAAGAGGGAGATTTAGACTAAATATAAGGAAGAAATTTTTTACAGTGAGGATGCTAAGGCACTGGCCCAGGTTACCCAGAGAGGTGGTAGATGACCCATCTCTGGAGCCATTCCAGGTCAGACTGTTTGGGGCTATGAGCAACCTCATCTAGTTGAAGATGTCCCTGCTGACTGCAGGGAGATTGGACTAGATGACTTTGAAAGGTCTCTTCCAGCCTAAAATTTGTTTTATTTTTCTGTGGACCTTCTGACACCTTGCTGACCCTGACAGGTGGTGTTCGATGCTGAACTGATCCTTCAGCATTGAGAGGTTTTGTTGTAAAAATACAGGGGAGCATAAAGTTCAGTGGCTGCTGGTAGGTGTCACTTTCTAGACATGGGCTAGTGAGAAATATGTGATGTTTTATTTCTATTGTAAACTGAGGATGGTGGAGATGTGCTTGTGCAAAGACATGCAACCTCTTCATGTTTTGGTTTGGCATGTGAATCTATTTGCTTTGACATATGCTTTAAAATCTTAAAGCATATATATATATATATATATATATTTACCCATGTTTTTAAGGTCCAGAGGTTAAAACTTAACATACCACTGTTAAGTTAACATAATGGCTTAACATTAACACACCATTGGTGCAAACATTAATGAATCCTCACCTGACTTTTTGGGAGGTAGGAAACATTACCCTGTTTTACAGATGGAAGCATTAACCAGGGCAAGATTGGCAACTGTCTCTTGTCACTGCAGCACTGTGCTGTCACTGCCTTGGTGGAAACATTTGCCTGTCTCACAGTCTGAACTTACAGCCTAAAATTAGGCTTTGAGGGAAAGTTTATGAACACTGGTTCAGTAATGCTTGTGCTCAGGGCAGACAGCAGTGCTTTCCTAATTGTACAGCAGGGGTTTTATAGTCAGGTTTCTCTTTTCCCCCTTCCTCTCCAAACATGGACCATATTCCCTTCCTTTACCTCTGTCTGCCCTAAGCCTTGTGGGTTTGGCCGCTGTCCAGTGGTGTCTGAAAATAGCCTGCTCTTCCTCTGCTTGCTACTGGATTTCTTGGCCCAGTGACCACAAGCAATTTCTTTGCCCATATACATCTGTTCAGGCTCAGCCCTAGACCCCTGTGAGAGCAGCACCATATGTTGGCAGCTTGAGTGACTTGCAGACACCAACTCGGATGCAGCTCTGCATCCCTTGATCCTATTAGCCACCCTGGTGCTGTTACAGAGGAGACTTGCTCCCAGCTGAGCTCTAGGAATTGTTGGCTCTGATTTCTTCAGCCTGAAAAGGGTGTGATTCCTGGCTGCCCTAGGGGTGTTGAGTTTCAGTGCTGCTCCTTTTGTCACCTTCTCCAATTGACCCCTTGGCAAACCACCACACAGTTTGCAGGACTCCAGCACATCTATGCAGCCTGCACTTGCTTTGGGAGCTCCTCTCCTCATGCAGAAAATGCTGTGTTCCTTATGGATACCAAATCCACCTTCAGCCTGAGCAACCTCTTGCTGCTTTTCCCTCTGAGGGGTGCACTAATACACTTTCTTCTGGCTGAACTGCCACATTGAAGGAGAATGAGCTGAGATTGCCTCAGGTTGCTCTTCAAAACTAGGGCAATGCTGCACTTGCATGGTAGCAGTTGCTAAAACCTGCACTGACTGTTGGCTTCCTAGAAGAGCAGCTGAGCAATCCCCTCCTCAAGTCTTGCAATCCAGTCATTGGGTCAGTAATGTATGGAAAAGTACTTTAAAAATCCTCTTTTTTCTTTTTTTTTTCCTTTTTATAGGAAGTATTGTGAGTGTGGGTGATCCAAAAAAGAAGTACACTTGTTTTGAGAAGATTGGACAAGGGTTAGTACATGCTGCTTCTCTGAACTATACCTTTCCTTACACATAAAGGGAGCACTGAAACCAGGAGAAGTTAGTTAGGTTGGAAAAACTCCTGGTGATGCTTTGGAGAATTTCATTTGTTTGGGTGGGTTTCCCCCTACCCTCTTTTTCCCCTCCCCCACCCCCCCTTCTTATTTTTCCTCCTCGTTTTTATTTTTCCTCCTCGTTTTTATTTTTCCTCCTCGTTTTTATTTTTCCTCCTCGTTTTCTTTCTGCAAAGTCTTGAATCACAGGGACTGTTTGTTTGGGATTTTTCTTTTATTTGGGGGGGTGTGTGATGTATGTTTGGATATAAGAAAATATGACACTAGTTGGTCTGGTTGCTAAATCCAGCTGGAAGCAAGGAAGGAACTGCTTACTTTCAGGATGCAAGACAGGTTTCCTTTCTGAATCAACTCTCCTCACACAAGTGTTGTGCTACTCTCGGCAAGGCTGGGGGAAAGTACTGCTTAGGGAGAGGCTGTAGTGAGGCAAATCAGTGCCAATCACTGAGATCTCTTTGGCAGCTCCGTGTGCTAAGGCTCAAACTCCTGGTTTCCCTCACTGCAAATGCCACATTTGTTTGCTTTAGCTGCTCCTATCTGCTCTGTAATCCTGTTGGGCAGTCTGCAAGCCAGGACAGTGCAGTCATGCCACTTTAAATGAGATCAACTCAGAGTTCCTACAAGCTGTGCTGACTTGCTGGTTGAGCAGCAAGGGTTTGGATGACCATACTGTCCCTTCTTAGGAGCTTTGTTCCCCATAAATTCTCTGACTTCTGCTCCAACAGCAGTCTTGGCTCAGAAATATTTCAGATGATATTTATTGCATGGAAAGGAATAGGACTGAGAGCACTTTAAGGATGTAAGAGGGAAGGGGCATATGTTAAGCTTTCAGTCTTGATATGAAGCATTAATAAGTGTTTTTTTCTTTTTCTTTTCTCTCTGTTGTTTAGAGCCTCAGGTACAGTTTACACAGCAATGGATGTAGCTACAGGACAGGAGGTAAGTGCTACCAGAATACCACAGCAGTGGATTTTGGGGATTGTGTCCTAAAAGTTCAAGTTGATGCTACAAAATAAAGACAGTCTTTCAGGGGTTCATGACATCTTATTTTTAATGAGGTATTTATTTCCTTACTAATGAGGCATGGTCAAGTGGTCTGAGCAGAGAGCTGGAAAAAAATAATTTCCCAAGTTTTGGTTCCTGAGTCATTTCATATTTGTGAAGAACTTTTCTGTGACCACAAAAGCTAGAAGCAAATGTTCAGACTGGATAGTTCCTCAGTGAAAGTTTAGATCTTCATCCCCAAGATTCCTGCCTCCTGTCCCCCCTTAAACTCTTTTATATATCTTCTGCTCCTTTGCTTCCTATACTCATGCTAGTTGACTTGCCTGGACATAGTTCCTCTCCCACCCTTTGCCCACTTGCTTTCTGCCCTTGAATTGTGAGATAAGGAATGTCTGTCTCTTCCCCCCAATATTGCAAAGTGCTCTGTCTGTTGGATCCATGCATAATAAACTAGAAGTGATGGGTATGCAGCATCTCTGCGAACCAGTATAGCTAGATGGAGGATTTTTAAAGAGGAAAGTGTATGCATTATTCCAAATATATTTATGGAAATTTGCAGCAATGTGAGTCTACTTTGCATTTGTACAATGTCAGCATTGCCAACCAGTAAATTTCAGAGCTGTCCTCTTTGCTGAAACTCCTTCACCTCCTTTTTCAGTTCCTGAATCATAGAATGGTTTGGATTGGAAGGAATCTTTGGGTTAGAATTTCCAGCCACCCTGCCATGGGCAGGGACATCTTCCACTAGATCAGTTTGCTCAAAGCCCCATCCAACCTGGCCTTGAATACTTCCAGGGATGGGGCATCCACAGCTTCTCTGGTCAGCCTTCTCCAGTGTCCTACAACCCTCACTGTAAAGAATTTCTTCCTATATGGACTGGCTGCAGGACCTTGCAGAACATCACATCACATTCATGATGAAAAAGTGTTTTCCCACTTCATGTGAACATTTGACTGCAATAATTGTCGCTGGTGCTGGTGGGTTTCTAGAGGACTTCTGTAGTAATGCTTTCCTTGGTCTTCCTTCACTGCAGGTTGCAATCAAACAGATGAATTTGCAGCAGCAGCCCAAAAAAGAACTGATTATTAATGAAATCCTTGTGATGAGGGAAAACAAAAACCCCAACATTGTCAACTATTTGGACAGGTATGTCATGAGTTGAAGAGTTCACAGATGGACTCTGGAAAATGCTTCCTTGTCACTGTCCTGTTGCAGCTTAATAGGACAGCATTGGATTGTTTAATGCATGTGGCAGTGTTGGAGTGTAGGTGACTTGATGGTCTTTCTCCGTATCTTAGGAGAAAAAGATGTTTGAGTTGGTATTGGTGAGGTATCTAGGCTCTCTTTAGAGATGCTGGCAGCAAAGGCAGTAGCAGTACGCTGTCAGGATTCTGCTTTTCAACTCTCCTCTTTGCCAAATTCGACACAACAAGCTGTTTCCTTCCCGCTACTGGAGAAGAAATAGCTTAAAATGTGTCACTTGTATTTGCTTTCCTCTTCTTTCCTCTTCCACTGAGCAATGCTGGCATTCTGCTTGTGAAGGAGCAAACTCCTGTCAGGACTTGGTGGTAATCTTGTCCCTGGGGCTGTCCTCTGAGGTTTTCTGTGCAGTAGCATAACAGTGATGAGGGTGAATGACATGTGATACATAACTAAGCAAGGCTTTGTTCTTGTGGACATAAATCATAGAATTGTTTAGGTTGAAAAAGACCTATAAGATCATCAAGTCCAAGTGTAAATCTGATACTGCCAAGTCACCACTGAACCATGTTCCTCAGCACCACATCTTGTCTCCAACACTTCCCTGGGCAGCCTGTTCCAATGCTTGACAACCCTTTTGCTGAAGAAATTTTTCTGCTTGTTACTTGGATGAAGAGACTAACCTCTGCCTTGTTCCAGCCTCCTTTCAGGTAGCTGTAGCAAGCAAGAAGGTCTCCCCTCGTTCTCCTTTTGTCCAGGCTAACCAACCCCAATTCCCTCAGCCACTCCTCAGGAGACTTGTGCTCTAGACCCTTCCCCAGCTTCCTTGCACTTCTTTGGACACACTCCAGTACCTCAATGTCCTTCTTGGAGTGAGGGGCCCAAAACTGAACCCAGTATTTGAAGTGTGGCTGCACCAGTGCCAAGTACAGGGACACAATCCCTGCCCTAGTCCTGCTTCCCACACTATTGCGATAGAAGCCAGGATGCTGTTAGCCCTCTTGGCCACCTGAGCACACTGCTGGCTCATCTTCAGCCTCTGTTGACCAACACTCCCTGACATCCCATGGAGAGCAGCACGTAGGTGTGTGGACTTCCTGCTGATGTCTCTGGAACTGCCTGGACAGTGGTTTTGAGTCACACCTACAGTAGGCAGCTCAGTGACTAACACTGGCCTCAGCTGTGCCAGGAGGGTGAGAAGATCCCCATGACAGTACCACCTAGTCTTCTGAAATGACATTCACTCAGTGGCAGCTGGCACAGAGCCACTGTTAATTCCACCTTCCTGCATGTTATGTCAGATCTATCAATTATTGAGGTGCCTGGGTCTTGGCACATGCTTTTGGCTGCTCATGGCACAGCTTTGGTTCACAGTGTGGTTCTTGGCTTGCTTCATCCGTTTTGGCTGTGGAGAGAGATACCAGATTGCTCCCAGCATGTGCAGCCTAAGGTTGTCATGCAGGAGCAGTGGAGTCCATTGTGCCTCTGTCCTTACAGGCAAGTGGATTTGGCTGAGTATGGAGAGCCTGGTTTGGTAGAATTTATGAAGTAGTAGCAACAGCATTGTGGTGGGAAGGAAGGGTGTGGATAGAGTTGCTTTCAGAGCCTGTTAGAAGGTGGGTGAGCCAGAGTTGGCAGGGGTGCTTCCAAAAGCAATTGTGCTGCTCCTCTCTCACCTTGTGGGGCTGCTGTACAGGTGATACTGCTTTGGCTGGAGTCTAAGCTGCCAGGGAAAAAAAGACCAGTTCATCAGCTGCTGTTGGAGTTGGAGATCTGTCTGCTCCTGGAGCACAGCCCTGTGCCCTTGGGCTCTGTATCCTGAAAGAAACTCCAGACTCTGCCTCTCTGCAGAGTCTTCAGCATCACCAAACCAAGTCACCACCTTTGTCTTCAATATTAAAAGCTCTCCTTAATGGTAGCACATCTGTCACACAGCTCCCTAACAGTTCTTTTTTTAGGGGGAGTGCTTTCATCAAAGCAGGCATTGGCAGTGTGTCCTTATGGGGTCAAACCTACCTCCTGCCCACTCCTATGATGTCTCATTCATCTGTCTGCATTCCATGCCAAGCTGAGCTTAGTAACTTCTTTCTCATTCACTGTTGCATTCTAGATTGTTCTCTAGAAACTGTCCTCCTTTTTGCCTTTGGCTCCTAGTAAATAAACTCTTCACTCCTTAGTAGGATCAGTGTTTCAGAGCAAAGCAAACATGCACTTGAATAACTTTAATGCCTGCAGAAGCTTTTAATTAGATTCTCTGCATTCTGTCTTGACTCATCTCTCCACTTACTTGAAAAATGGGAAGATAGGCTGAGAAGCTGGGTTTTGAAGCTGATTATTCCTTCCTTTGGGAATGTGTCACACTGGTGTATCAGTCATGGAAGATTTTGTTGATTTTTTTTTTTTCCAGATGGGCTCAAAAAGGCAGAAGTGGTTGATAGTTTGTGTGTGTTTGTTTGGTTTCTTTAATGAGTTAATGCTGAACTCTTCACCTGATGTCTTCTACGTTTAGAGATGAAGCTTTACAAGCCCACTGCATTCTGGCCAGGTGGTGTGTTCTTACCTGCTGACTTCAAAACTTATTTTTGACTTTTCAGTTACCTTGTAGGAGATGAGCTCTGGGTGGTCATGGAGTACTTGGCAGGAGGCTCCCTAACAGATGTTGTGACGGAGACCTGCATGGATGAAGGACAAATCGCAGCTGTGTGTCGAGAGGTAAAGCAGCACTCATGCTTGGAGGGAGCTGGGACTGGGAAGGGGCCATGGGCTTTTCATGTCCTCTCACTGGTTCCACAGCAGAAGCTGTCTCCAGTTTCTGTAACACAAGTCCTTTTTTTAAGAGGGTGGGTTTCATCTCAGAGGTGACAGCACGTGATCCTAATGCAAGCCTAATATACTTTACCCTAGAGGGAGGACTGGAGTGTGAAATGGGATTGGAATCCCCTTGGTTGTGCCTCTTCTCCACATCTTTTGGGACTAACTTGTGCTCATTCCAGTGGGATAGCTCTCTGTAGCCCTGCACATACTGAATATATGAAAGATTCTAAGACACTAGGCCCTTGTTAGACAAAATGTACATTGTTAAGTGTCCATTAGTTGGCTAATTGTGACTGGTGAAGAATTTCATGCACAGTAAGAATATCTCAATGATGGTTGTTTTTTTTTTTTCTTTTTCAGTGCCTCCAGGCTCTGGAATTCCTCCATTCAAACCAAGTTATTCACAGAGACATCAAGAGTGACAACATCCTGCTGGGAATGGATGGCTCTGTCAAATTAAGTATGCAAGGAACATTGCTTGTGATGACTTGAGTTATCAACCCAGCCTGGGCCAGATGTCTGCTCTGGACCAGGCCTGTTAGAGAGATGGGTATTTGAGATGGTTGATGCTGTGGTGATGAAGAGACTGTAGAACTGATCCTGTAGGTATTTCTGTGGCATTAGTTTGATGGAGATTGGCAAGCATGAATCCTTGTGAAATGATACCAGACTCAAAGTGAGGTTTTGGGGTGGTTTTAGCTTTAGGCCATCTGTGTTTGTGGACTAAACCAACAGTATTTTAATGCTACTTCAGCCTAGAAACTGGGTTTGAAGATGTTGGCCCAGAAATCTTTATTTGTGAGCAATCTCTTCAGTCTGAAAAATACTGCAGGTACTTGGGGGGCCTAGGGAATGGAAGGGAGAATTGGAAACTATGTCTAGAAAACATTTAATCTTACAACACCAACCCAGACTGGGCTTTAAATGTTGTTTCTTCCTTGTGTTACCACCAATAATGAAGACCTTGAGACTGTTCTGCCCCTTGGTTGCTATGGTTGCTGTAGTGGTTGTCATTGACCATGCAGAGATAAGCCTGGAAACTAGTGTATTATTATTTTCCACCTATAGCTTTAACAGAACTGTGCTTCCTTTCTCTCCCTCTCAGTTCTGTTGGCTAGCACCCAACAGGCATAAATAAATCTATTTTTGTTAGCAGTGACAGCAGATATGACTCAAAATTCACACAGTGCAGATATGCTGAGTAAGAAGGTGGGGTTTGGGTTTGTTTTTTTTTTTTGCACATAATTGCTTTTTAGACTAAAGTGGTGCTTTGGTACAGTCAGATCTCTGGAGTGTTAGTGATGAATAGCTGATCAGGGTCAAAATGCTCTTTTCTTATGGAATAACTTCTCTGAGTGCAGTATGCAGGTATGGGGCTGTAGTTTGGAGTTACAGAAGTCCTTGTGGATATGTCCTTCTGGACTTGAGCTGCTTATTGGCTCTGTTGGAAATTTGCTCTGTTGATGAACCATATGTACCTTTCCTAGTTGTTACCTTTGGTGAAAACTCAGCTAGGGATCAGTTTAATTTTCATCATTCTGCCTAAAATTAGACCTGCAGTGCCACAGGGGGTCAGGATGCATCTTGCTGTGTTGGTTCTGCTGGGCTCACAAGAGCAGAATTAGCTTTCTTCTGGTAAGTCAAATCCAAATAAGACATTGGGCCAAGCAATCTGTGTGTGAAGGCTTTCCATCCTTCTATCTATTCGAAAAAAAACCAAACCAAAACACAGTGTAAATTTAGGCGCTTCAAATTTGTTCCGAACACTACTTGCTCTGTAAAGCAAATCGTCTTTGAGGGATGATATATCTGCTGGGGAAGTAGTATTTCTGGGACTTGAAAATATCACCAGGCAATACAGTATGTGGGTTGAAGGTTGTATCTAGACCAGACTTTGCATTAATTTCTATTTTCACATAGCCAGGAAGAGGTCTTAGTGCATGTGTTTATTACATAGTGTATTGCAGCTGCACAATGCTGCAAACAGTCAAGTGTCTCAACACCCAGATACGGTTATTTACTGATCACCATAGTGGTTCACACAGACAGGTCAGTAGTTCTGCAATCTTCATGGTCTCAGTGAGTCAAATTTAGCAGCTTGCCTCTCAACCCCTTCTGCATTAGCCACCAAACCACCTCTCCTTTCACACTTGCAGCAGCAACGCACCAGGCAGTGCCACAGGAGAACGTGTTGGCACCAGTAGGTGTTGGGTTTGCAGAAACTTGCTGATTTCTGAGTCTTTTTCTTCCCTCCCTTCCTCTTTAATTTTCCAGCTGACTTTGGCTTCTGTGCCCAGATCACTCCTGAGCAGAGCAAACGCAGCACCATGGTGGGGACCCCGTACTGGATGGCACCTGAAGTGGTGACACGGAAAGCCTATGGGCCCAAAGTGGATATCTGGTCACTGGGGATAATGGCCATTGAGATGATTGAAGGAGAGCCTCCCTACCTCAATGAGAACCCACTGAGAGTAAGCCAGTATCTTTTTGCCCTCAGGTCTTCTCTAAGCTTGCAGGTGAAACTAGGCTCTAAAGGAGGACAGTGACAGGACAGGAGGTAACAGGCAGAAACTTAAATGTAGGAAGTTCCATCTAAACACAAGGAGAAACTTCTTTCTTTTGAGGATGCCAGAGCACTGACCCAGGCTGCCCAGAGACGTTGTGGAGTCTCCTTCTCTGGAGTGATTCCAAACTCACCTGGACATGATTCTGGGCAACCTGCTGTAGGTGACCCTGCTGTGACAGGAGGGTTGGACTAGATGATCTCCAGAGGTCCCTTCCAACCCCTAACATTCTATGATTCTGAGGCAGGTGAATCCTCCAGTGTGGTATCACCACCTGCAGCCTTGTATTTCCTTGGATGTCCTAGTGAGAAGATGGAGGTAGTTTTATTTTAAACCCTATAGTTGGTTCTGAGTAGCAGATCTATTGGTTCTTCCTGTTGCAGACCCTGTGGTCAGCTCTGATGAGTTAAGTTAGATCATGTACACTCATAATTTCCTACTTTCTGGAGATGCTGACAGAGGCAGAAAGAGTACGTGATGGCACCAAAGCAAGGGACTTCTTGAATCCTTGTGCTCTGTGAGTGAGGAAGAGCTCTCCTTAAGATAAAAAATATGACGTGAAGCTTTTTCCTGTTGGTGGATTGTTCCTTCTGGCATGCTCCAAATAAAGCTACAAGCTTGATAAGTCTTTAGACAGGACTTAAGCCTCTTCCCTTAAGTCTCTCCCTTGTTTAGTTTCTAATGGAAGGGGAGATGCTATCCATTTGTAGGGAAGTAATTGCTTTTAATATAAGCTAGGTTTAGGGCCTCCCCCTCAGCTACACAGGATGAGGGGATCTACAAAAAGTTCTGCTCAACCTCTGTCTCCATCTCTTGGCACTGGAAGTGATTTTTGGGAGAGGAGTGCAGCAGCAAAGAGTGAAAGGAAAAACTAGGTGTTGAATTAAAGGAGGGTAATTAAATAACAGCACATTGGCCTCATTTAACTCAAGCTTGTGCCAATTCCCAGGCTATCAGACTGCTCCCATGGGATGTGCTCAGTGATGTGCTCAAAGGCTCTGCATATTAACAAGTCTCTACCAGATTTTCATTTCCTTTGAAAATCCAGCTTGGAAGTTTCTTGCATGAGATCCTGAAATGGGTGAATTTCTGAGCTCCTTAATTCTCAGAGAGGAATGTGTGTGAATGCTTCATACCCAAGCAGCAGCAAAACTGCTTGTTTCTGCAGGATGCTGGAAGCTGCTTCAGGGTCTGCTGGACATCTTTTGTAAGGAGCCAACTGCATCTTTATTATATTGACTCTTTAGACCTTGTGCACTCAGGCAAAATACTGACAGACCCAAATCTCCCATTTATTCAGGGGTGCCTTCCCATGAGGATATAGTTATTGCAGGAGTCTAGCATTGGTAGAGTCATGCCAGTTAATTTCCCTGTGTAAACATGGTGTGGAATGTTGTTTTTGTCCTCCTAATCCCTTGGGAGGGCTGCAGGATCCAAACCCAGATTACAAGGGTAAAACAATAAAGGATTGGATCCTATCCACATTAAAAAAAATAGGGCTGGCAGCTATTCTGTTTGCTGAAAATTAAGCATTGATTAGTCACCCTGATAAGGTGGGAATTTTTCTCTCCCCATTGAACTGGGAGGAGGGAGAGGAGAAATGGGTGTCTCTGTAATCCAGAGATGGAATCTAACCTTTCTAACCCCCTGTTTCTTTGATGTTTGTTTTTGCTTTAGGCCCTCTATCTCATTGCTACTAATGGGACTCCAGAACTGCAGAATCCAGAGAAGCTTTCAGCCATATTCCGAGACTTCTTAAATCGCTGTCTTGAAATGGATGTGGAAAAAAGAGGTTCTGCAAAAGAGCTGCTGCAGGTGGGTAAGGGGGAACAGGGCTGGGATCATCCAGCCCTGAGTGAGGCCAGGCTTATGGTGACATCTTGTTTGGGGTCTTAAATACTGAAAGCACAAGCACAGCTAAAGTAACCTGCCAGAAAACAAAACCAAGAACAACCTGAAAACCTAAATCTATAATAAAGATACCAGGTTCCTCATGTTCTGTAACCAGCCTCAGATAATAGCTGTGCCCCATGTCTGCTCAGCCCCTTAATTCCCATGGCTTATTCACACAGCTGGCCATTACATCTCTATGTGTTGCTGTGGTCTTGCTCTACTTGCTCTGATTTGGGCAGCAGGAAGGCTTCTAGCTATCAGATGTTCTGTTTGTCTCCCTCCTGGTGGAGGGATCACAAAACTCTCTGGAATATGCATGGCTTGCAGTAACTGGAGCAGTTTGGTGTTAGCACATTTTGCTAGACACTACTCCTTACAGAGGTGATGGAACAGAGCTTGTGAGATAATCAGAGAATGGTTTGGGTTGGAAGGGACCTTTGAAGACCTTCTAGTCCAACCTCCTGCTGTGGGCAGGAACACCTTCCACTAGATCAGGTTGCTNTAGGGCTGGCAGCTATTCTGTTTGCTGAAAATTAAGCATTGATTAGTCACCCTGATAAGGTGGGAATTTTTCTCTCCCCATTGAACTGGGAGGAGGGAGAGGAGAAATGGGTGTCTCTGTAATCCAGAGATGGAATCTAACCTTTCTAACCCCCTGTTTCTTTGATGTTTGTTTTTGCTTTAGGCCCTCTATCTCATTGCTACTAATGGGACTCCAGAACTGCAGAATCCAGAGAAGCTTTCAGCCATATTCCGAGACTTCTTAAATCGCTGTCTTGAAATGGATGTGGAAAAAAGAGGTTCTGCAAAAGAGCTGCTGCAGGTGGGTAAGGGGAAACAGGGCTGGGATCATCCAGCCCTGAGTGAGGCCAGGCTTATGGTGACATCTTGTTTGGGTTCTTAAGTACTGAAAGCACAAGCACAGCTAAAGTAACCTGCCAGAAAACAAAACCAAGAACAACCTGAAAACCTAAATCTATAATAAAGATACCAGGTTCCTCATGTTCTGTAACCAGCCTCAGATAATAGCTGTGCCCCATGTCTGCTCAGCCCCTTAATTCCCATGGCTTATTCACACAGCTGGCCATGACATCTCTATGTGTTGCTGTGGACTTGCTCTGATTTGGACAGCAGGAAGGCTTCTAGCTATCAGATGTTCTGTTTGTCTCCCTCCTGGTGGAGGGATCACAAAACTCTCTGGAATATGCATGGCTTGCAGTAACTGGAGCAGTTTGGTGTTAGCACATTTTGCTAGACACTACTCCTTACAGAGGTGATGGAACAGAGCTTGTGAGATAATCAGAGAATGGTTTGGGTTGGAAGGGACCTTTGAAGACCTTCTAGTCCAACCTCCTGCTGTGGGCAGGAACACCTTCCACTAGATCAGGTTGCTCAAAGCCCCATCCAACCTGGCCTTGAACACTTCCAAGGATGGGGCATCCACAGCTACTCTGGGCAACCTGTGCCAGTGTCTCATCACACTGTCATCAATTGTTTCACTGAATACTTGATGTCTTAGTCTGAGCTTCTGGTGAAAGGGGAGGGCCAAGCTGCCAGGCTTTTTACTGACATGGATGAGAGGAGTGGTTCATGTGTTCCTTCTGTCAAATTTGCTATGGGGATGGAAAATGTAGCTCTTTGTGAAACAGATCTGTGATCAGGAGCACTCAGACCTCAACTGTGAGACAGTTCTCTTTTGTGTTTTGCTTTCTTTCCACTGGTTTGTCTAGTAGATTTAGTTTTGGATGTGTTGTTGCCTTCTGAGACAGTAATGAAGCATTAATCACTGGCAGAATGGCATTAGCTGAAAGATCAATTTTTCTCCTAGACTTTCCAGCCCCAAAATATCAGAGAGTGGTAATGTTCTCTTTCTTGGCTCAGGAGAACATTTTGACTAACATTTCTGCCTTTTTTTTAACTACCTTTTAGCCTCTCATTATTACATCTCTGAAACATGTTGCCAAGGGTGACTGATCCTGTGGGATATAGTCGATTTTTGTTTCCAAAACAGCTTGTAGGCTTGCCCTCCATGCCTTCACTCTCATCTGAGAGCTGTTTTGATAATCAATAGTTAATATCACAGAGCACCTTATATAGGAGATGGACTGAATGATTCTGTGTTGCAAGCTCTGTGCTGTTCTCCCAAATTTCAGCTGCTTTGCAAGTTTCTAATATCTGTAGAAGGCCAAGGTGATGCTTTCACCTGATGTGTGATAACAGGGAAGAGAGAAATGAGAGGTGACTCCTGCAGGAAGCCCTGTGTGTTTGAAACATGCAGGTTGTTTTTAATACACCTTTCAGACAGACAGAATTTCACTGTAGATTTTGCAAGACTTCATAATTCCCCAGAGGAATTAGCTGAGTTTTGCTTATTCTTGAACATATACAAACACTGGAGACTTTAGCATAATGGTAGAGTCACCATCCCTGAAGGTATTGAAAAGATGTGTAGATGTGGTGCTGAGGGTCATGGATAAGTGGTGACCTGGCAGTGTTGGGTTAACAGTTAGACTTGATGATCTGCAAGGTCTCTTCCAACCAAAAAGAATCTGTATGTTGGGGGCAAATCTGTTCATCACTTTAGGCAAGCCCCAAAAGTCTGTGATGGTAACAGACTCTTTGGTTTCACCTGTTCAGAGATTGGAGGAGGTTTTGGGGCTTCATAAGGGTCTAGGTGCCAATATTTTGAGTAGCCACCAGACTTCTGGGGCATGCTCTGAAAAATTTAACTCTTTTTTTTCTTCTTCTTCCTAGCACCAGTTCCTGAAAATTGCGAAGCCTCTATCTAGTCTCACTCCTCTGATTATTGCAGCTAAAGAGGCTGCCAAGAACAACCATTAAGGTGGTGGAGTCAACACAGTGAACGTGTCAAGACTTTTAGAAGTTCATTTCAGAGACTGAATTTCTCCTGTCCCTCTCCCCTTCTGCTCCTTCTTCACAGAGGTCTTCTTAAAACTTTGATCTACCCTGAAAGGGTGGCAGAGGTGTTGATCACTGGAGGTGGAAGGGTGCACAACAGGGACATTGCTGATCTTACATAGCAAACATCCTTGTGCTGGGGATGAGAGGGGAATTTTGTATGGTTGAGAAGATCTTTCTGAGAACATCTGAACCTGACCTACACGTAGCAAAGCCAGTTTGTTTTCCTGTTTCTTACTGTGTTTATTTTGAAAAATAATGTGGAGCCTTAGACCATGTTTATCTTAATAAATTAAATCTTTTGCTGGCTGGACTTCTGCTTCTGGCAAGCTGCTGTTAGCCCCCTGAGGCTGCTCTGTGCTTTGGATGACTTGAGGAGGGAAGGAAGCAGGCAGCAGAAAGGAGAAGAGCTCTAACAACTGAAAGGGGAGTGAGGGCATGAGTACACATCCCTCCTACAGCACTGCTGGATGCTTTGAGGGAGTGTGGAGAAAGCCTCTGTGGGCTTCCTGCAGCTGCTGGAGAACTTCAGTCATGGATGATCTTTTTGGCAAANGCTCTACTTGCTCTGATTTGGGCAGCAGGAAGGCTTCTAGCTATCAGATGTTCTGTTTGTCTCCCTCCTGGTGGAGGGATCACAAAACTCTCTGGAATATGCATGGCTTGCAGTAACTGGAGCAGTTTGGTGTTAGCACATTTTGCTAGACACTACTCCTTACAGAGGTGATGGAACAGAGCTTGTGAGATAATCAGAGAATGGTTTGGGTTGGAAGGGACCTTTGAAGACCTTCTAGTCCAACCTCCTGCTGTGGGCAGGGACACCTTCCACTAGATCAGGTTGCTCAAAGCCCCATCCAACCTGGCCTTGAACACTTCCAAGGATGG
>VWZO01006602.1:128309-155260 GCA_013396975.1 Bucco capensis
TTGAAAAGATGTGTAGATGTGGTGCTGAGGGACATGGATAAGTGGTGACCTGGCAGTGTTGGGTTAACAGTTAGACTTGATGATCTGCAAGGTCTCTTCCAACCAAAAAGAATCTGTATGTTGGGGGCAAATCTGTTCATCACTTTAGGCAAGCCCCAAAAGTCTGTGATGGTAACAGACTCTTTGGTTTCACCTGTTCAGAGATTGGAGGAGGTTTTGGGGCTTCATATGGGTCTAGGTGCCAATATTTTGAGTAGCCACCAGACTTCTGGGGCATGCTCTGAAAAATTTAACTCTTTTTTTTCTTCTTCTTCCTAGCACCAGTTCCTGAAAATTGCGAAGCCTCTATCTAGTCTCACTCCTCTGATTATTGCAGCTAAAGAGGCTGCCAAGAACAACCATTAAGGTGGTGGAGTCAACACAGTCAACGTGTCAAGACTTTTAGAAGTTCATTTCAGAGACTGAATTTCTCCTGTCCCTCTCCCCTTCTGCTCCTTCTTCACAGAGGTCTTCTTAAAACTTTGATCTACCCTGAAAGGGTGGCAGAGGTGTTGATCACTGGAGGTGGAAGGGTGCACAACAGGGACATTGCTGATCTTACATAGCAAACATCCTTGTGCTGGGGATGAGAGGGGAATTTTGTATGGTTGAGAAGATCTTTCTGAGAACATCTGAACCTGACCTACACGTAGCAAAGCCAGTTTGTTTTCCTGTTTCTTACTGTGTTTATTTTGAAAAATAATGTGGAGCCTTAGACCATGTTTATCTTAATAAATTAAATCTTTTGCTGGCTGGACTTCTGCTTCTGGCAAGCTGCTGTTAGCCCCCTGAGGCTGCTCTGTGCTTTGGATGACTTGAGGAGGGAAGGAAGCAGGCAGCAGAAAGGAGAAGAGCTCTAACAACTGAAAGGGGAGTGAGGGCATGAGTACACATCCCTCCTACAGCACTGCTGGATGCTTTGAGGGAGTGTGGAGAAAGCCTCTGTGGGCTTCCTGCAGCTGCTGGAGAACTTCAGTCATGGATGATCTTTTTGGCAAAACTGGGGACTCACCTTCTGCCTTTAGTTTCAACTCAACTAGTTAAACAAACCTCAAGCATTTCTGGTGTTCTAGAAGGTAAATCCCAGAAAAACTGTCAGAGAGCTCTCTTAGCATTATTTTATCAGCGCTGTGAGGCTTCGTAGAGATCCTTGCCCTGTATGATCAAGCAAACAGAGCAATTACTATTGTAAAGATAAGATTTGCCTGCAAAATGATGTTGAAAACACTTCTTAGAGCAAGTCCAATGGAAAACAAACTGATCATGGATGCTGCTTTCTCCTCGGAGACGTGGGGACCTTCATTTTTTTGAATGGATAGTGGTTTCTTTATGCTACTGATTTTCTTTGGTTGCTGATAGTCTGTAAAACAGCAGGAAATCTGGAACTACTAGAAAGATTGGTTGTAAACACTGGGCTGATGTTCAACTGTATACTGATTTTTAATAAAATGACTGCTGCCTTTCTTAACTTGGGGCTGAGGAAGGATTGGAGAATTCCCTCTCACCAGACAGATCTGTTGGTGGGACTGTTGTCCATGCCATCACCAGCTGCTTGGCTGTGTTGGATGATGTGCTATAACCCTGTCTCTTATCCCTTCTTCTGTGGTCTTTTGGGAGAGCAAGTGGCTTTCAGGGGACACACGGATAAAATAGACAAGCAATCTGTTATAACTGTGTTAGAACTGAGGGACCTGCTTTCTCTACTGCTTTGGCCATTTATGGGGTGAGTTTAAACCCATTCTGAAGTAATTTCTTATCTCTCTCCAAAGCACTTGTGTTGCAGAGAAGCTCAGTCCTGTGTTTTGCTGCTGCTACTGGCTCAGCCCTTTCTTGCTTGCACCTGGATTTTAATTCAAGTGTATTTTTCCTTTTCACTCCACAATACATGGCAGCTCTTCCATTAGTTTAACTGGGTGTAGACAGAGTTTGTGAGGTCTTTTGCTTCCATGGTGCCTTCTCCCATCCTTTATGCTCCAGCGTGGTCATGGTTTGACACAAGGCTAAAGTCTATTGCCACTGTAGCCTCTCTCCCTTTGTGTGTATATATTTCATCTCCCTGTAATATTAAGAGTTCCTTCTCAGGAAGCTTGTATCCAAGGATGAATTCCTTGGGCAAAACAGTAAAGCTGTCAGCCTGGAGAGGGATGTGATCTATTGATGAGCTCCTCTGCTTGGAGGTAGGTGGAGATTGTGGAATGGAAAGCCACTACCCTTGAGTAATTCCTTTTGATAAGGTCTTTGTTTGTATTTCCTCTGGAAGACTCAAGATGGTATAGGTGGGAAGAAAGGAAAGAGGGGCAAGATCTTACTTGAGCTAAAAATCTCATGGCTCTGGTCTTGCACGTTGGGCAATTGACTTTTTGTGGCAGCACAAGATTAAATCTTATCCACAACTGTGTGTAATGTCTCTGCCTTCTCTCTAACTTCTTCTCCACTGCATCCTTTGCATCCCACTGAGATGAGAACTATAATGCAGATATGATCTATCTGCAAGCACACACGTGAGCTTATTTTTCTGCAGCAAGATAGCTAAATTTCCCCCAAGAAGGTAGAAAAGGTTATTGGGATGTGGTTTAGGTTGCCCCAAGGAAGGTAGAAAAGATTATTGGGATGCGTTTAAGTTGCTTTTCTGGATTCTTTGTTTAAAAATGGCAAGGAATCAACATGAATGACTGTTTATCCTTCTCCTTATGCTCGTGATGTGCTTCTGTTTCATGACTTGCACCTGGAATCAGTCCTGCCTGGTTTGTTAGCTGCTTGAGAGAGGGTTTGCCAAAAGACTTTCATCTCCACTGGGAAGTTGCAGGACTGTGAACATAGATGTATGTCATCTTGTCCCAGAGTTGGTTTTGTTTTGTCCCCATCCATGATGAGTGGGAAAAGGTGGTGGCTGCTCCAGTGTGCCTGGACCTAGTTTCAAGTTAACAGGCACCTCATGTTTTCATGTTCTCAGAAAATTTTACCACATTTTGTAACTACCTGAAGCTTAGGAGAATGGAGTTATTTTGTTGTTGTCTGATAAACAGCCTTCAGCTGTGCATCAGCTGGGGTCAGCAGCTGTCTGAGCTTTCAGGTGGCTCTTTATGGCACCTTCCTTTTGGCAGAGGGCTCTTCAGTTATGACTCTGACTTAAAAATTAACCTATGTGGCTTATTTTTCTGAGAAATCTTGACTCTGCTGTGATTTGAAAATGACTCCAACTATAGAATTTCTTCCGTAGCTTTGCTTTTTTTTTCTTTTTCTATTTTTACGTACTCTATAAACTGATTTGCCTGAATTGAAACTGTTTTTAATCACAGCCCTTAATTATTTATTTGCCTATTAATAGTGAAGTCTCTTTTCTATATTTGAATATTAAATTGTTGGAGTAACCTTTCAGAAAGTTGGATTTCTCTTTGAGCAATCTCAAGCAATCCTGTACCAGAAATCATATCAGAGAATGGCAGGGTTTGGAAGGGAGCTCTGGAGGTCATCTTGTCCAACCCCCCTGCTAAAGCAGGGTCACATACAGCAGGTTGCACAGGATCATGTCCAGGTGGGTTTGTACCTCTCCAGAGAAGAAGACTCCACAACCTCTCTGGCCATGCTGGTCCAGTGCTGTGGCATCCTCAAAGGGAAGAATTTTTTCCTCATACTCAGGTGAAGCTTGCTGTGTTCCAGTTGTGCCTATTGCCTCTTGTCCTGTCCCTGGGCACCACTGAGCAGAGTCTGGCCCCAGCCTCTTGCCCTCTGGACCTTTTAGCTCTTGCTCAACATTCAGCAGCTCCCCTCTGGCTCTGCTCTTCTCCAGGCTAAGCAGCCCCAGGCCTCTCAGCCTTTGCTCCTGCCACAGATGCTCCAGTGCCCATGCAACATCCTACAGCTTACAAAGGGCCTAGTGGAGGGAGAGGCTAAAAATCCTACCTTCTTTTCTAAAACAGAGAAGATTATCTTATTTAAGAAGCAACTAGTAGCTTCAACAAGACACTTCCTGTATTTGAAGAATGGGCATTGATTTGTATTACTTTAGTTTTTCTTTAAACAAATGGTTGATTTAGAATTCCCTAGGGCCAGAAGCTTGTGTGTGAGATGAGTGTGCAGACCTTGTGTGTCTTGAAAGAAGGCAAGGTTGTGATGCTGAGAGCAAAGAGGCAGGGCAGGGATGGAGAGGACAGCAGAACTTGCTGCTTTAGTTGCATCAGCCATAGCCCATCTTTAGCCACTCTAAAAATGTCATAATTGAATGGATGTGTTTTTAAAGGATATAAATCTGGCTGGGGGGTTTGTTCCAGGGTCTTCTCTAGACAGGCTTTATGCTCCTACCAAACCTCATTCCCCTTTCAGACAAAAGGGGTGCAGAGATTTCTCCAGCAAGCAGGCTCCTTGAGAAAGGAGGTTTCCATGGAGACTCTTTACTTGACTGAAGCAATCTGCTTAGGGCTTGAGAAGAGGCTTGGGGGGCAAACACCGCATGGACACACAAGCCACTCTTCTATGGAGCAACTGGGATTGCCACTGTGTTTTGTTTCCCTTTTTCAGGGATATGGTTTGGAAAAGGCGCCCAAAATGTTGCCTGGTCAGAAATGTGAGATGTGTAAAAGGCTGTTGCTTTTTAGCTGGGATTTCTGTTAGTATCCTAACCCATCTGGCTGTCAAAATGTTGCAGATTGGTGTAAGTAGGGCAAGATTTGCAGAAAAGCACTGTGCCAGAGCAGACTGCCATGGTCTGTAGGTAGATACTTGCTTCCTTGAAGCCTACCATCCTTGGCTGACAGTCAGATTGGTCCAGACCAGCATCCAAGAATAATATCTGTTTGAGCCTTATTCTTACTTAAGAGCTTGACTAATCCATTCACACAGTGGATGACAACATCTTTGGTGTTAACATGGTTAAAGGTGAAGTCTGATTCTCCATCTTCCTACCATCAAATAATGAGACTTTTTAATGGCTTCTCGTTTCAACAGTAATAGAGAACTTGTATTTTGGGACTGTAAGTCCAACTGGACCAAGCATATGGGTAATTAACACTCTAGGATCTCATCATTTGTTGCTAATGACAGCTCACAACATCAAAGATGGGATCTTAGAGAAGCAGTTGCCAACTTTTGGCAGGGAAGAGGAGACAGTAATGAAACAGCAGTACAGATGGGACCTGGACAGAAACTTGCCTTCAAAGAAGGGATGGGAAGAACTAGAGAAGAAGAGGGAGTTGAGAAAGGAAGAGCTGCTGGAAGTGGAGCCTGGAGCAGCAATATGGCTTTGAGTCACAGCCCACACTGAGAGAGCTGGAGCTAGTCCAGGAGGTTCACAAAAAATGACAAAATCCAGCTGAAAAGGGAAAGTGGGAGCTAGAAGGGGGGAGATGGCCTTGATGTGCCAAGGAACTGAAGAGAGAGGCCAGGTTTTATGGGCATGTGGAACAGGCAGAAGCAAATTTAACATAGGCTTCTGTGGATGACAAGCAGCTTTTCCCCTGTTGCCTTGCAGCATCCATATGGTGTCTTTTTGCAGCAGCACTGCTTTGGGGTCATGTCAGCAGCTGCCAAGCTTTGGTCTTGAGTTTGTAAAGAAGCCTTTAGGCTCTGTACCTCCTGATTCTTGACTGCAGCTTTTCATGTCTTGGTAGATGTCTTTGTGTCATGTGCCACCTGGAAATACAGTTTAAAAGCAGCTAGATAATGTGTTTTCCTGCTGCCTTGGTGTAACTCTCCTGTAGTGTTGGGTTGGTTTGATGGGCAAGGTCAGCTCTGCCAGTTTAAAAATCAAATGGAAACCTGAAATAAAAGCTGAATGAATTACTTGGTTCTCCTTCACTTGCTGTCTCAATGACCCTTGGAGTGACAGCAGAACTGAGGTGGGATGCTGAAAGGAGAGGTTGGGTTTTTCTGGTCTGTCTTAATCAGCTCTTAATTGATCAAGCAAGGTTACTCCACTAAAAGTTGTTGCCTCAAGTATGATTTTGTTTATTTTTTTACCACTCAGATGTTGTTAATGCACTGACAGAAGCATCTAGAACAGGGCTTGAGGAAGAAGGAAAATTGTTTCCTCCTGGATACTTGTTTTCTTCCCTGGTAGAGCTTGGTGTCTGAGGCTCCAGGTACAGAGGAATGGTTGGAGCTAGGTTCCTACAATCACCTTCCCCAGCATCACTCTTTCTTATGGGATCAGTAGGATGAGGCTGATGACAACAGCAGCAGTTCATCATCCTATGTTGCTCGAGTGTCTCATTGCAGTGGGCAGCAAGAACCTCATGATTTGAGGAGGAAATGTGTGCCCCCACAACCCTGCTCCTGCAGTTCATCTCCTCCTTGTAAAACATCTGACCTGGATGTTTTACTCTGAAATCTTGAGAAACCCAGCCCAGTGCTGAGAGGACTTTCTGAGCTCAGCCTCTGAGGAACATGGAGGTGAGTGGTAGTGGGAAGCTCTGCCAAGCTCTGGTGAGTCAGCTGGGGGTTGAGCTAAGATTTTAGAGAGGCTACTGGAAGAAAAGGGAACATCTTGCTTAGGGACTTAACTGAACCAACCAGAATAAGGCAATTGATGTTACTTTATGAAATCCTCTCTGCCCAGAACAGATGCTCTAGCTGAAGACTGCTTTCCAACAGATGTTTTTGAGGGAAACCAGAGGAAAGAGCAGTTTCTCTGTTTTTTTTGGTGAAGATGAAGGGATCCATCATTTGAGCAAGAGGAACACTGCAACCCAGCTGGCTCTTCAGAGCCCTAGAGATCTTTTCTCAAAGATGAATTCCTAACCAATCTTATATTATTAGTGGATTGTGATTGTTTTAATAGCCAAATCTGTTTTGGAAAGTCAGACAAATATTTGAGTCTTTAAGCATGAAACTGCAGTCTCAACACATCTGCACTTAGGAACCCCCTGCTGAAGTTGGCCTAAGCATGGGTCATCCTTTCAAACCTTGTTGCCTGCCCATTGTGGATGCATTGCTGAGATCAAAACCAGCAGAATGTGATGTTCAGCAGTTTTGTGGTGGCACCTTTTTAGGGAGAAAAGGAAGGATCCACTCAGGCAAACACAAGGCTGAGGAGATGAGCTTCTGCAGTGGTTGTGATCAAGATGTCCTGGCTGCAAAACTCTGGTCCTCTGCTCCCAGTGCCTCATTTTCTTGTGTCTGCACAGGAAGGAAACACCTGTGTGATGACCTCAGGGGAATGTCCTGAGGCTACAGGTGCAATTATTGCTATTTCTGTGGCACCTCCCCCAAATCTTTAAAGTTTGAGTTCTTCATTTGCTCAGTTTAGCGCCTTGTGCTTTTATAGCTCCTGTTTGGCTCTGGGGTAGGGTTCACAAGGTGGGATGATGCCTTGTGTTGGACCAGCTGATTTATGGAGGGGGGGCAGAGGAGGAGAGATAGGGAGAAGCTTTGGGGAACACACAGCTTCAGAGCTGAGCCAGATATAGTGAGCTGGCAGCTAAATCCTGGTGGGAACTGTTAATTCTGTGCTAACTGCAGGATATTAGTTTATTTGGGAGTGAGAAGAAGGAATTAATGGTAGGAGAAGCAGTACACTGGGAGGTTCAACAGAGAAGAGCTCTTTATCACATACTGCAGGGAAAACTGCAGCACCCCAGGCAGATGATGCTTATACTGGGTCCCTCAGTTTTAGCAGCACCCAGAAGACTTCCAAGTTTTGGTTCCCAAGCTCATCTTTGGGAGGATCTGTAGCTTGAGGAGGCTGAGCAGGGAGCTTGCTGCCAGGCTTTGCTGGCAGGTCCTTGCCCATTCCTGGGGCTGTAATGCCCTCTCCTGGCAGCTGCTCTGGAGATTCATGTCCTTTTCTGTTGCTCAGTTTCCATGAGCAAAGCTAAAAGAAGCTTTTTTTTCTGTTTCTTCAGGAGGATGCAGGCTGAAGGTAGCCAGCACAGACCAGGAGGGATAAGGTGATGGTGATGACACAGGATCTGATGTCCCAATGTGTCTGTGTGATCACCCATCTCCAGCTTTCTCCTGTCTCATTTTGAAGATTTTCTTTACACTTACACATTGCATCAACCTCCTAATGGAGCCATGTCCCTCCCAGGCCAATGGTTCCATGTGATCACTGTCAGCACCAGGCAAAAGCTGCTGCTCCCTGTTTGTGTGGTGCCTCTGCCTTACTCTGAGTTTTCCTGCAGCAACACCTTGAGGGACTGATGCTCTCCCTGATTTTGGATGTTTCAGAGCTGTGTATCTGAAGATGAGGCTAGGAGATGAGGAGAGAGACCCCCACTGCTGCCTCCATCCCCCTGGGCTCAGCATGAAGCTGGCTGTCCACATCATTCCTGGACATGCCACATGTTGCAGGTCTGGTTGCATCTCTGCTTTCTTATGATGGGGCTTGGAGCTACCCAAGGTCCCATTCTCTCCCTAGTACATCCTCTGTACCTCCATCAACCAATGCTTCTGCTTTCTGGTGCTTGCTGGAAGAGGCAGATGCTGCTTGCTTGTGGCTGTGGGATCTGTGCCAGCATATCGCCATTCCCCAGAAGGGTGAGAGCTGAAGTTTGGATCACTTCAGGTCACCTCCTCCTTCTTCCCCCTAGCTGCCTTATCATTCTTGGAAAAGCTAATGCCATAAATGGTGCAGTTACTGCAATTAATCTCCTGGGGATGTTGTTACCTCCATGAGTCATTTGCACTCAAGGCTCTGCAGCAGCTCATTGAGCAACCAGGCCATGGTGAGAGGACATCTAAGCACAGCCTGAGAAGGAGGACACAGACCAACCCTTCCATGCTGCCAAAGAAGGGCACTGCAAGAGGGCAAATATCCTACGTGGAGTAGGACTTAAGGTAGGAGGAGGACATGAAGTTGTTTATTTCCCAACAGAATATTCCATGTTGTGATAAGCAGCTGGGCAGGGAGAGCATCCCCACTCCCTGTTTGTGCCATTTCCTCCCAGTTTTATCTTCTCCTGTTGCAAACAGAGACAAAACTCACCAGGGTTCAAGGCTGGCCTGCCCTACTGATATCCTCAGGGTGGGTTTGTAGGGCACCAGTCCCTTGCAGGAATTTTCTTTATGGGCTCATGAACTCCAAGGCCAGGCTCATCTGCTCCAGCAGATGCTCATAGCCTTCATGGCCTGCTGCCAGCAGGCCCAAGACACTGACTGGAACACCAGGGGAGGATTGTGCAGTTGAGATAAGCTAGTGAAGTCTGTGCTGAAGATACTGAAGCCAAAGCAGCCTCTGGCCGGTCAGTGAGTCCATGGCCATGTGTTTGCAGAGCAAACCATGGGGCTGAAGGCTTTGCATCTCCATACCCAGAAGGAAGAAAAATATGCTGTTATTTTAGGGCAGAAAACAGAGATATTTGGGTTTTTTCTTTGTTCACAATGAGATGGGGCTATGGGTGTGTTTTAAGTGACCTTTTTCCTTTCTCAGGGCTCTTCCCTCCACTGCAGGCAGGTTTTTTTTTGTGCTGGTGGTGTTGCTTAACCCTATCCCCTTATCCCCCATGAACACCTTGGATTCCATCCACACCATGAGGATGCAGCAGCTGGAAGGAAGGCAGCCCAGGCAAGAATGACAGTGAAGTCCCTTCAGAAGGTATTTTAGGAATCAGACTATAAAGCAAGTAATATTTCTAGAGGCTTACACACAATCTCTTGCCTCTTTCCTCCAGCCAGCTGAGCATTAGCTGGGAGAAGATCAGCAACAAAAGCAGCTGCTTCTACCTTCATACTTTGCAGTTCCCTCATTTATTTAATATTCCTACACCAAAGGGATATGATGCTATTTTAGGACCTACTGCTAAGTAAGGATTAGCAATACTGCTTTTAAAGTGGAACTCTTCTATGCGTTCTGCCCATCCTTAGGTTTCAGAGTGAAGCAGGCTGTTGTATCTGTAGCTCATCTTCTGGCTAGAAGGTTCTCTTTGTCACATGAGCAGCCCCAAAACTTCTGAGCCATTGTTTCTGTCCTGTTATTCTCTCTATTTCCAAGGGCACTTTGCTGATTTTGTTTTGAGGGACCTTCTGATCCACTTTCTCATCCCACAAGGAAAATCCCAATGTGACAGAGCACAGGGATGAGAAAATCACACCAGTGGTGTTTGAGAGAGCCCTCTGGGGCTGGAGGGGATATTTCTTTAGCCTCTCATGCAGCAAAGTGTTTTTTAGGAGCAGGAGGAGCTGTGTGAGCTTGTGCCCCAGAAACTTTATGGTGGGATTTTTGCCTCTCTGAAAATCCAGAGTGCATGAGAGGTTACAAAATCAAAACATAACTACACAAACTGCTTTTGTTATGCTGCCTTAGCCCTCTCTCCCCCTCCAAAGGAAGTTATGTCTCTAATAGGATTAAGATATTAAAGCCCAAAACTGCTAGAAAAAAATAAAGAAGTAAAATAAGCAGGATTTGTACCCAGGGTTGCTCAGAAATCTGGTGCAGTGGATTCCTGACCAGGGCATAGAGCCCCAGGAAACATTTTCCTGGAGGAGGATCAGGAGTTTTAATTCTGAGGGTTAGCAGTGACATATCTTGCCCAAATTTCCTTTGGGCTATTTCCTCAGACCCCATCAGCTGGACCAAAATTCTGTCAAGGCAGGATTTGAACACCATCAGCCTCTCCTGGTCTGGGTAGGTGAAGGATGAATCCAACCCAGGTTGACCAGCAAGTTCTCAGCATCTCCCAGAGCCATGCAGTGAGCAGCTCTCTGCATCCCAGGAGGAGATTTGCATTTTTCCAGCCTTGGGAACTGACTTTATGAAGCTCCATGTGGCTCCTCCTACCGTGGGAGGGACACCTCCAGCAGCCTCTCTAACACCAAGTGGCACACAGCGGGGCCACCAGTCAGCTCCTGGAGTGTCACAAGCAAAGGGACACAGCAAAGCAAGTGCAGCAAGAAAGCACAAACCCCCTCTCTCCATGTGTGTCCCAGTCAGGTAAGTCACTTCTCTCTCCTAACTCTTAGAGATGCTCCTGCCTGGTGGGATGCATCTCTGGCTGCTCATTCCTGCCTGCACTAAAAGTTAGCGCTGGGATGTGTGGCTGTGGCTTGGGTTGGTTTGTTTGTTTTTATTTTGGTTTAGGTTGTGTGTTTTTGTTTGGGTTTTTTTTTTGTTTGTTTGCTTTGTTTTTTTGTTTGTTTGTGTTGGTTTTATTTTGTGTTTTGTTTTGTTTTTGGTATTTCTTCATTCTCCTTTTATTTTTTTTCTCTTTGCACTTGTGGCTGTGTTGCTTGGGATGCAAGAAGCGGGTGGTGGAACCAGCTCCTCCTGCCTGGATTGCAGCAAAGAAACAAAGCCCAAAGAGCTGGAGAATGGGGAGAATTAGTAACAGAAGAGGAGTGAAGAGGATGCTTTGTGGGGATGATTCCTGATGGCTGGAAGGAGGAGGGAAAAGGTGCTTAGGAATCTGGCTTGGCTCTCAGGGTCTGTGCTGGCTGTGACCTGTTGAGGGGATAGGAAGTGAGTGGTGGCTGGTTGGTGAGGTGGCTGGAGCTGGGACGACAGAGGAGGGAGAGGGTGGCTGAGCATTTGGAATTCTTGGGATAAAGGGCTTGTTTCCATAGTAAAAGGGAGAGAGGAGCCTCTCTCTTTCTTCCCCTGAGCTCGCCTAGCGTGTGAACGGGGAGGTGGAGTCAGGAACAAATAACCCGTGAAAGGGAAATATCTGGGAACAGCTGTAAATAATCAGGACCTGGGTGGCTGGAAAGGCTGGAATCAACCCTCTGGTCCAGCACTGCCCTACCCCAGGAGTTTTGGTGGGCACCTGTTTGGAGAACAGTTCACAGCTGAAAATCAAGATTTGGCCCTGGCTTTAGCCTGCTCTTGTTTCATAAAAACTTCCACATTATTTAAGGAATTCCACAGTCATTAAGGAAGGAATTGTTTATGCTGAGGGTGGTGAAAGACTAGCACAGGTTGCTCAGAGAGGTGTTAGATGCCCCATCCCTGGAACCATTCCTGGTCAGGTTGTCTGGGGCTCTGAGCAACCTGCTCTGGTTGGAGATGTCTCTGCTGACTGCAGGGGAGTTGGACTAGATGACCTTGGAAGGTTCCTCCCAACCCCAAACTAATCTATGATTGTTTGCAGGCATAACCATAAAGAGCAATAAACCAGGAGAATTTGCATTTCTAGAGTGAGTTTTAATTCAGGGTCAGACACTCAGCTGATATGGAGACTGGCACCAGGCCAGCTTTGGGTTGGATAGTACAAACTTTGATTAGCTGGAAGTCCATCCCCTGATGCCATTCACCTCCTCTTCAGTTCTCCTCTTTCTCTGGGAATCCTGATTTCACAGTAAAGCATCTCTCAGGACTTATCCTCTAGCACACGATACCAGGTGGAAGGGCAAGAGAGTATGGAAATCATTTCCTACAGCTGCTCAAAGCTTTTAAGATGCATTTAACAATAACAGAAAAGCTCCCATAATGTACCATGGGACCAGGACCAGCTGGATTTTAATTAAAAAAATACTGTGAATGTGAAGGGAGCCAAAGCTGTTGCTTCCTTTCCAACTTTGCTATAGAAATGTTTAAAAGGTGTGCAAGATTTCCAGGACAATTTGAAAACTCTGAAGGGAAAATACAAAGCTAGGTTTCACTACCAGTCCTGTGACTTTCTTATGGTGCTATGTTGGACCAAGGAGGTGACTGCTGGTGTCTTCGGAGCTTTAATTGTCATTTCTGGTGAGGCAAATGCAGCTCTTTAAGTCTGGTGGTGGTTGCCTCTTGTGAGATTAGCTGCAGCTCACAAAGTGCTTCTGCACAACCTGTCACCATACAGTGCTGTTTAGTGTGATAAAATATCAGCCAAAATTGAAAAGAAAGCATTTTTTTAATAGTTTATGGCTTTTTGACAGCATGCACTTAGTTCTCTTGCCCTGTGAGAGCTCAGAAGCTCTCCTTCAGGCAAAAATTTCTCATGGTGTGCTTCAGAAATTGTCACCCATCAGCTGAGAGATATGTGCTTCTGCCTCCTCTGAGCAGGGAGCAGACCCTGCCCAGTGGGGAAGTCCCAGCTCAGTGGCTTTGCATATGGAGAGGCTGGATTTGGTATCTCTCCAGAGAAGGAGACTCCACAACCTCTCTGGGCAGCCTGGGCCAGTGCTCTGACTTTTTCACAGCAAAGAAGTTTTTCCTGATGTTTAGGTGGAACCTCCTGTGTTCCAGTTTGTGCCCATTGCCTTAGCACTGGGCACCACTGAAAAGAGTCTGACCCCATCTTCTTTTGTCTCCCCTCTCCTCCCCCTTTAGACATTGAAAAGACCACCTCATCACCTCTCAGTCTGCTCTTCTGCTCTGCTCTGGTGAGACCTCACCTGCAGTGCTGCCTGCTGCTCTGGAGTCCTCAGCACAGGAAACACGTGGACCCGTTGGAATGGGTCCAGAGGAGGCCACAGAAATTATCTGAGAGCTGGAGCACCATTCCTACGAGGACAGGCTGAGAGAGTTGTGGTTTGTTCAGCCTGGAGAAGAGAAGGTTCTGGGGACACCTTCTTGCAGCCTTTCACTACTTAAAGGAGCCTAAAAGAAAGATGGGGACAGACTTTTTAGCAGAGTCTGTTGTGACAGGACAAGGAGTGATGGTTTTAAACTAAAAGAGGATAGATTTAGACTGTATATAGGGAAGAGGTTTTTTTGCTGTGAGCGTAGTTAAACACTGCCTCAGGTTGCCCAGAGAAGTGGTAGATGCCCCATCCCTGGAACCATTCCAGCTAAGGTTGTTTGGGGCTCTGAGCAACCTGCTCTAGTTAAAGATGTCCCTGCTCACTGCAGGAGGGTTGGACTACATGGCCTTAAAAGGTCCTTTCCAACCCAAACCATTCCATGATTCTGTCACTATATGTCTGCACACTCTGGCTGGAGTCTCACTACATGTGTAGAAATGCTTTGGAGTCAGTCCCTTCCTTACTCACCTGCTTCATTTCCTCTGTTCTCCAATGCAACTGTCACCAAGTCCTTGTTTCTCCCACCTCCATCTGCTCTAATTAGGCTGGAAGCCCCTGGAAGGTTTTCAATCCCTGAGATGTTTGTACAGCACTCAGCCCCTATGACAATTCCAGGTCCAGTCCTCTCTGCTCCTGTGGCCCTGGCTGCCACCACTGAGTCAGTTTGGTCCTTCCAGCAGCTGCTTTTCATCACTGAACTTATTTTGGAAGGTCTCCAGAGCTGGAGAAATAAAAGACACTTTGGAAAAAGGAGGAGGAGGGAAACTGGCAGGACAATTGCTTTTTAAAAGACTCCTTATTTCTTAAGATGTGCTTGCTGCTGATTAACCTTTGCTCCCTGATTGCTTGAATTGGTTTATGCCTTACAGTAGTCAGAAAGGTTCTATAGGGTCATGGTGGCTGTCTCCTAAGTGCTCTGTCCCTGCAGAGCAGGAGTGAGATGCATCTAGCAGAAAACACTTTTTGGAAAGAGGTGCTTGCTGGTCTGGAAGGAAGTGAAACATGATCTGTAGGTGAGAAGGGCTTTAACAAAGATCCAGAAACCATTGTCATCTGGAAGTGCCACCAGGGCTGGTGTCAGGTAAGCCTGTATGGGATGTCAGAGGCTGGCTCCTGGCACTGAGCTGGTGCATGTTCGTCACTGCCAGCTGTAACTGCAGAGCCTTCCTGCCTCGAGCTGGGCACAGACATCCAGGGTTGGCTTCCAGCACTAGAGGAGCTAAACCCAGCTAGAAAAAACTGAGCTGGGCAAGGTCCATCACGTGCTTGGTGGTGCCTGTCTCTCCCTGATCCTGGGAAATTCTTTCCTCATTCCATTAGCTGATGTCTGCCTGGTCTGAGCTTTTCTATGGGGATGTCTTGAAGGTAGCCATGGGCTTTAGTGCCCATACCAAGGCAGCTTGTCAAGCCCAGGATGTAGATGTTCCTTGGAGGCCAGCTGGAAGTTTTGAACTGGACTTGCTGCCTTTGAGGGATGAACACCCCTTCAACTTGGGCTGGATTCATGCCCTGGCACTCTGGACATGTGTGGGACAGTTCATCTGCCCTTGGATGAATTGAGCTGTGCCCAGTTCTCTTTGCTGTACCAGGAACTGAGGAGATGAGTCCAACTGCTGTTCCAGGAAGACCAAGGAACAAAGGAAAACACCTACCCCAAGCTCCACAACTAAATAAATTGCTGCCTTCCTCCATCCTACTGACTGCATGGGTCACACCAGCAGATAGACAAAAATCAGATGAGCTGCTGCTCCTGCTGTGCCCTTGGTGCAAACCTAAGTTGGGAAACTGAGGCTCTGGGTGACAGCTTTGTTGTGTCCATTGGATGGTGTTAGGTTAGGGGATTTGTGCATGGATCTGGTTGTGTCAGACTCTCTTTTTTCCTCTGAAGTGGGCTCAAAAGTTTTCTGAGATGGCTTGTGCAGAGATCTGGTGGTGTTTAATTAGCTAGAAAGGATTTTCGTCTGGGAATGGCAGAACCACCTTCTTAACGGCACACAAACGAGCCACCCCTGATGCACTTGGATGCTGTACATAACTAAACAGAAAAACCTCTGGCCAGTGGCATGGAAAACATCCATTCTTCCCTTTTCCTCCCCTCTTTTCAGGAATGTTTTGCTCCAAGGTCTGACCTTTGACACCCACAGCTTGAGGGAGGGCCAATGCTGGGGGACTTGGCACGATGGTGGCCGTCTTGGGCCCCTGTCCTTTGTCTGAGTTGAATAGCAGCTCTGCAGAGCTGCCAGGAGGAGGTATATGATCTACAAACCTCTTTTCTTTCCCCCTCTTGGCTGACAGACAAAGTCTTCCCTTGGAGACGATGCTCGTGGCAGTGTAGTGCCCTCGGAGGGGCTGCAGAGGGTCCTCTACCCTGCCTCCAGATCTCCTCCACTCCCCTTTACACCAGAGCACAAAGAGCTGCTTAGGCATTTGCAGAAGCAGAGAGAGAGAGAGACCCAAACCAGGGCATGGTCAACTGCACAAAGTAGGATTTATCTTCAAAGAAACATTTCCTCCCCTTTCTGAGCTACTGACATTTATTTATTTATTTATTTATTTTCCCTCAAGGGATTTATTCCTCCTCCCTCCCAGACAGGCTTTGAGCTGTGGAACCACGCTTTAGGCTCCCCAATGTGGCTTTTCAATGATGGCAGAGTAACATCTTAGCTGTGGACCACCCAGGGGCAAAGCCCAGGGGCTGAGCTGGGCAGGGCTGCTGGTGTCATTGTATGGACAAAGCAAAGAGAGGACAAAACTCCTACTTTCTCCTGTTGACCACAGAGAAGTGTGGGGAGCAGAGTTGAACCCTGATTTGGTCATGCCAACAGCATTCCTGGCATGGATCAGCAATAGTGTGGCCAGCAGGAGTAGAGAAGAGGTTGTCTCCCTGGACTGGGCACTGGTGGGGCCACACCTTGAATAACAGATCCAGTTTTGGGCCCCTCACTCCAAGAAAGACAAAACTATCTCCATCTGTTCCAGACCCATACTTTTGCTCCTTGCAATGGATGGCACGTAAATCTCTGCAGAGTCAAACCCACTTAGCTCTTTTGGGTGTTTCTGAGTAGTAATAAAGGATGGGAATATGCCTGAGTCCAGCCAAAGACTTGGCATTTGTGAAAAATCTTTCTCAACTCCTTCTTTTCCTTCCTTTATTTTAATTTTTTAGACTACTACTCATCAGCTTAATGCAAAACACTCTTTTTGCTCCTAGCAAAATGAGAAGGAACAAAACCAAACAATCTGTTGTAGTGCCGTGAGACCTTTCTACAAACAGATGATTTTCCTTTGCCTGTTTCCACACAGGACTGAAAGCATTTGTACAAAATCCCTTCTAAAGGCTCTGGGGCTTGGCCAATATTTTCCTGAGCCCACATTTGTTAGTGAAACCCGCAAAGTGCTTTTGAAGATGAAGAAAAGCAGCTGGAAATTCTAATGATGATGGTTAAATGAGGTTTCTGCATGTGGTTGTGAATAATGAGTCATCCTTGGGGACCAGATGTTGGGGACAAAGATGCTCCAAACACAAGAGACTATTGAGAGAGATTCCTTGAAAGAGTAGAGAGATGCCAAAGAGTTTTGAGGGAGGATTGGGGAGAGCAAAAAGTGATCTGTGTAAAAAATGTAGTTCAGCTTTGGAGCTTTACTTCATGTGATGGTCTCTATGGAATAAAGCCAGGGATTAAGGTGCTTTTTCTACCCTAAATTCTCATGGCCAGTGTCTGGATTTGTTTTAAGGTGAGTAGATCTTACCTTAGAGTGAGGTTTGCTTCACCATGCAGGGGTGAATAAAATGGAAGTTCTTCAAGAACTTGTCACATTGACCCCACAAAATTGGTTGGTTGCCTCCCATGGTCTTGCCTTAAAGCATTTGTTTGTGATGACAAATGAATCCTGATGTCCCAGTAGACACTGGGACTGAAAATTGAGCAGATTGTACCAACAGAGCTTCTACTGGGTGCTGTAGCACCAAGTCCTCTGTGGTGGGGATAAGTCCCCTGTGCAATCCTAATAGATGTAGGATTTTGGCTGTATTTGGTAAATTTGGTTGAAATGAGTTTGTGTTTGTTCAAAGTGTGGTGGCATATTACAAAACATAGAATCACAGAATGGTTTGGGTTGGAAGGGACCTTTCAAGGTCATCTAGTCCAACCCTCCTGCAGTGAGCAGGGACATCTTCAATGATCAGCTTCAACCATCAGCTTTGGGGAGGCCTCACCTCAAGTACTGNTTCAGGTTGCTCAGAGCCCCGGACAAGCTGGCCTGGAATGGTTCCAAGGGTGGGACTAAAACTGCCAATCTAAGCAAATCATTGGGGCATCAACCTTGGTGGAAACCTCCCCACAGCTTTGAAAGCCACAGCCATTGTATGTTGGGGGGATACTACAATGAATCAAATCAATAAATATTGTCCCTGCAGTCACAGGAGCAGTCATTCCTTGTTAACTCTTTCTCTTTTGAGAGAACTTCCTCTCTTCTGACATGAAAAGCTTGCCCCAATGGAAATGAGAGTTACAGTCTCCTCATAAATCTTCTGATCTTCTTTCAGGGAGAAGATGAGATAAAGCCACTCAGATGGAGGCCAGCTCCACCAGCCTCAAGAGGCTCAAGTTTGGGAAGCTGAAGGTGGTACGTCGGCGCTTGCTGCAGAGGTACGAGCACCAGCCCTTCATCTCCTGCCTGGCTGGTTTCTACAGCTGCCGGTGGAAGCGATACCAGCGCAGAAAGACTGAGCCTGGGAAATGCTGCTGCAAGATGGTAAATTAGCTCAAAATCAGCACAGAGATGGAGTTCTGTCTAGGGACAGGTCAGTCCAAGCTGACGAGTGATCGATGGCATAGGCCAAAGAAATCGCTGCCTAACGTCATTTGGAGCCTACTGAGATCTGTTGGGTTGTTAGATCTTACTCTAAGTGCTTGATTGATTGCTGGGTTTCTGTGGCAAGCTTGGTTTGTCTGTGCCATTGTGCAGCTAACAAATGTGTGGTGGCAGGAAAGGGCCTTGCACCAAGCTCTCCTGGTCAGGGAAACATCTCAAAGCCATTCGGTTTAGGATGAGTGCGAGGTGAGAATTGCAAAGAGGGCTACTGCCTAGTGCAGTTCCCTTCCTGTGAGGTGGTTAAAACCCAGTTCATTCCTGAAATCATTCCCCTGGTCACAAAGGACAGAGAGGGATTTTCTCTCTGTGTCTATTTCAGGAGGTCCAACACCGAGCCATGCAGTTTAGGGACAGCCTAAAAGCCTGCCATTTGCTCCGATTGCTTTGGGGTAGCCAAAGCTCTGACCACTTGTCCTTTCTCTCCCTCTCCAGCAGGAATGTGTGTTTTTCCCATTGCTTGTTGGAGCATTCTGCTTCTCTCTGGTCTTTCTGTACATGTGGGGTGAAGCAAAAAATGACTACAATAACTTTGACTGGTGAGTATCATCTTTTCCTCTTCTCCTGATCCTCAGGCAGGTCCCTCAGGCACCCTGCCCAGCTGCTGCAGGACACTTCAGCCATGAGCCAAAGACCTGGCTCCTTAAACTCTTGGTTACAGTATCCAAATTGAATATCCAGTTACTTCAGAGGTGCTGAGGATCTGCCCTTAGCTTGGCTACAATTTTTAGGTGAAAGTGTGAATTTGGGAGAGAGGGGAGAAAGACCATCACAAAAACTGTGATTGAAGGGAACTAAATAGCTCTTTCCTTCTCCGAGTCTTTTTCCCCCCACCTGCTCTCTCTAGAGAAATATGAGGGTTGCCAACAGAGGCATTGCACCAGCTAGCTCACTGCAAAGACAGTTGCATGTTTCCAGGCCTGAAAGTAAGAAATAATCAGCAGTATGTAGGTAACAGTTATGCAAATCTTACCCCTAAACCAAAGTTAAACCAGCTCAAATTGGGTGCATTAAGAAGAGTGTGACCAGCATCAGGTCAAGGGAGGTTCTCCTTCCCCTCTACTCTGCCCTAGGGAGGCTGCACCTGGAGTCCTGGGCTCAGTTCTGGGCTCTCCATTTCAAGAGAGACAAGGAGCTACTGGATAAGAGTCCAACAGAGGCTAGGAAGATGCTGAGGAGACTTGAGCATTTCTGGGAGGAGGAAAGGCTGAGAGCTCTGGGGCTGCTTAGGCTGGAGAAGATCAGAGCCAGAGGAGATCTGCTGAATGCTGAGCAAGAGCTAAAGGGTCCAGGGGGCAAGAGGCTGGGCCAGACTCTGCTTAAAGGCCAATCTCAAATCTCCTTTTTGCTATGGTGCTTTACACAATCAAGGGCAGACAGGGTGGGCTGTTGGCCTGAGTCTTGTCATCTTACTTCTTCCCCAGTCTGTCTTGTCTGCAGCAAGGTGCTGTCTTGTATAGTTAGGCTGAGATCTATCTGAAGCAAGGCCATCAGTTTGGTTCTGTATTTTATCACCCCAGCACATTGAGATATTGGTGTGGTGGTCAATGCACTGACGGATTTGGGGAAGCAGACTCTTAACCACTTTTGCATGTTACAGGGTAGGTTATTCCTCTCTCTTTGCTTCAATACTTTGAAAACTTTAACATTTCAAAGCTGTTGTTCCCCTCCAGTCCATGTGCTAAATACAGAGACTATTACAATATTTTATTGCTTTCTTTTTTAGGTATAACTATGGGAACCTGGGCTTCTGGTTTCTCTGGTCTCTTGTTCTCCTGATTGTGGCTGCAATCTTGTTCACATACATCACTCTGTTATTGGTAAGTAATGCTCCTTACAAGCAGACCATGGTTTACAGCCCTAAAAAGTAAATAAGGATGGCTTTAACGGGTCAGAACAAAGCTCAACCTAGCCATGCATATGGTCCTTAGACAGTGGATACCTGGGGAAGATTAGGAACATGAGTGTTTATGGTTCTTTCTCCCCACGTCCATCTGCAGATGACCAATCTGAGCTTGGAGGTCTCTGTACCAGATGTAGTTTCTGTTATTTCCTGTTGATGTATGTGCCCAGTCTCTTCTTGAACTCAAAGAAAGCTCAGCTGGCAGTCTGGAATCAGATTTAGGGGAAGCTAAAGATTATTGCTTTGACAGCAGGGAAGTGTGGGGCTCTGAGTCATCAAAGATGAGTTATTCCTCTAAATCTGAAAAAAAAAAAGCTCATTAGAAGAAGAGGAACATTATCACTCAAGCTGCCTTGACTCACTCTGCTTGGCTGGAGGGTTTCTCTCCAGGTAGAGATTACAGATGTGGTCATAAAATGCTGTGGAAGTTCATTTCCAAAGAGGCAATGTTCCTGAAGTCTTCACTTTTCTGAATCCTGTGACATTTTCTTTAGACTTCTCTACTGCCATCTACTTTAGGAAATGTTTGGTTTTGGTATATTTCCAGTAACCAAAATTTTTACCTACTCATCCTTGTTCTCTGTTGTTTCCCTCACTGAGGAACCCCCCCAAAACAACAACAGATCTGCATTTATGTTTCCATCTTCTGCATCCAGAGCTGTAGGCTAAGAAACCACCTTAACTCCAGGGTCTGGAGTCCATGTTCAGTCTCATGAAAGCTCCAACTTTCATTTTGAAGTGCCAGATGCTGTGGGTGAGGTTATGGCTTTGACTCACCAAGATAACCAGCTTTTATCATTGATTCCTGCTGTTCTCACCCATTTTCTCATGTGTCATCCTATACTCAGTCTACCAATTGCTCATGGCAAGGAATCCCATTTTGCTTTGTTCATGCAGTGTCTAGCATGATAGATTTGTGGGCTTCTTTGTCCCTGTTGAAGAACAAATAAATAGTGATTTTATTCTAGGGCTAGCAATAAAATAAAACCCCCAAATGATAAATAAGGCAGCTGCCCACAGTGATCAATAGCATCATAAAAGCTGTGGGCTAACAGAGCTCTGAGTAGGACAAATAACAATCTTTAATTACAAGGATTTTGTGACACTCTTGTGGCTCTAGGGCTCCACATCTATTATTCAGCAAAGCCTACCTGGCTTTTCCAGTGGCCATGGAGTAGCATGGGTGGTTTGGTTATTACAGTGCTGCTTTGGGCAACTCAGAGCTTTGCCAGAGATGCCCACATGACATGGATGCCTCTGAGATTGTATCTCAGCAGGCTGTGGACCTGGAGTCAGCCTCAGGATTAGACTAACCCATCCTAGCATATGTTAGGAATGGGCTTTACAGTGCTTTCTGGGCTTAAGAGCCTCTAGACCCTTGGGGCTGGTGTGTCAGCTTAGCCATTTTCTGGCATTGGAGAGTATGCATCACATCAGCTCACAGACTTCAAGAAGAATCTGGACAACACTCTCAGGTACATGGTGTAGTTTCTGGGCTTGTCCTGTCCATAGACTGGAGTTGAACTTGATGATCCTCATGGGTCCCTTCCAACTCAGGACATTCTATGATTTCTGACTGGTCCATCAGGATGTGATCTCCTACAGTGACCAGCAGTGCAACTGCAAGAGTTCCTTCTTCACCCTCTGAGGCTTAAACTTGGTGATTATTCCTCTTGTAAGCTGATAATGAGATCGTGTTTCCATCCATGAAAATGAGCTCAGCCTCCAATAGCATTCCCAGCTGTGATGCATCACTCCATAGGTAGGTTGTACTGCAGTAGCAGGGAAGAGTCCGGCTGAACATGGCCTGTGAACTGTTTGGCTGCACCTTAGGCAAGTACCAGATCTTTCTATGATACCTCTTGCAGAAAAAGGATAAAGTATCTTTTTTTTTTCTTCCTTTTTTCCCCTGAAACACCTTATTTAAATGGGGCTGCCTTTAGGTCTTTAGCAGTAATTCAATTCTCTCTGAACTTCTCCCATGGTTACTCATCATGGACTGGGTGTAGGACTCAATTAAAGGAGGCTCTGACATATCAAGAAGCACTTAAAAGGTGAACTTTATTCTCTCCTGAGCTTCTGTGTTGCTTCAAATCAACACAATCCTGGAAAGAAAGAGTTTGTAGCTGGATGGGAAACAGCTTACATTCCTTTGGAGTTGTGTCTGCTGCCTTTCATGAACTTGTGCTTGCTGAGCCTGATTCCCTGGTTGTCCTGCAACCTTCTCAGTTGGACACTGATGTTTATTATCAGATATTTTTCTCTAAACCCTGATATCTGGTGATACTGATCCCCAGATTGTCCCTTACATTGGTCTGGAAGCTTGCCTCAGGCACTCACATTTCTGAGCACACACCTGTGTTTTTATGGCAGTAAGGTACAGAAGCACCTGGAAACTCACTACCAGTTTCACAGGTTCCTTAGGTCTGGGACAACTTGGTGAAACTCTTCATCAGAGCCATGGACTTGCTTTCCTAATCCTTTGCATCTTGGTGTTTTCAAGGCTTCTCAGGTTGCCTCTGTACTGGCTGAGGTTTGCTCCATGCCTCAGAGGAACCTTCTCCAAGGGCTCCAGCTTGCCCTGAGGGGAGGAACATGCCAAACACCAAAAACTAGAGTCTTTTAATCTCCAAGGAAGTTTTCCCTCTTCTGTTCTGAGATGTCTTTTGTGTTTCCTGTGCTTATTGTGGAATCATTGTCTCTTTTACTGTTTACTCTCTGTTTTTGTGCTGGTTTAGAGGCATTTTTTATTCTCTGCCCTCTCTCCCATGGTTCATATGTCTCTAATCACAACAAACGCCCTGAAAATAGGCAAGGCCATTGCTGTACAAATTCATAACATAGCAGTTGACCTTGGCCATCATTCCTCTTCCAGAGTTTGTACTCATAAATCAAAGTCATTTTAAGTGTGTACCTAAAAGTGCCCAATTAGCTGTTAGCCACGGAGAGGCTTTAATCCTGCAGGGCAGCCTTGATATGTGCTTGGCCATTTCAGAAGCATTTTCACTGTAGCAATAAACACTTCTCTTCATACACCTGACCTGCTAACAGCCTTGACATTGTGCAGGAAGATCTAGTGTAAAGTGATTTCCCAATCCAAAAATAATTCCAGAAGTACCTCAAGGAAGACATTTCATGATTTTTTCCCAGGATGCAAACAATCTCTTCTTGATTCCCCAGGTCCTAGCCATGTGTTTGCTTGCAGAAGGTCAGCAGCTGTACCTACACTGGAGTCACAAGGTGGGGAGACTCAGGGCTTTCTGCCACCTCTAATCTGTGCTTTGATTCAATGGGATCTGTGGTGTTTCTCTGCATGAAAACCAGATTATGGGAGAGAAGAAAGAGAGTTTACTCTTAGGAGACTTTAGATACCCACAAGAATGATATCTCCACCTGAGATGATTACCTAAACTCACTTTGCAGTCAATAGAGGGAAATGAATCCTCTGAGGCTGCAACTCATCCAGCTGGCCACAGACATCTAAAGATGAATCACATTTAAGTACCTTTTCCACCCCCTGGTTCTAAAAGAAACCTGCAGTGAGTCATTCAGGTGAAGATGTCTAGGTTTGACATGTCTACATGAGGTAACATGAACACAAAAGCAAAGTTTCCATAAGAAGCACAGAAAAACCAATTGAGAGCTGTGCTAGTTTGATTTTAGTCTCATTGGATCTCCCTGGCTCTGAACATGCATAGTCAAGCTCATACATCCTGAACTTAACAAGTCCAAATTGCTTAAACAAGCCTGAGCCAAATGGATGGTGCAACTTGCACAGAAATGAAGCTGATTCATTACTTCTTTGTCTCCCTAGATTGGGACTTTTCTTGTCCTGGGCTTCTCTGTCACAGCCCTCTTCATTTTATCAGTACTCTGGGGAGACCAATGGAAAACTGTCCTCCTGTCATTCCAGGTAAGAGGGGCTGGGAAGACTGCTTGAAGGAACAACTTGTTTATAGAAGCATTTTATGGTAATGGTTAGTAAACTGCATGGCTGGTATTTTTCACATGAATTTTCCTGGCAGGGTATGTGTTTTTTCAGTAAGCTTTTATTATGGTTTAATATTTCCTGCTGGGAGAAAGGAAGCCAAGATCTGAGATTGGGTTCCAAGTTATTGGAGTGCATGATCTGCTGGCCTCCTCAGCTCTCACCAGATCCAAAGATGGAGGCAAGAACTGCACAGAGCTTTTTAGTGCCTGAGCACCCTGGTCTCCACACATTTTGGGAAGGAAGACATACAGAATCACGGGAACATTAAGGTTGGAAAAGGCCTTTAAGATCATTATGCCCAACCCTTAACCCACCACTGCCAAGTCCAGTATGTAGCCTTGGAGCACACAACTGCCCTGTAGGTGTTACTAGGGACCATTACCTCTTCTCTATGTCACTTAATTCTTGTGACTGTTGGGAAAGCAATGGATGTGGATTGGAAAAGAAATCACAGATGTGGTTTTGTAGGGTGTGATTAATTGCACATTCCTACTCTACAGAGTTTGGTAACCACTGGGCTAAGCACTGGCACAGGTAATGAGAAACCATCAGCTTCTCCTGCCCCTTACAGTCTCCAAGGGAGGTGGATGAGGAGAAGGAGACACAAGACCCTTTGGGTTCCCTACAGGTGCTCCTTATTTTGGGTGTTCATGTCCTTTGAGATGCTTTACACGGCCTCCCGCTGCTGTTCCCAAAGGATATGAATCTCTTGTAGATCCTGTGTCATATCCATTAGCCCTGCAAAGCTATCTCAGATATCCTGGACATCTCAGGTGGCATCTCTGTTTACGCAACTGAATCCTGCTTCTGGTGGAAAGATGTGGGTGTCAAGTGCCCAGGGCAGGCAGTGTTACATGCACTAACATCTCTCAATGACTGCTGCTTGCTTCAACCCTTCCAGCTTAGAGAATCAGACATGGACTAAACAAAAGCTTGCATCTGGATAGCTTTTTTTCCCTAGCACATACCTTAACTTGCAGTTCTGGCTGGAACAGGAACCATGATGCTCTGATGAGCATGAGAGAATGAGGGGCTGGCTGCTTTGACACGGTTAGCTAGTTTTATGATAAGTGTGAGATTCCAACATCCACCAAGTGTCTGTACAAGTGACAAACTCTTTCTGCTTGTTTTCCACCTCTGCTCATGCATTTGTGATAAGCACATGTGAGATTCTTAGCTTCTGATCCTCTTACCTCAGTCTTTAGGATGAAAGGAATCAAGTCCAATTACCTATTGCTGGACAGATGCAGTATTATCTAATATATCATAAGCATTAAATGAATATACTGGGGTTTTTTTGACTGAAATCCTTTTCTCTCCTTGCCAGATCACAGCTCCTTATCTCCACATAGGGGCAATAATCGTCATGGTCCTTCTGTCCTGGCCTGTGGCTCTCCATTCCATCAGAGCAGATAAAAAAGGTACAGTAGCTCTGCTTCATTCTCCCTGTATGACAAAAGACATACATCAGTGTGGGAAAACAGGCATGAAGGAACCCTGAACTCCATCTGGAGGAGACTTACAACTCCTGTGTATCCCACAGGGAATAAGGGAAAGAGACTTATGGATTGGAAAAGAAAATTAAACAGCTTTAATGAAAATAATAACAGTATGTTAAAAAGATTAAAACCAAAAACTCTGAGACATCAGTTAAATGAAATATATACAAATACATACAAACCCAATATCTAACCCAACCCCCTGATGGCAATGACATCACCATGGAACAGGTACTGGGGAAGTCCCAGAGGGACAAATGGGAACCACATCCAGGAGCTGGATTCTGGATCTGGATTCAGGAACTCATGGATCAGGCAGAATGGACACTGGCCATTGAAGAAGAGGCTTTAACCCTTGTGATCCCTCAGCTTTATACTGATGGAATCCCTTGCTGGTCATTTTGGGGTCATCTCTCCTGTCTGCTCCTTCCTGCAGATGCCAGCTCTTACTTACTGTACCCAACGTGGACCAGGCTGGAAGAGAGCTATCTTGGGAAAAGCATCCTTCTGTTAAGAATTGTTTTTCTGCAGAGATGGGGAATAATTCATTGTACCACCTCTAAAGAAAAATTAATTAAAGCCATGCCTTGCCTTGCTGCAAGGTATAGTGAGATGTAATTAAAGCATAAAACCTGCCCTCCTGACTTAGCCTATGTCCTTACTTTGACCAGTTTGTTTTCCTGGGTTGCATTGTTTAGAGAAAGTAAAAACTAGGGGGAAAGGGATGTGGAACAGGGATGGGACACAGCCCAACAGCTCCTTAGCTGGAGGGCTGTATTGAAAGTCATGCCAGAAGGCAAACCTTTGTATTATCATATGGATTAACTCTAGCCTTCCTCCTTCAAATTCTTTCAGTTGTTCAGGTGATAATTGTTGGTCCATACCTGGCTATCCTTCTCTTTCTTTTCTTGATACCTCTGGGGATGTATTCTCCCTGCATCAGAGAGATGGGGACACTTGGACCAAAGCCAGCCCTCATTGGACACCGTGGAGCACCGATGGTAAGTCTGGAGAAGTGGTTTTACATCATTTCTTATAGAATCATAGAATCATAGAATGGTTAGGGTTGGAAGGGACCTCTGGAGGTCATCTAGTCCAACCCCCCTGCAGTGGGCAGGGACATCCCCAACTAGAGCAGCTTGCCCAGAGCCCTGTCAAGCCTCGCCTTGAATGCCTCCAGGGATGGGAACTCAACCACCTCCCTGGGCAACCTGTGCCAATGTTCCACCACCCTTGTGGTGAGGAACTTCTTCCTAATGTCCAATTTAAATCT